>BSBK01004313.1:0-600000 GCA_027943335.1 Chamaecyparis obtusa | reverse complement strand
AAGGAAGAATTGGCTATTCAACTGGAGAAACTTGAGTTGGAGGCTGCTGCTGATGAAATGAAGAGGAAGATTATCTTCCTACATGCTAACATGAACACATCCACTAGTACCTCTATCCCTATCACCATAGGAACAATTCCTTTCAGTTAGCCCAATACTTTGCTTCCAAATGCTCAAGCCTTTCACCCTGGACAAACTTTACCTGGACCAGTTCCCAATCAAGTTCCCATTATAACTAGTGGTACAGTGGGAACTATACCCTGTCAAAATGTTGCAACTACCCCTCTGAATCAACCAAATATCCAAAGATGACCAGTTCATTTGGATAGATATAGGCCTCTATTTTTTGATGGTATTCCTGGCCAACCTAATGCTGTCCCCAATGAAATCAGAAAGAAGATCCCATTATTTACTGGGAATAATTTTATTACCTGTGAAGAGCATTTGAAATTTTTTACAGATAAGGTAAATGATTATGAAATTGAACATGAAGATGTCATAATGAAGCTCTTTGTTCAATCATTGATTGAGGATGCCAGGGATTGGTATAGGGGGTTACCTGAGAATAGTATTGCATCTTGGGAAGAATTTGTCAGATGCTTTAAAGAGAAATATGTAGAACATGTGAACTCTAGTTACATGCTCAATGAGTTCAATAATATCAAGAAACATTACAATGAGAGCATGTCAGAGTTTAATAGCCGATTCCAAAAGGCTATGTATAAACTGTTCCAAGTATTGAGACTAGATGATGTAGTCTACATGACAACTTATTTTAATTCTATGGATGGTAAGATGTCTTACCTTTTGAGAGACAAGAATCCCCGTACCCTTAGAGATGCTTTTAAGTTGGCTATAAATATTGAAAGTAACCAAAAGGCATTTGGCCAAATGTACAAAAGGGATGAAGGTAGATTGTGGAAAGAAACCAGGCCACAACCTGCAAGGCCATCCAAAGAGGAGGATAGAATGGACAAAGGGCCTAGTAAGACTAAAGATTTCCCAGCAAGGTTTGATAAAGGTGGTAGAAACTTTCAAGATGTGAGACCTCCTTATCAAAGGTAGGACAAAGCCCCTAATCTGAGAGATATGCCTTACAAAAAAAACTGGAAAGATGGGAGGCCTGTTCCTGATAATAATGAACCCCAAAAGGGAAGGGATACACCAGATCCTTTGAAGAAAACTATAGCACATAATGTGGAAAGTATCCCTTGGTGTGTGGCCTATAGTATACCCCACTCACTGTTCCAGTGTGTTGTTGCTCAGGCTCTGGGAGAAGAGGCCAATGATTCATATGCAGGAGATTATGAAGGATCTGAAAAGCCTACTATTAACATGTTTACTACTGAAGTAATGGAGGATCTTGAGTCCTCAAATGATGAATTTATTTTCCCTGATGTTGATCATAAGAGGAAGATTTTCTCTGATTATGAACAACAAATATTTACTCAGTCTGATCAGGAAGAGTTTGATAATGATGACTATAAGACTCACATGGTAGAATCCGGGTCAGATGGAAGACAATGGAGAAAGCCCAATGAAGAAGAAATTAAGAGTTTAACTGTGGCTGCTATTACATGAGCAAAATCCTCATACAATTTGAGGAACAAAAAGGTAGGTAATGATCAAGGAGTCCCTAGATCAGTGTTTGTCAAAAGTAATCCTCAGAATAAGGACTCCCCAAAGCCCAATATTGTGAATAGTAAAGATGAAGGGTTTGAAGCTGAAAAGAAAGGGAAACAAGAAGTTACTGCCAACAAGGTGAAAAAGAAATTTGGCAGGTCAAAGGATCACCCTGATTTTTGTACTGACTCCCCTACTTTTGATATGAGACATGCTTTGTCTCAAATGAAGGTTTCCATTCCTCTGCTTGAAATGTTGAAAATAGAAGAGCATAAAGCAACAGCCCTGGCTCTCATAAGTGAGCAAAGAACTACTCCTATTTTACAAGATGAAGGGAAATCCCTGGACAAGACAATTGCAATTAATGACATCTCTGATGTATGTGTTGGGACAATTGTGACACAGGAACCCTCTTCTATCAATCCTTTCTATGTTACTTTGCTTGTAAATAATTTTTTGCTGAAAAATTCCATGATTGACTGTGGTGTTGCTACAACTATAATGCCTTACCAAGTGATGAAGGAGTTAGGATTGCAAGTTGATACATCTAGTGGAAGGTGTTATGCCATGGACAATAGGGTAATACCTGTTGTAGGGAGCCTGATTGGAATTGAAGTGAAAATTGTTGCATTCCCAGAAGCCACATATAAAATGGATGTGGTTGTTGTTGATACAAAACCTCACTATGGCATGTTATTATCAAGACAATGGGTTGCAGCAGTGGGTGGAAAGTTGCAACTAGATTTATCATATGCTACCATCCCAATAAATGGAACTAAGGTAAAGTTGTACAGGGAGCCTCGTTCTTCAATCATGATTGAAGTGGTTGCTCCAGAGGATCTAAATTGTTTTGTAGATATTGACATGAGGAATTTTATGATTGAAGAAATAGTACCTCAGTTAAAAAACATAGACCCAATTGTGGATGAGTTGATTTTGTAGCAAGATGGACTTTGGAAAATGTTCTTTGATGGTGGATGCTCCAAGGAAGGATCAGGAGCTGGTGTGGTGTTCATTTCCCCATCAGGTATTACATTTAAATACTCTTTCTTGTTAACTTTTGAGTGTACAAATAACACTGCCGAGTATGAGGCTTTGATACTGGGGTTAGATGTGGCCATAAAACATGGTATTAAATCTTTAAAAGTTCATGGTGATTCCCAGTTGATTATAGCCCAAGTGAGATCTCAGTATGCTTCTAAAGATGAAAAGTTGAAACTATATAAACATGTTGTTTGGGATAGGCTAGAGTTTTTTTATGCTTTGAATCTACTTTGGGTAGAAAGATCCAATAATATCATGGAAGATTTTCTTGCAAATGTTTCCCTTAAGAGTGAAGATATAACCCTCACTGGTGTGTCTATGTTAGAAGTCAAATCTAGGCCTGCAGTGCCTGACAATGTATATAATTGGCAAGTTTTTGAGGATGACTTAGATATCCTTAGGTTCCTTCAAAGCCTTGATCAATATGATGGTCAGCAAATAGATCTCAATGAGATACAACAGTGTGTTGAGGGAAAAGAATGCATCATGGGGAATGAGATAGTGCAGTTGCCATCCAACCACATACCTAAAGGGTTAGTAGAATTGGAAGGAATGTTCAAAATAAATGATGGTTTTTTGTCTTAGAAGTCTAACACTAAAATGGAGGACTTAGAGGAAATAAACTTGGGTTCAGAAAACTCCCCACAAACGGTATACATTGGCAAGAAACTGAGTAAAGAGATCAGAGGAAATTTGATAAAACTTTTGAAAAAGTACAAGCATGTATTTTCTTGGTCCTATGATGACCTCAAAGCTTATAGGGTTGACCTGTTTCAGCATGAAATTCCTCTAGAAGAGGAAACTAGGCCTTTTAGATAGAAGCAAAGACCCATTAACCCTTTATTAGCTACCAAGATGCAAGTTGAGTTGACAAAACTAAGAGATGCCGGTATTATTGAACCAATTAGGCACTCAACTTGGGTCTCGAATCTTGTGCCAGTAAGGAAAAAGAATGGTGATATTAGGCTCTGTGTTGATTTCAAGAACCTGAATGTAGCTTCACTTAAGGATAACTATGGATTGCCCAATATGGAGGCTATGCTGCATAGGGTGACTGGATGTGAACTCTTGTCAATGATGGATGGTTTCTCCAGGTATAATCAAGTGCTAGTCAAAGAATCAGAACAATTTAAGACAGCCTTTACAACTCCATGGGGAACATATGTATATGTTCGCATGCCTTTTGGTCTAAAAAATGCTCAAGCAACATTTTAGAGAGCCATGGATGTTGCATTTGAGGAATTGATAAATGTTTTAATGGTTCTTTATCAAGATGATCTCACTGCTTATTCCAAGAAAGCTGAGGATCATTGTTCCCATTTGGAGAAGGTCATTCTTAAGGCCTTAGAATTTGGTGTGTCCTTGAATCCCAAAAAGTGTCAATTTTCTATGACAGAGGGGAAGTTACTTGGACACATAGTGTCAAAAGAAGGAGTCAGGATTGATCCTGAAAGAGTAGAAGTGATTCAAAAGGTCCCTCCACCAAAGAACATAAAAGGTGTCCAGTCATTTTTGGGACAGATTAATTTTGTAAGAAGATTTATTACTAACTTTGCAGAATTGGTCAAGCCCATAGTGAAGTTCCTAAAGAAGGATGTGAAGTTTGATTGGAACCTTGAAGCTCAGCAAGCTTTTGCAAAAATCAAACAAGAAATTCAGGAGGCCCCGGTTTTGGTATCCCCTGATTACTTGAAACCATTTTGTCTATTTTCTTTTGCATCTTTTCATACTATTGCAGCCATCCTTTTGCAAAAGGATCAAGAAGGGTATGAGCATCCTATAGCCTTTTTCAGCAAATCATTACAATCTACTGAGTTAAATTATGAACTAATGGAAAAGCAAGCCTATGCACTTGTGAAGGTAGTCAAAGCTTTCAGACCATATCTGGTCTATGCAAAGGTTAGTGCTTATGTGCCTCATGCTACGGTAAAGGATATCTTAACATAGAGTGAAGTCACAGGAAAAAGGTGCAAATGGATAAACAGGATTCAAGAGTTTGACCTAGAAATTCATATTACAAAATTGGTGAGAGGATTGGGACTTGCTAAGTTAATGACTAAGGAAAACATGGACCTTGTTCAGGTAAATAATGTTGCTACTAACATTGATATGATTACTAGTATTGAAATGCAACCCTGGTACAAGGATGTTATTTATTTTATTAAAAATGCTAAATGTCCACCTGATTTAAATGATAATCAAAGAAGGAGTCTAAGATTGCAAGCTCAGAGATATGTGTTGATCTAGGGTGATTTGTACTGGAAGGATAATGATGGTATTTTACTCTTTTATCTGGATAAGCATCAATCAGAGAAAATGTTAAAGGAAATGCACTCTGGAATGTGTGGAGGACATCATTCTGCTCGATCAATAGCTCATAAAATCTTAAGAGCAGGATACTATTGGCTTATGTTGTTCAAAGACACTCATTCTTATGTGAGGAAATGTGAACCTTGTCAAAGGTTCTCTAAAAAATTGAAGTTTTCAGGTGCATTATTATTGAACCCTATGGTTGCAGAAGCTCCTTTTGCAATGTGGGGTATGGATTTTATTGGAGAATTCTCTGAGAAGTCTAGTGGGGGACATAGTCACATTTTGGTGGCTACTGATTATTTCACCAAATGGATTGAAGCCATCCCAACCAAAAGGGCAACCAGTGCTGTTGTGATCAAGTTTCTGATGAACAACATAATTACTAGATTTGGTGTTCCTGTTAAATTGGTTGTTGACAATGCTATGAGCTTCAGGTCACAGGAGATCACTGATTTTTGCTTAGAAATGGGCATAGTATTGTCTTACTCATCCCCTTATCATCCACAAGCCAATGGACAGGCTGAATCTAGCAACAAGAGTATTTTGCAGATTCTGAAGAAAACCCTGGAAAAGAATAAGAGAAGCTGGCATGTAAAATTAAAGTTAGCACTATGGGCTGATAGGATTTCTGAGAAGAGGGCTACTAGTAAGTCCCCTTTTGAAATGGTATATGGTGCTAAATTGAGATTGCTAGTAAATAACCTCCTTCCGATCTATAAGTTTATGCAAGAAGAGGACATGGAAATCAGTGATCCACTGCAGGAGAGAATGGTTCAGCTAATTGAATTAGATGAGATTAGAAGGGAGGGACAAAAGGAAAATATGAAGTTGCAGCAGAAGATGAAATATCTTTTTGATAAGAGAGCAACTGTGAGAAAATTCCAGCCTGGTGATATCATTCTCCAATGGAATGCCAGGGCTGAAGATAAAGGGAAACACAAAAAATTTGAGTCCTTATGGATGGGACCTTATATTGTTCATCAGACCCATGGTAAGGACTCATATTTCTTGCAAACTTTGGATGGTGAAGAGCAGGAATTGCCAGTGCATGGACAATTTCTAAAAATTTTCTTCAGTTAATTCTTTTTCCATGCACAGTAGACTTGTATATATGTATAGGTGTGTTTGTTTCTATTGTGTGTTTGTTTCCTGTTTCAGGTTAAGGTCTTGTGGTCTACCTCCCAAAGATTCATAAGTTCTTGATATGATTTTTCAATCAAGCATCCTTAGATAGAGCCACTGTTGGGAGTATTCTTCAATTTCTAAGGTTTTTGTCCAAACGTTGGTTTAGTCCTCTGGTCTGTGAAGTTGTCCTAGGTACAGGTGCCAGAATGTCTTCAAAAAATTGTCATAACCCTATTTCAAAAATCCTTACCCTAGGTCTTGTCTTTGAAGAATTTTGAATTCATGTCAAAAACCCCAAAATGTTTTCCATTTTCAAAATAAATCCTAGGTCAATTACTTCATTTCTTTTCGAGCGTTACTTTTTAAGTCACTTAGGTCCATTAAAGAGCACATGCATTTATTTTTACGCAGGGGTTATATTTATTCCTAAGTCTAGAAACTCAGTGGTATAAATAACATTTCTTATGACCTAATTACCTTATATTCTAATGTTCCAAGTTTCATCCAATCGTGAATCTTCAAAGAAGATCTAATGGCGGTTGCGTGTTCACATGGAATATTTCCAAGCCATGCGAACATGCAAAATAACCATTGATTTTATAACAAATCTTGATGTGGAAACAAGGTGGGACCACTGACAAGTATCTCACAAGTGGTGGCCTTCTATTTGCCAAGAACAGTAGGGCCGGTAACAGAAGAATCTCCAAGGGTTTAAAGTAGTAAAGGGAAGATCGGATGGCTGTCGTATAATCGCATGGGCTCTTTTAAGCCTATGCGATCATGCGATAGGCCATTGATCTTGTGTTGAATCAAGTGCGATTCTCCAGTGAAACCTTTGACAGATGTGCATAAATAATTTTTTCTCATTGGTTAGTGTCAACAGACACCAGTGCTCAGAAAGAAAGAAAGTACTTGACATTCTGCCAGGTGTTGCAAGCATGGAATTTCTTTATTGACAAAGGCAAGGTGGGACCGATGATATAAAAGAAGACAGTGATGATGAATGCTAACAGGTTTTCACATGTTCGCATAAGCTTCTTTTAAGCTATGTGATCATGCGAATAGCATTTTATGTTAACAGAGGAAGTTACAAGAGACCGCCAAAAATAGAAAGGTAATGTGACGGTTAGTCGCATGTTCATGTGAGTGTTTTTTATGCCATGCGATCATGCGATAGGCCATTAGATCATCTGCTAATGAGGATCAATGGTTCTCTTTCAAATTGAAGATAAAATGGTGCAAAGTTGAGGCTTCCCATTGAAGAAGTGACAGTTCGCTCTTCCGGAGGAGTAATTGTTTCAATCGTGCTAAATTAATTGTTGACAGGACTACTTTAGTGGCTCATATATCAAAATTTTGTGCACTTTCAGAATCACAAAGAGATCAAAAATTTGCAGAGACTTAGGTGTGAATAATTCTGAGGTTTGGCTGCTATTCCTAGGTGGTTTCTGAGAAAAAAGGTTGGTGAAATTCTTGTGTGATTTGCTTCCTTACTAAAAGAATCACAGTTTTGTATTTTGTCTATCTTGTAAAGGTTTCTTTTAAAGATAAACCTTAAAATGGCCCCAAAGAAAGATGAGGTCCTTTCCTTTCATTGGCCAAGTGAAGAAACCTACATGATTTGGGAATCCACATATCTATCAGAAGATTTAGAGGAAAGGGCAATCAAGTGAAGAAGTGGCAGGTGCTAGTACTCCAAACCTTTGAAGATCAAGGTAAAAAAGGATAAAGATGTCAAGCAAGTTATCATAGACACGAATGTGACACCTGGCCAAATTTGAATTACATATGGAACTTGATATAGAATTGGAGGAAGAGCGGTTTCAAACAGAGGATGATGTAAATTAGGGCAGTCATCATTCATGCAACAAATTTAGCAACTACTCTGAAATATCTTTAGACAAAGATCTCCGGGTCTAGTTTTCATATTTCTCTTTTAGAGTTGAGGGATACAAGAAAAATCACTAACAAGGTGATTGAAGAATCTTTTAAGCTTTGAAGTGTTTCCAAACATTTGTGAGATCATGCAGACATGCAAAATGCAAAGAAACATGCAAAATGAAATGCAACCTAAGACCTAAGACCTAGTCACTGATCATGTGTCGATTTGTTATCATCATTGAACTTTTAGGTAACCAGATAAATCAATAAAATGCCCACTAGCTATCAAACCATAGACATATGAATATTGATTTGTATGCGCAAGAATCAATACAACACTCACTAGTCAACAACCATGGACATATGAATATTGATTTTGTAACACTCAAGAACCAATATAACACCCACTGGTCAAACAACCATGGACATATGAATATTGGTTTTATTTTCGTAATGTCAGAGTAGATACAAGCACCAAGGCACAAGCGCCAAGATGACTTCAGTATCATGTCCATTTTGATATAGCAATTTGTATAAGCATCAAAACATAAACGTCATGATGACCTGAATATGCCTTGCATAACAAACACATCAAATAGTCAAGAGATCATTCAAAATCCAATGTGAATTACCCATAGTGACCCTTTATCGTTCACATCCTTAGGTAAGATTGTGTTTCATAGTAGGAGAAAGAACTCACTCAAAAAGACAATAGTTAGATCAAACTTCCTTAAATTTTTTGGGTATCAATGGTTGAGGTACGCATGGCCATCCAATTCGAGATAGAGGCTCTTATAGTCGGATACCATTTCAATCCAGAATTTCCAAAGTTGTTAGATTTTCACATATAAGCAGAAGACAAAGAAAAGATTATGCCCCTAGTCATCACTCTCTAAATCCTGTAAAGGACATCATCGAAGAGCTCAAAGGGACACAATATGCAAAAATCTCAATGCGAGTTAGTAAGCATATAAGGAGATAAAAACATGTAAAAAGAACAGATTGTTTTCAGTTTGCGTTTGATGTTTGATTGTGTTGTTTGTAGATGCAAAATCCTTTTTGGAGACAAGACAGATTGACTGACTCAGATGAAGCTTGAAAGGACTCTAACTAGATATGATATGTCTAAGATAGATTGGAGGCCATAGGATATGATATTGATTTCCCCCAAGTGTTAAGCATTTATAGGATACAGACGCTGGAGCTGATTGGTGTACAAATCAACTTATTGAAAACCAAAATGCAGAAACAAACCGGGAGATATATACAAACTAAAGCAAGACTGAAAGCTGAGAAAGACCAAGATTGCACTGATAGATGGAGCATTTTGAAACAAGTGGTGCCCTTTTGCCGAGTTTTCACCATCTTGGCAAAGATTCTATTTTTGCTACCAAGGTGCCTGTTTCCAGGTTTTCACCAAGGCACTTTTTTTTCTTTTTTTTTCATTTTTTTTTAGTTTTTTGTACTTTTGATATTTTTTTATTTTTTTTGAATCATCAAGGTTCCTATTGCTAGGTTTTCACCAAGATGTTTATTTTTTCAGGACTTTTTCTAATTTTTATAATTTTTTCAGAACATTTTGCCATAGACTGAATTTCTTAGGCATAGAATTTCTTTAGATGGAGAACGTTGATTGGTTCTTAGAGCTGTTCTCCTTTAGTCATTGAAAGTTGATAGGCATCAGAGTCAAAAGTAGTAGTGATTACAAAGGGACCTAGCCAATTGGGTTCAAACTTCCCCTTGCATTCTCGATGGGATTGATTTTTAGGATTTTCTCCCAAGACTAGATCACCAACCTCAAATTCTCTGTGTCTGACTTTCTTGTTGTAGCCTCTAGAAATTCTCTTCTGATATACTCTAAGATGATCATACACTGCTTGTCTGCACTCATCTAGTAGTTCAAGTTCTTGCAACCTAGACACTCTGTAGTCATCATCAGTTACTAGACCATGCATTATGATTCTTAGTGATGGGATTTCAACCTCAATAGGCAGTACCACTTCAGACCCATAAACTAAAGCAAAAGGTGTAGCCCTAGTAGGCATTCTGATACTTGATCTGATACTTGTTCTGATATTTTTTCTGATACTTGTTCTGATACTTGTTCTAACACTTGTTTTGATACTGGTTCTGATACTTGTTTTGATACTGGTTCTGATACTTGTTCTAACACTTGTTTTGATATTGGTTCTAATACTTGTTCTGATACTAGTTCTGATACTTGATAGCATCTTTTTCCATTTCAAACTCCCAAGAAAGATCATATCATGCAGTCCCAATGTCTAGCAAGGTGGAGAACAAGAGGGATTGGCAAGCTGGTGGAAGAGATGGAAGACAAGAGAATGAAGGAGAATGAAGGGAAGAAATTCTCAAGGGAAAACTTCTCAAGAATACTCAAGCTAGGAAAAAATTGTCATGTAAAGCACATTTGGATAAGCAATGAAAGACTAGCATAGGATAAGTCACAAAAGTGTGATGCCAAAGAAGGAAATGATGTAGTCCAAAGGAGTAGACATGTCAAGAGGCTTCATAGAACCATGTTTCACTCTTTCTTTCTTTTTTTATTAGATCAAGACCAAAGGGGAAATGGATAATGATAGGCAAAAATGAATAGAGGAAGATGGATATGAAAGCTAAACATGGAAGGAATGAAAGCAAGATCATCATAAGACAACTCACAAGATAGCCAAATGTTCGTGTATAGATCAACATTGTCAAGATCAAAGAGAGAAGATGAAATAGATGAAATATGTAGAAGAACTACACATGATGCCTGATTTCCAAGTTTTCATCATGGTAATTATCCAAGGTTCCACAAGGGAGTGGTTTTCACCATAGGATAAATGTATTTCTCTTTACTTTTGCTACTAAGGTGTCTGTTTCCAAGTTTTCACCAAGGCACATTTTCAATTGTTTTCATTTTATTTTTTTGAAGAAGGCAAAATTTTTAGATAATGCTCCTTGAAAAGATAAACCATGATATGCCAAAGAATCAAAATGATATGCTCAAAGATGCTGATAGGAAAAAGAAGATGGAAGAGAAAAATGGAGGATAAGGTTTTATGTAAAGCAAGTGAGGTTGGAAGATAGGAGGAATAGGCAAATGAGGAAAAAGAATAGAAGGTAGAAGGATAATGAATGGAAGGATTGTGAAAGGGTAAATGGAAAGGAAGGAAAGATCAACATCAACACACACCTTGAAAGGTGGCGAGAGGGTGGAGAAAATGTGAATGAAGGAATACGTGAAGGAATATGGTGAATGGATAGGAGAGGTTGTCGTTTAGGTGCATGGAATGGAAGAATATTTTTGGAAGGAGATGAAGTGGAAGCCTTTGGAAGCTTGAATGTCAACTTAACTTTTTGCTCAACACCAGACTCTTTCAAGAGAGACTTTGGAATCCATATAGTCATAGGCTTTTTATTTCTTTTTGATGATCTAGAGAGAATATCTTTAATGATGGATTTTGGAACCCATACTTGTCTTGTAATTTTTTTCTTAGATATCTCTTTTGACTTTATGTTTCCATGTCTATTAGAGGAGACATGGTGATCTTCTTTTTTTGATGGATTCTTGTATTGCTTCTTTTTCTTGTATTGAACATTCAAGTTACTTCCAAAGGACTTGGGACTTGTGGAAGAAGGAGGATATAACTAGTTTAGATGGGTGGATGGATAAAAAGGATTCAAGGGTATGCATCTATGTTGATCTTGAGGAAAGATGGGAGATGGAGGGATGTAAGGACCCAAGATGGATCGAAAATTAGGAGAGTTAGGAGGGGAAAGTGAAGGGACATAAGGATCCAAGATGGAAGGAAGGTGTGAAGCCCTTAGTATTGGTGGAAGAGGTCCAAGGATGGAAGTGGAAGACGCAAAAGGATAATCAACAAGTTCATCAACATTTATATGACAACCAAGGACATCAACATCTTTAGAGTGAGCATTAGGATTTTCAATAAGATTGTGGATATCTTGAATATGAGCACCTTCTTTGATAGGATTGTTCAAAGCTTGCAAAGACTTAGGAAGAGTAGAAAGTGGAAATGAAGATGGAGTGGTAGAATAAGAAGATGGAAGACTTTGATCTTGACAAGGATCTTTGGATAGCATAAGCTCATTATTTTTCTCTTGATTTTCAATAGGTTTAACATTGGAAGTAACAACACCATTTTTACCAACCTTAATGGAAGTATTATCTTTGGAAAGCGCAAGTGTAGTAAGGTCAGTTTGATTGTCAATAAGCTCAACAGTGTAAGTAGTAGCCTAATCTTGCTTAGGAGAAGACTTAAGACATGGTGGAATGCATGAAAAAGGTTGTGCAAGATCAAAAGAACCCTGAGGTGAATAAGAGACATTGTGAAAAGGAGTGGATGACATGGAGGTTTTTTGATCTTGACCTATTTTATGTTCTTTTTTTTATCATTTTTAGAGTCCTCTTGACATGGAGCCACTTCTAAAGACAAAGAAGCATGTTGGAATGGTATGGAAGACTTTGGAAGAGATGGTGAAGGACTAGATGAAGTAGGCATTGCAGCGTATAAAGGCTTAGGCTCTTTAGGTTTAGCATTATTGAAAGTATTAGCAGCCAAGTGAAGGTTAGCTTGAATTTCTTGAAGAGGTAGCTCTAGAGGATAACTATAGGGAACCATATGAAAAGTATTAGGGCTTGTGTTGGATGAAGGTTCTGTGAAAGATTTGAAAGACTTGAAAACTTTAGGAAATGTACGGGTATTGGAGGAAGTAGGGGATGGAAGGGAACCATCACAAGACAAACATTCAACATTAACATGATCTTGCTTGAGAAGATAATCTTTGTTTTTGGCAGGAGAGTCCTTAGGAGAAGGATTCTTATAATATTGATGCTTCAAGCTAGCATGATGCATTTTATAGTTCTCAATAGTAGTAGATGGATCATAATCAAGGTATTGTTCACAAAAATCATCAAAGTCTTTTTCAAAATCAGAATCATATGGATCACCATCATGATCTATCCAATGTGACATCCAATTTCCAGTAAGCAGGAACACACGATGAGGAGGACTCTTAAGAATAGAGGTGTCATAGGTATCATTATATTGTCCATCATCATAGTCATCATAGTCTCCAAAGATGGATGTGTCACTCTCCATGCAAGAGGTATCATAAGGATTATCACATTGCTCAAATTTTGTCTGGGGGCATGGTGACATGTACAAGTCTTTATCAAATGGAAAAGGACATAGAGCTTCCATGGAGAACTCTTTAGGTTCCTTTTCTTTCTCAAGTTTGTTAAGTTTAACTTGCATAGCTTGCATCTGCTTCATCATACCTGTGATTAGAATTTCTTCCTCATGTGTACTAATTCTTTGAGACATATGTACTGATTCTCAATAGCTACTGCTCTATTCTTGACACAGTGATTTGTTCGACAGATTCTGGAACTAGGCTGAAAAAGCTAAGTATCTGGCAATTCTGATAATTTTCTGACAACTTTTCAAAAATTTCCCAAATGACTTTTTGTAGACTCGTATGACAGTGGGTAGGAAATGAAATGACAGTTGAAAAAGGTTATGAAATGACAGTTGAAAATATCATATGACAGTTGCAAGCAGGATTTTGACTTGTTTAATTTGCTGGCATGAAAACTCATACGACACTGGGTACTCAATCATACGATAGATGGGCACTACAAAAATGATACTTGACAAAACTCATATGACTTTCTGACCTTCTGAGATGACTTTTGACTCCAGAAAAGAATTTCACTTCAAATTTTGCAAATTTAGGGTTTTCAGTGTCAACTTGTTTGCAAATTGTACTGTCCAGATTTGAGGATTGTAACAGATTTGTTCGTTTTCAATAACCAGATAGATAAACAAGCATGCAAAATAGAAAGCTAGTGATTTCAAGCATGTCTAAAAATAATGAAAAAGGGAAAAAGCAACCTTGCACATGAACAATCAAGTGATTTATTCATTCTAATCCTCAGAAGCGCTAATTGTGTATGTTCCAAAAATGTTTTGCAATAACGCACATATACCCTAGAAAATGAAAATTTGGCCTTGCTAGAGTTTTTAGTAATGGTTTGACTCTGCAACTTTTGTGATCCAAAGGGGTGAACTCCAATCCCGGTGCACCAAGGTTTTGACATAGTCCAAGAACTTAATCTTCAGGAGCTGCTAGGGAGATCTGACAACCCAACAATGAACCACACCTATGAAGATTTCTTCCACAAGGACATTTATATAGTGGCTGTCACTACCACGGCAAAAATGGCTATTACCACTTGAGGTTCCATCAACGTAGTTTTCCCTGTGAAGGGAATGTCCACTATGGTTAACCCTCTCTAAAGATGACTCACAATATTGTACCACAAGGGGACTTGGCTCCAGATCCAAGGTTTTTGATGTCTTTTCACTTTTAACCCAAACAAAGCAGACAGATAAATCTGACACGCTAAGACAAAGTTTTGCTTCACCAAGGTCTATGATGTCAACTCCACATGATCTATCAACCTCTCTGGTGAGAGAATGTATCAATCAATAAGAGAAGGTGCACTAACCAATTTTGATTCACCAAAGCTCATGATGTCAACCCCACGTGATCTATCAACCTCTCCTGGGAGAGAATGTATCGATCAATAAGAGAAGATGCACTAACCAAGTTGAATGTGAAATGCACTAAGTATCCTCCCTACCTACAAGGATTATGTCATCAAGAAGGATTTCACTGGGAATCCAATCTCTCAAGAATCACTAATAGTGTTCATAGGGCCTAATTACTATGTGAGCACAAATGTATGTTTCCAAAAAGAAAATCTACCAAAAGTACCCAAAAAGTAGAAAGAGGAACACTTAATGCTTAAAGAGAATATGAGATGAGTCCACAAGGTGGAACACTTAACACCTCACACAAGCTAAAAAGGAGTCCCCAACTTAGAAAACAAGTGAGTTCCTAAAAGCATAAATGGGTTGCCAAGTGGAACACTTAACGCTTCTGTCCTGTTGACCCCTCCCCTTTAATGTGTCACTGACCTTGCAACCACGGGGTGGAACGAGGGGTCAAAAAATTAGTGAGTCCAATAACCCAAGATAGAAATCAAGATCAATCACAAGTATCTAAGACTACTCAATGAATCCTTAAGGGGTCACAACCTAGTATCAATTATGCAAGTGTGTAGAAATACACAAAAGCATGAAAAGATGCACACAAGCTAGACACATAAGAGATTTATTTTAAGTCCAAATCAAAATGTTATTAGATGAAGGAGAATACCTGGGATCCTTGCAATGCGCTTAGTAGATTTTACCTAATTTTTAGCAATTCTTGTTGAGCTTTTCCATGCAAGCAAGTGACGAACTCTCCAACAAGCAAACAAGCAAACAAGATATGCAACATATATTCAACTTATGAAAACCATAGGGTTAGCTCTAAAAATAAATTATTATTAGCAATAATAACCAGCAATTAACCCAAATGACAACTCATATCATTCATTGAACCATGTAAAAAAAATAAGTGCATACCCATCACAAAACTTTATTTGTTTTGCTGCATTTGACCTAGTCAACAAGATCTAATTTTTTTTTTATGACTTTGGCCACAAAAATAGAAATTCAAAATAGAGACCCCTACTAAAAAATAGAGAGATTTTCAAAAATATAAAATTTTTAGAAAAATCTCTTCATTTGTGCCCTAGAGACCCATTTTATCAAAATAGACCAGTTTTTTG
Organism: Chamaecyparis obtusa; assembly: GCA_027943335.1. Taxonomy (NCBI): domain Eukaryota; kingdom Viridiplantae; phylum Streptophyta; class Pinopsida; order Cupressales; family Cupressaceae; genus Chamaecyparis; species Chamaecyparis obtusa. The sequence goes on along the minus strand of BSBK01004313.1, from coordinate 584,306 downwards.
TAAATTGACTATTTGAGCTATTAGATTGCATCTAAATTTAAAATAAAAAGAATGGATCCCTATAGAATTTAAAGAGCTTTCCAAAAATATAAAAATTTCTGAAAAATATGCTAATTTGTGTCAGATATTAATTTTTTCTATAATTTCAAAAAAAAATTATTAAAAATTCAAAACATCTTAGAAAATTCTAAATTTTTTAATGTAGCTTCCTTGATATGTTTCCAACCTAAAAAAAAAAATTTAGAGTAAAATTCCAATCTATTTGGGAGATAAAATTAAATCTTTGAAACTTTAGGGTTTTAGCTCCCCAAAAAAATCAAACTAACATGTAAAGGTGGGTTGCCGCACAGTGGGTGCTAGAAATGTGTGTGTGAAAATTGTACTTGATCTATAGACACAACACTTCAATAAAATATTAGAGGTTAGTTGAAATCAAAATTGTGCAATGAATTGAAAGCTAAACTAACCAGGCGATTTACTGCCTTCTAATAGGTGCGAGTATGATGTTCTCAAATTGTTATTGAGATCAGTGACCTTGACGACACCTAAACGAAAGATTTAAATGCAATTGATCTATTTTTTTTGGATTCTAGATGCAATAAGAATGATAAAAACTTGATATGAATCTATGATATGTAAAAATTGATATGCTATGATATGCTAAATGATCTAACAATAATATGCAATATGAAGCTACAATGAATGTAAAAGCAAGATTGATCTCACGACAATGTTGATTCGCAAGAAGCTTTGATTCTTCCAATTTCAATTCTCCAGCGTCATTATGCAATTCTTGTGGATTTGAGAGATGATTTGTGAAGAGCTAAAGCCTTGATTTTATAGAAATTCAAGGCTTTGGAGGTGCATGAAAAAAAGTCATAAATCTCTCAAATAAACTCAACTTGATTTTTGAGTTATCTGAAAATAAAGATAATTTAATTCACAAAAATATGCAAATCATGCAAAAAAAGCTTTTTAACTCAAATTAGAAGTTTAGATCAACTTTAAAACTCAAAAATGATGTTGAGTTCCAAAAAGTCAATAACTTGCATTGATTTGCTGATTTGGAGTTTAACTACTCTTTGATTGTGCACATGGATAATTATGAATTAATAAATAAATAAAGTGATTTATTCTCAACTTAACTGATTTTGAAAAATAAAACAATTGATTTATGGGTTAATTAATTATTTTTTAAACTTTTATTCAAAAATTATATTATTAAATAATGACAACATGCTTTAATTAATTAAATAAGAATTTAATCAATTATTCATAGGATATTGGATTTATTGTCAAAATTAAATAACAATTAATAATAGATAGAATTAAATTTAATTAAACAATTAAGTGCCAAATATTAAATCTAATTAATTAAATATGAAAATATTCAATTCATCAAACTTTAGGATAAATGTGATTTATCACCAAATAATCATTAAATTAAAGGTAATTAAGATAATTAAGAATATTGCTAGAAATATTCCCTGATGCAGAATTTAGGATAATCAATTAGGATTTTTTGGGGTATTACAACTGGGGGCATAATCTTTTCTTTGTCTTCTACTTATATGTGACAATCTAACAACTTTGGAAATTATGGATTGAAATGGTGTCCGACTATGAGAGCCTCTTGTTAGCTCTTTTTTATGTAGAATCACAATATGCTATTAAGCTTGACTCTCAAATCCCCAATTCCAGATTCTTACAAGGAAAAGGCTAATTGATAAGGACCAAGTCCTTCTACACTTCGGGCTCCACAAACCCAGGTGGGTGTACCTAATACATATTAAATCTACATACACAACACTTTCTCACTAAACCTTTTATGCACACATAAAAAATAGTGGATTATGACAAGGATATTCACCCTTCTTCTCTTCGAGTTCAAATCTCAGGCAAGCTAACCTATTGGATTCAATTCTTCAATGAATTACCAATAATGTCTGTACTATTCAGTACAGATTCTAAATATTCATGCTTTTAAATAGGAAATGGAAAGTGATTTGATTTTAAATGATTGATGATGAGAACTGCTTATCAAAACTTAGACCAGTGCCTAATCATGGGCAAAGATTCCAATGAGATGCAAATCCATAGAAAAAAAATTAACAAGAACACAAATACAATCCCAGATAGAATGCCTTACAAACTACCTTCTCATTCTCACATCCATGTATCAAATTCCCATACTAATACCTAGCCCTCTGGGATTACTCACAAGAATGACTCCTTCCTTAAAGGAAACTCATAAATAATTACACAGTTACCTTGTAACTGGCATGTTCAGAATGCCTTACAAACTAAACACGCAAGAGCTTGAACAAAATTATAAAAAGACATCGAAGATCTCAAACAGGAGATTCCACAGTATGCTATTAATATCTTTCTACTTCAATACATTTAGATAGATCAAAGTTTTCCCAAACTAGACCAAAATATCAAGTATGCTTCAACCGCTATAAATTCACCATCCCAGTTACAATTGAGAAGAAAACCAAATATAGGAGAAAAGAGAAAATCCATCTTAGTCACTGACACCTATTTGTCCCCAAAAACATCTGCAATAGCCATGTGTCCACTTGGAAAACTCCCTCAAGAAGTTACAAAGCATCTCTCTACTCTCTCTCAAAAATTGACAATCAAATCCCCCTTTATTTTGCCTCTCAAATGCACCAAATATCTTCAGATTCTGAGGGACTGAATTGCAAAACACAAAGACACCTTTGGAAATCCATCAAAATACATGCATCAAATTGATCAAGAAGTAAAATAACACAATCAGGAACACGGTCTTGAAATACAGGAGCCAACAAACATATCAAACTTTCTCCTAACTGAATTCTGATCTTAAAATGTTCAAACCACTGCCTGATATCAAGTATCATTATGAAAATGCAAAACCTCATGTAGCAACTACCACTGAACACTTTGTATACACCTAAAAATGGCTTCATTAATTAATTAAATATTTATTATTTAATTACTATTGACTTGACAAATTAATTAAATATTTTATTATTTAATTAATAATTATTTCTTCTATTTATTAAGTAAATTATTCAATTTATTTAATAAATTCACTATGGTCTAATTCTATATCTTAAGTCTTCTAAATAGTCTATTAAAGTGATTTAATTAAATACACAATCACCTAAATATGACTAAATCCCCTAGTCCACTTCATCCACCTAGTCACTTGACACATCACCTTGGCTAAGATAAATAATTATTATTAATTATTTATTCATATTTACCCTCACCCACACATGTCCTATTCTTAAGGGCTATGTGGCCTCATAGGACTTGGTCTTATGACCACATGTCCTCTCAACAACCAAGTCAAGAGACATTCCCTATTCCTAAGGGGCTTCTCAAGCCACCTCCAAGGGTCAAGAGTGAATCATAGGACACTTGTGCAAAGAGTCCTCATGAGGAAAAGGTCTTTCCCTCTTTCTCTCTTTGGTCTTTGTGAGATACTTGACATGTGTCTTTCCCTTCCACCTTCTTCTCCTCAATGTCAATATTAGAGGAACATCATCCCTATTCTTTCTCTCACATTCCAACTACATCTCCCTTTCTCTCAACTCCTTCAACCAAGTCAATTTTAGCCCTAGGATCTTCCACCTTTCATTCTCCACCGTAGGATTCTGCCACCTAGGCCTAGATCCTCCAAAACTCTATAAAAGGAGCCTCATTTTCCATTTGAAGGCTAATAGATATTTGTGAGAATAAGCATTCAAGCATTCAAGCATCCAAGCATCCAAGCATTCAAGCAATCAAGCATCCAAGCAATCAAGCAACCAAGCATCCATATTATCATCCCATCATTTGCATTTCATCCACCATATTTGCATAATCAAGTTTTAGTTGTGCACTCATTTCATTCAATCTCCACACTTTGGAATCATCTTGGGAAAGAGCTTCATTTGGAAATCTGAGAGCTCAACATCTTCAAGAAATCAAAGCTAGGAGGATAATGGAGACAAGCTGCATTTCTAGGTGAAGGTAAATTATTAATTTGGTTTCATTTGTTATTGCATTCTTCATTGTAGTTTGCTTATTAGATAGATTTATTAATCTTTTATTAGTTAATTCATCATTTAGAATAGTATCCAACTAATTTGCATACATTTTTGGCGCTAGAAGGAGGGCCCAACTGGGCTTTTCACTTTCAGTTTTTAGTTTTTCGTGTGTAGGATTTTCTACAGGTTATTTCTGCGCATTCGTCCACGATTCCAGTGCATCTGTTCATTTCAGCTGCGCATCCATTCTCTGGCATAAAATTTTCATTTGTTTTCCTCTCTATTATAATTGTTGCGCATTTGTCCGTTGTTCCTGTGCATTTATTCATTTTCACTGCGCATAAATTCCACCAGGCTGTGCATTCATTAAACTATTTCATGCATACATAATTACTGCGCATACATCCATAATTACTGCGCATATATCAAATTGTTCTGCGCATTTATCAGTTCCTGTAGGAAAATTCAATTTTTTGTTAGATTTGTTTTTAGCTAACATTTTGATGAGTGTTTGTTCGTTCTGGTAGTATTTTTAGGCTATTTTGCAGGATGTAATTTTTTTCAAGACCCCATTGCTAAAAACATTTTTCTAACAATTTGATTTGCAGATTGCCAAGGGGTTTGCAAAATAGACTATCATCTCATTTGGGCTTAAAATATGACATGTTTTTGCTTTGTGTGTTTTCCTTAGCCTAGATTCAAGTATCTGTTGTGTTTTGCTTAATAGCATAATTGTAATCCCAAAATTATAACAACATATCCTCTCCCCTCGCCATTCATGGACCTTGGGTGTAAGAGAAATTGTTATAATTTTTAGAGGGTGGTTTTTGGTGGGAAAAGAGGTACTCACCCCAAGGAACGACCCAACCGGTAATAGGCTAAAGCCAAGCCCTTCCAAACTGATATATAAAAAATACTAGTGTGATTAGTCTCACATTAGACAAGTGTGAATTCATTGTGGCAACCAAAATCTCCTCCAGTACCCCAGTGGTGCATTAAAGTCCTACTTAGTAGAGGTGAAAGCCTTGCTTTGAAAGGATTGGGAGAGCCTCCTTAATTGGGAAAATGACTTGATCACAACCACCTGAATGGATGTCGTTATTAACAACTTTTTTTTAGTGGCCAAAAACCTTCTATCTGCTGGCTCAAGGAGTCACCCAAGCTCGTGAAGACACCCCACATTACTCATGGTTCATAGTAGAGATAGCAGTTCTTTGGGAAGTAATGACCCATTGAATTCAGAACTTGGTGTGCCTAAGAAGTGAGTGCACTGTAAGGAGGAGCCCATGCCTCCAAGTTCCTAGGCTATCCACTATGGATTTGCGTGGCTGGATTTTATTATCCTAGTGGGGATTCAGCAGATATCATCCTTGCCAACCTTAGGATTGTAAGCGTGTTTGTGCATTCATACTAGATTAAATTAGATTAAAATCATCTTTGTCTTGCGTGTGTGTGTTTATGCATTTTTACTTTGCCAAAAACCAGAAAACATCAGAAAAATAAAAACAAAAACAAAAAAATTTCCCATCATCAAAACAGCAAAATCATCAAAAATTTGACAACCTGCGCATACATCCAAAATTTCTGCACATAAGACTCAGGTTACTGCGCATTTACATTTCTTAGTGCACATCTGTCAAAATTTCCTGTGCATTTGTTTCATTTTACTGCGCATATATCACACTATCCTGCGCATTTGCTGCTATGCATTTACAACAAAGAGCATTCCCACAGGCTTTTGGAATTTCAAAATCACTTTTTCAGATACCCATTTTCATTCTTAGTAAGATTCTGAAAAAAACAATTGAGTTACATAGACCTCTGATTTCTAATTTGACCACTTTCATCATTTTCCATCATCATTCTCTTCTCAAGAATCAACAAGTCACTTTCTTCCAATCTTAAGATTTTCAGTGTGGTGTTGAAGATTTACCTTATCTATCAGACTTTGATCTTGGTGAGCTTATCATATCAGGATATATCATCCTTAACCATCAAGCTTATTTAGATTATTGTTTCTTGACCCCAATTTTCAATACTTATCATATCTTTTCTACCAATCATTCTCCATATCTTTTTATCAAGAATCTTTCTTTTCCGTAATCAATTTCATCCGTTTTATGGTTCAAACTTGATCTCAGAAACTCAAACAACCTATTAATCCAGAATCCCTAGACAAAATGGAAGTCAATAACAGCAATGATGAGAATCCTTGGCCCAAATAGCCTCCTAATAAAACTAATCCTCTCACATTTGATGACGAACCTACTGATGAGGAACTTAGGGATGCTGCACAAGATCCTAAATTTTTACAAGTCATGGAATGACTCATAGGCTTGGATAAAGAGATGTATTTCCTCATGCTTGCTCAACAAGGAGCTAAGTTACCAAGTGATTTTGATGTTACAAATCTTAGAGAACCAAATCCTACAAAAAATCAAGATATCCTTAAAGGTTCTCAAGATCCTCATGGAGCAAAGGAAATCAATCAACAATCCAATGCTTCTCAAATCAATCAACAATCCAATGCATCCCATAGTGATCAACAACAAAATGTTTTTCAAAATAATCAGCAATCCAATGATCCTCAACATACTCAACAGTATAATGTTTCCCAAAACCCGCAAGGAAACACATTATCTTTGGATCCCATCCTACAACAAATCGAGATGCTTCAACAACAAATTCATGATATCCAAACTGGATCATCAACTAAGAAGTATTCTTTGGATGATATATGTCCTTATCCTTTTGATAAGAATTTAGCAATGATTCCATTCCCTCCTCATTTTGAGGTACCAAAATTTGACAAATACAAAGAGAATTCAGATCCACAACACCATATTCATGAGTTTTGTGCTGCTTGTATTGAAGTCGCTCACAATGACACTTATCTTATGCGACTATTTTCATGAAGTTTAGGAGGACAAGCCATGGAATGGTTCTCCAAACTTCCCCCCGGCATCAAATCTTTCAATGAGCTTCCTGACAAACTTGTGACTCATTATTCATATAACATCAAACATGAGGTCACTATGCTTGATCTTTGCAATGCACATCAAAAGAATGGAGAACCTTTCCTTACTTTTTTGCAAAGATGGCGTCAATTATTTTTTAAATATCCACAAATGATTCCTGAACAAGAAAAGATGGATATTTTTGTGCATAACCTTACACCAAAAATGAGTTATAGGTTACAATTGCAATGTCCACCAAACTTCAATAAGCTCATAGAAAATGGTATCAAGATTGAGGAAGCCATGGTCCGAAAAGGTGAGATAAAACTTTATTCCAAAGACAATGCTAGATCCTCAAATTCAAATTCCAACACTTATAATTCCAATTCCAACAATGACAAATTGAAATATTGGAATAAAAACAAAAACATTGTCCATGACAGAATTGTTGATAATCGTAATGTCCAACCAACAAAACCTCTTCTAAATCTCACAAGTACGACCAACGCTACTCAAGCTACATACAACAATCAGTCAGCAAATCAAAATACCAATAAGGATTCATCTAAACCAAGATTTTCTTTTATCTCACCTCAAAGAAACTTTACTCCTTTAGGGGAATCTCTTGAATCAGCATTACGGAAGTTAATCACCAAGAAACTCATCACGCTTCCTGAACCAAAAGACTATGAACCTAGAGTGAAGCCTTCTTGGTGGATTGGAAATGATTATTGTGAATTCCACAGAGGAAGAGGACATATAACCAATGAATGCCAATGACTTAAAAATGTGATCCAAGACTTAATCGAAAGTGGTGAAATTAGTGTTGACGGACATGTCTTGAATGAATCACATACGGCCTTCAAAGATCCACTTCCTAAGCATGAAAAGGGAGGTTCTTCCAACAATAAGGGTGACAACCAAGCCAATTATAATAACACACCCTATAGATGTGTTGGTAACATTTCTAACCATCATCCTTCTGCATATTATGCCAATGTTATTACCATAAAGGGAAAATTAGAGAGTCAACCAATCCATGCTACTACTCGTGCTCAAGCCAAGGTTACTCTCCAAGGAGTCCAGTCTAAACCAAGCACTACTCACAACAAGTCTATTTATGTTCCAAAGTCCATATCCAATACTTCCAACTAGTACAATCTTTTGGAACAGCTCAAAAAGACACCGGCCAAGATATCCATCTTAGAGCTTTTGCGTCTTTCTCCATCTCACAAAGATATCCTTGAAAAATTTCTCTTAGAGACCCAGGTTCCAACAACTCTAGATCCTGATCAATTTCAAGCTATGGTGGGTCATTTGACAACCCCACACTATTTGTCCTTTACTGAAAATGATGATTTAGCCATTACCCAACCTCATAATGCTCCTTTATATATCAAAATCCTTGTCTAGAATCATAAGATTAAAAGAGTATTAATAGATGGGGGAGCTGGCTTGAATATTTGCACGTTAAAGTTGGTCCTTGCATTGGGATTTTCTGAGAATGTCATTGATCCAAAGAAGAAAATCACAATAAAAGCCTATGATGAGGAAGAGAGATCATCCAAGGGGTCCATTGTTCTTCCAATTAGAATCGGTCCTATTGTCAAAGATGTATCTTGTCAAGTCCTAGACATGGATCTTGCTTATAATATTCTTTTGGGAAGACCATGGATTCATTCCATGCAAGCTATGCCATCAACTTATCATCAATGTATAAAATTCCCTCACAATGGTCAGGAGATCACTATCAAAGGAGATTCCAATCCTTTTCAATATTGTAGAAATGTGAAGATTTTTGATTCTTTGGTTCCCAATAATCGTACTGGATCTTCTGCAACTACACCTGGTGACCCTAGTAATATAGCATCAACTTCTAAATCAGATGGGATCAAGATAGATATCAAAGAAAGAAGTATGGGAGAATATACTTTAGGTCAAGCTCTTTGTATCACTGAGTTACCTTTATCTCCTAAATCATATGGTAGGTCTTTGATCACTAAACAACAATCAGAACCCCTTTCCACACTTGTTTATAACACATTTATAAGTGGGGGCACAATATCCAGAGAGGCAGCTGATCGTAATGCAAATTATTGGCTTAAGACACAAAAGATTGAAGAGGATATTAAACATGATTATATATCACCTGATGTCTATGGAAAAGGGTATACTTTGCTACAAAAGATGGGATATCAAGGTGTTGGACCTCTAGGGTTACAAAGAGAAGGTGTTATAAAACCAATTTTGCAAAATCCTAATTATCAAAGAGACACTACAGGATTAGGATATAAAGGAGAAGGACCACAAGAAACAAAAGGAAAAGCAAAAATACCACCTTTTCATGAGACATCTAAAGCTCTTGCCTTACAATTCAGAAAGCATGGTATGTATATCGATCCAGAGAAACAAAGGATAGCTCAAAGAATCATTGATCAACTTGAAGATAATGATGATTCTGATTCTAATGATTATGAATGGGATTCCTTATCTGATGGTACTGAAGAAATAGGAGTCGATGTTGTCCATCAATATAGTAACGATTACCATGAGGGTGAAAGTTCAATGAGTGACTCACTAGGATTGGTCCCACATAATACTACTCATGTTGATCGTGAGCGAAGTGAGCATTATCTTGTGACAGATAATTTGGATGAGAGTATGGAAATAGACCTTGCTGATACTATCATAAACCTTGACAACTTTTCCATCAATACCATCTCTGCTTTTGAAACCAACCCAAATGATCCAATGCCCCTTGTCCGTCCTGACCTTATTGATTGGGATTCTCCCAATCACCCAGAACTTGATGTCTTCCATAATGATGATGTGATCATTGACTATCTTGGTATCAGGGATCATTTACCACCAGGGGATCACAAGTCAGGATTTTCGATAGAACTCAATGACATGGCCTATTTTGGAGAGAGTGCCAATCCTTTCAATCATAAAAATATAAAAATAATCAGTAGATCTAATGGTGAAAACCACTCAGTGGCGGTATTAGATCCAAAAATAGTAAAAAGAAAAGACGCATCTGATGGTGAAAACCTCTCGGAGGTGCCTGACGATGGAAGGATTGACACTCTTCCAAACTATCTAGATCAAGAGCAATCTTCCATTCTTATAGAACCAACAGTACCACTTAACATTGGAACAGAGGAGTCTCCACGCATCCTCAAGGTAGCAGCATCCTTGATAGAATTAGAGAAAGAAGCTTTTGCAAAATTCTTTAGAGAGCAACAAATCAACTTTGCTTGGTCCTATGCTGATATGCCTGGTTTGGACCCCAATCTCATTATGCATCATTTATCTATCAAACCAGGTGTAAACCAGTTAAGCAGAAGCTCCACAAAATGCATCCTCACATTGCTCTAATGGTGAAAGTAGAATTGAAGAAGCTCCTAGATGTTGGATTCATTCAGGCTATTGACTATGCTGAGTGGATTTCAAATATTGTTCCGGTTTCAAAACCAGACAAGTCTATTAGGATTTGTATTGATTTTCGAGATCTAAATAAATCTTGTCCTAAAGATGACTTCCCTTTGCCAAATATTGATATGATTGTTGACCTAACAGCTAGGCATGAGATGTTATCATTAATGGATGGATTTTCTAGCTATAACCAAATCAAGATTGCGCCAGAAGATCAGGAAAAAATTGCTTTTACTTGTTCATGGGGTACATACTGCTGGAATGTAATGCCTTTTGGCCTCAAAAATGCTGGAGCAACTTACCAAAGAGCCAGGACCATGATCTTCCATGACATGATGCATACCATCATGGAAGATTATGTTGATGACATTTTAGCAAAATCCAAAGACAGAGCTGGTCATTTGAGAGTGTTAGATAAAATATTCACCTGGATGGAAAAATATCAGATTTGACTCAATCCAAAGAAATGTGCATTCGGGGTCACATCTGGCAAATTGTTAGGGTACATTGTCTCAGCTAAAGGAATCAAAGTAGATCTAGAAAAGGTTAAAGCAATATTGGAGATGGCTTCCCCCACTAACATTAGTCAGCTAAGATCTTTACAGGGGCATCTACATTCCATCCGAAGATTTGTTTCTCAACTAGCAGATCGCAGTCATCCCTTTCAACATTTGCTGCATAAAAATATCTTATTCCAATGGGATGATAAGTGTGAGGAAGCTTTCAACAAAATCAAGTAGTATCTAGAAAATCCTCCAACCCTAATGTCACCAATTCCAGGCAAGCCACTCTTGCTCTACATTTCAGCCACGATAGCCTCACTAGGTGCTCTTCTCGCTTAGCAAGATCATGAAGGAAAAGAAAAAGTCATCTACTACATCAGTCGCACTCTAGTGGGATATGAGTTAAACTATTCCCCTATTGAAAGAGAATGTCTGGCTATCATCTTTGCTTCACAAAAGTGGTGACATTACATGTCACATTCTACTCAGCTTATTGCAAAGATTGATCCTTTAAAGTATTTTTTAAGCAAGACTGCATTGACAGGCAGGTTGGCTAAGTGGGTCATACTACTTAGTGAGTTTGATATTGAATATGTAGATAGGAAGGCTATCAAAGGTCAAGTGATCACAGATCAACTAGCTGATGCTCCATTAATGGATGACCACCCTATACACACTGAGTTTCCTGATGCTCATATCTTAGCTTTTTCTACACAAACATGGAAATTATACTTTGATGGCTCATACACTCAACAGGGTTCAGGAGCTGGTATACTTTTTATCATGCCACAAGGATACACTATTCTAAAATCTTTCAAGTTGTTATTTCCTTGCACTAATAATGTGGTAGAATATGAGGCTTTGTTGATTGGGTTAAAAATGGCTTTACAATGGAATGTATCTGAAATAAATGTCTACGGAGATTCTCAGCTGATTGTTAACCAGGTTAATGATGATTACCAAACCAAAGATGATAAGTTATTGCCATATAAACATATGGTGGATGACTTTAAAAAGTATTTCTCCATCATCACTTTTGAGCAGATTCCTCGGCATGAAAACAAGGTTGTTGATGCCATGGCAATGATTGCTTCTTTATTTGATATCAAAGATACCAAGGCCCGTTTTGAGTTCTTGGTGGAATCTTTGACTTGTCCTTCATATGATGACCCTGATATGAGTATTATATGTGATCTGATTGGACATGACTCCCCAACCTATGGAAAGATCTATTCTTACCTCAAAGATAACACTTTACCTCCCGACCTATCCCGCAATCAAAAACAAAATTTTCTCCACCAAACCTCCCGCTATATTTTAATATCTGACACCCTTTATCAGTGAGGTTTTGACAGTACTCTCCTGCAATGTCTCGAACATGATGAAGCTCAACTTTCCTTACGGGATGTACATGAAGGTATTTGTGGGACACATTCAAGTGGTCCCTCTTTGGCTAAGAAACTCATGCGTATGGGTTATTATTGGCCTACCATGGAAGCAGATTCCTTTCATTTTTCTAGGGCATGCAAGAAATGTCAGATACATGGAAACCTTATCCATGCTCCAACACAAGAGTTACATCCTTTTACAACTACTTTTCCATTCAGTCGGTGGGGACTCGACCTCATGGGTGCTATCAATCCTCCATCTTCCAATGGTCACAAATGGATCCTCACTGCCACAGAATACTTCACTAAATGGATTGAGGCCATTCCATTGATTACCGCCACAGGGAAACAAATATCCATGTTTATCTTAAACTATATCATCTGTAGATATGGTATACCTATGTATCTCATTACTAATCATGGGAAATAGTTCCAAAATCAGGACATCGATGAACTGTGTGCCAAATTCCACATCACCCACAACTATTCCACCATCTACTATCCCCAAGGAAATGGCCAAGCTGAGGTGTCAAACAAAACAATTGTTAAAATCCTACAAAAGACTGTCAATGATGCTGGCCGTGATTGGCATCTTCAACTTAATCCTACCTTATGGGCTTACCGCACCTCCATCCATACTCCTACTGGAGCCACTCCATACTCCCTTGTCTATGGATCTGAAGTAGTCCTGCCCCTCGAGGTCAAGTTGCCTTCACTTCGTGTTACTCTTAAAGATTTAATTCCTAATGAAGAGTATAGAGTTGCACGCTTGACTGAATTGGAACTCCTAGATGAATGCCATCAGCACACCTATGATCATTTGAAAGTTTATCAGCAGCGTCTATCCCATCAATACAACAGCAAGGTAAAGATCAGACTTTCAGTTGGGTGACTTAGTCCTTCGAGAAAATCCAAAGAATCAACAACATCATGAAAAGAAGGGTAAGTTCGAACCTAATTGGTTAGGACCTTTTGTGATCACAGCATTCTATGGTTTTGGAGCTTATCAGTTATCTACACTTGAAGGAGATCCCTTGGATGAGCCTCTTAACAGTATCCATCTCGAGAAGTTTTATCCTTGAAATCCCAATGCAAGGGGCATGTATATAGGCTGTATATATATATTCTGTAAATAAAAAATAATCAAAAATACAAAAAAATCACAAAATCAAAAGAAAAACTGCAATAAAAGCATATGGTGAAAACCTAGAAACAGGCGCTATATGTGACAAGTTAGCTCCTCTATCTATTCTTTTAGTGTGTTTGTTCATTGTATATATCCATAATAAAATGGTTAGTCAGTCCTCATCCCCATTATGTATATATCATAATAAAATGGCCAGTTCATGCACCATTCCTTGTACTTATCCATAATAAAATCCCATCATAGCTTGATCTTTTTGTCATGGTCTTCATCCTAGTCTTGTTGTGTCTTTCTTCATCCATAATAAGTCAGTCCATCACCTAGCTGGGGGCATGTCCTTGACCTAGTTTGGGAAGTGGATCTATGATAGTTGTGACTCTTAGAGGACATAAGGGAGTTATTTTCACCAGGCAAGCAGACACAATCAAATGTCCTTTTACAATGGTATCTTCATGCTGAATCCAAATCTATGATATATTCTTTGAAACGTGACCACTTATCTATATATCTTGACTATACATCATCACTTGAATTAATAAACATGTCCTAAATCAATCTTTTTGGCAAAAGAAATGTATATTCATGATAGGCATGTTAGAATGGTTTGTTGTAGATTATGTATTCATATATGGATTTTATTGTTATCATGTTTCCTATGCTATTCCAGGATATCTTTTGACATGAGTTTGAAACTCCCATATGTCATTTGATTAGAATAGCTGGGATGGGGCATGATGTTTTCTTTGATTGTTGTTTGTGGGGTATTTTCTGATGAAATGGAAGGACCAAATAATTTGGGGTGTCTGTGTATAAGTGCCTTCATCCATTTAGTGTATTAAATGCTATTTATGATGATACGCCATTGCATACCTCGACTCCAAATATTTGTTCCCCGATGGAGGGGGGGAATATTCCTTATTTGTTATGCAAATGAAACTCAGATCATCTCAGTTCAATTATACCTAGATGCTTGTCAAGTTTGCAATATTAAACTCCATGCAAAAAGTGCTCAGGTCATCCTAGTTTAATTATACCATGATGCTTGCATTTTCTTGCAACATAATGAGCTCAATGATGACAATCAAATTCTAGTTATTATGAAGTTCTAAGATGTTACATGAAGTTGTGGAGATACTCATTTCATATTTCATTTTGCATTGTGTTATACCATCTCCTAGATTTGCATATCAGTGCTCCTTTTATAGAGATTTATAGGTTAGCTTTCTTATTAGGTTATCTATTTTCTTAGTCTATTCTTCTTGTGTCAGATACATTGTTATTTAAGTTGAGGACATTTGGACAACCAAACATATTACAACTTTTTGCATTTCACATTTTGCACTTAATCATTTAGAGACATATGTTATCTTCATTAGGGGTATTCATTTATATATAATTTGGTCATAACTATCATTTCATCTCATTTTCTTTTATCATGTTATCAGTTATTACATTTAATCATCTTAGATACATTATCATTTATTACATTAGATAACATTTTCATTAGATCATTCATTTATTATTCATTATCCACATTGTTCATCACAAATATTGCATTGATAATCACATAGCATTAATAAATTCATTTAAGACGTGCATTTATGTCACCATCATATGATTATTAACAATATCAAAAAATGAATATAAATCATTTTGCATTCTAAGCTATACATTTTATGCATCTGAAAGTACATCATCAAATCCTACATATGTCAGTACGCACATGTATATAAATCATCAAAGTAAATCATGATAGAACTACATCACATACAATTCATAAAACAACAAAAATATCTGAATGTCCAATGATATAAATCAATAACAATGTGTCCATAGTCAGTGTCTATCAAGTCAAAATATAATGATACAATGAATCATAATGATACAATAGTGTATACAATGATCTCTCACAATCTATGAACCATTGCCTCCAGACTCTGTCTATCGCTGTCTACAAGATGCAATGTGGCCCTGTGCTGCTGCACTCCCTGATGTTGAGGATCCACCCTAACCTCCTAAACCTATTGGTGCTCTGGGAGGATGTGATGATACCCCTCCATTGCCAGCTGGTGCTTTTCGCTCAAATGTTGCTGATCTGATGCCAACTGAGCTCTCTCTATAGCTCCCAATCCACTGATCTCTCAGGACTTCCTATCTGTATGCCTCTCACCAGTAGGATATCTCCTTCCTGGCATGTATCATGGATCTCATGATATCCCCATGAGGACCTAGGTCCTCAGTCCTCTGTAACTCATCTAGTAGCATCTCTGACTCCCTGAGTCTATCAACAGCTGAATCTCTCTCTGCCCGCAGCATGTCCATCTGTCTGCCCATCCTCTCAATCTGTCTCTCCAGACCTAGAACCCGGTCTGCCTCTACCTAGATAACTGCTAGTCAGACTAGCAGTGCATCAATATCAGGCTCCTCCTCCATAGCATCTCTATGTAAATAGGGATCCTGTCCCCTAATGTCCATGTCTTCCTGCTCATCCTATGCCTGTATATCTGGCATCTCCACATCTAGCTCATCCTGTCTGCCACCTTGTACCACATCAACCTAGGCCAATAGAATGTCTACCTCATCCTGTGCCTGCCCCTATGCCTATGCCTATACTGCAGCAACTGGTATCTGTACTGCAGCCATTGGTCTCTGTACCTATGTGACTAGTACCTATAATGGCACTCCTGCAGCTGGCTGTGCTATCTATGCTAGAGGCTATCTCTATCCCTATCCCCTCTGTCTCACTCCACCTCCCCTCATCTGTGGGCCAACTGTCCCTCCATCTCCACCACCTCCATCTTTTCCACCATCTCCACCACCTCCATCTCCACCACCTCCATCTCCTCCTCCATCTCCTCCTCTCCCTCATCCTCTCCTATCTTGACCTCACTACCTCCCCCGGTGTCTGTCTATTGGATCTCTCTCTGGAGGTCTCGCTGCTAGATCTGTAATCTATGGAACTGGATGATCTCTCAAAAATTGCTCTAAATCAGCAGTCATCCCAGGGTCAACCACTATCTGTCTCATGGACCATGCCTGGTATGGTGCATCCAAAAACTCCTACCGCACAACATCAAATGATTCCATGGGCCCCCAATCCCATCTCTCCTGATGTGTCCATGCAAACTCGGTCACTCCCTAGGGCATACCTTGTATCCTGCCAAATTGTCACAGAACCCAGCTAACCAGCTATCTCTCAATAATAAAGGGCATCCACCCTATCAGCCATCGTACCTCAAAACAAAAACCAAGCTGCTGCTCATCATCCCATGACTCACACCCCAAGTAGGGTCTCCATGTCACTGTGTCTAGTGTATCAAACGTGTAGCACCAAAACTCTAAATGTCCCAGTTTCGCTTGAGACAAAACTAAGGAGTACAAATGAATATAGGGCCGCCCTGCACCCTGAAATTGAATTTCCAATGACCTGGTCACTGCAATATGCTCCCATGCTCAAACATGGAGTAGTGTCACCCCTGCTGATAGAGATGCACTCCCGTGGTACACCACCTGATGTAAATCATGGTATAGGTGTGCTACTAAACACACCCCCCAGGAAAATTGGGTCCCCTCCATCACCCACTGTAATGTACGGCCCCACCCAACTGTAAATCCATGTGACCTCCAATCAGGGCATACGAATCCCCCAATCGCACCTACTAGAACCACTGGACGAGGGTCATACATGTCGACCATATCCTCCCAGCTAATCTCCCCATCCTCTATGTCATCATCCCCAAAGATGGCTCTGCACTCTGTGACTCCACCGTGTCAATCATACTGCACTAACTCTCCTGTGATGGGAAGCTAGAGGATGCAATATACATCCTCTAGTGTCATTGTCATCTTCCCTATCGGAAGATGGAAAGTACTCATCTCCGAGTGCCATCTCTCAGCTAATGCGGTCATCATGCTCAGATTCACCCAAATCTCGGGTGTGTAAATCACATGGTATAGTCCCGACGCTCCTATCACTAGTCTCTCTATCTCTGATAATGCTGGTCTCAAGTTCTGTGTGACGGGATATCTCTCCCGTGACATTAGAACATCTGTGATATCCTCCTATTCAAGTCAACAACAAACAACTTATCAGATTTTGATAAACTGATCTATCAATCTATTTATCCTATCATATCAATTTCAAACATGTTAATCACGTGTTTCAACAAATAATTCTATCAATTATCTATTTCAGACTGGCTAACTAGCGAACATGCTACAATGTTGCCAATCTTGATCAAATCAATCACACTCAACCGTCGACAGATCAAATCGGCTTATCGACATTAAGTTTGCCTAATTGACTATCTATTATGACCAACTTCTACCACATAAAACATATGCACAACATTGAAACATGCATGTGCAACTTTCTTTCACATTTGCGCCGATTTTTACCAATGCGCAGTCTTCTTCCACATTTGCGCAACATTTATCGGCATTTGCGCAATTTTATACATATGCACATTTTTATTGATGATTTGCATAGCTTTTCAATGCACAACAAGTACCTATGCGCACTTTTATTACATGCTTGCGTAGCACTGCCATTCTCCTAGTATGAATGTGCACTTCTCCTTAACGAATGCGCAAAAAATTTGAATTTCTACGCAAACGTCACAAGTTGCTATGCATTAATGCGCCAAAACTGTGCATTCATCCTACGCCTCGAAAACTTAAAATTTCCAATCTAATCTATCATTTGATCTACCCTAAACATGCTCCAAATCTAATCTAACATGCATCAAATCATGGAATTACAAAGCAGGATTGAGTCACCTACTGGTTCACCTAAATCGGGTGGTCGCTGGAAGCGTCTGACTCTCTCGAAGTGGTGATCTGACAAGGGGAATGACATCCTGGTGGCTCTACTCTTCTCTCTCTCATGCTCTAATCTCCATGTGACAAGTGTGCACAATGAGCCTATTGTGGTCCCCTTGGCCGTATTTATAGCTTGTGGACCCGATGTGCTTGGTGTGTGGACCCTACCTGACATTTTTCTTCCATTCTACCCCATTTTCATCCATCTTTTCTACCGTTCGTTCATGAGATTGATTGAACAACCCCATAAAAAATATATATATATATTATTTTTACAAAATTCACATAATCTTTTTTGTCAATCAATCTCTCGAGGGGGCATGCATAGGTCGTCTGAGACATTGTCTGGGGCAGGGGCAAAAATGCTTGATTTTTCTTTGAAACAATGTGACCAGCACATTATTTCAAAGAGGGGCAAAATGTATACACCTAAAAATGGCTTCATTAATTAATTAAATATTTATTATTTAATTACTATTGACTTGACAAATTAATTAAATATTTTATTATTTAATTAGTAATTATTTCTTCTATTTATTAAGTAAATTATTCAATTTATTTAATAAATTCACTATGGTCTAATTCTATATCTTAAGTCTTCTAAATAGTCTATTAAAGTGATTTAATTAAATACACAATCACCTAAATATGACTAAATCCCCTAGTCCACTTCATCCACCTAGTCACCTGACACATCACTTTGGCTAAGATAAATAATTATTATTAATTATTTATTCATATTTATCCTCACCCACACATGTCCTATTCTTAAGGGCTATGTGGCCTCATAGGACTTGGTCTTATGACCACATGTCCTCTCAACAACCAAGTCAAGAGACATTCCCTATTCCTAAGGGGCTTCTCAAGCCACCTCTAAGGGTCAAGAGTGAGTCATAGGACACTTGTGCAAAGATTCCTCATGAGGAAAAGGTCTTTCCCTCTTTCTCTCTTTGGTCTTTGTGAGACACTTGACATGTGTCTTTCCCTTCCACCTTCTTCTCCTCCATGTCAATATGAGAGGAACATCATCCCTATTCTTTCTCTCACATTCCAACTACATCCCCCTTTCTCTCAACTCCTTCAACCAAGTCAATTCTAGCCCTAGGATCTTCCACCTTTCATTCTCCACCGTAGGATTCTGCCACCTAGGCCTAGATCTTCCAAAACTCTATAAAAGGAGCCTCATTTTCCATTTGAAGGCTAATAGGTATTTTTGAGAATAAGCATTCAATCATTCAAGCATCCAAGCATCCAAGCATTCAAGCAATCAAGCATCCAAGCAATCAAGCAACCAAGCATCCATATTATCATCCCATCATTTGCATTTCATCCACCATATTTGCATAATCAAGTTTTAGTTGTGCACTCATTTCATTCAATCTCCACACTTTGGAATCATCTTGGGAAAGAGCTTCATTTGGAAATATGAGAGCTCAACATCTTCAAGAAATCAAAGCTAGGAGGACAATGGAGACAAGCTGCATTTCTAGGTGAAGGTAAATTGTTAATTTGGTTTCATTTGTTATTGCATTCTTCATTGTAGTTTGCTTATTAGATAGATTTATTAATCTTTTATTAGTTAATTCATCATTTAGAATAGTATCCAACTAATTTTCATACACACTTGTACATAAATTGACTTCAAATATGGAAAATTTAGATTCTCCCGGTTCCAATGGTATATCACACTCCATATTTTGGATGAAAATCGCCCCTCTAGCATCAGTTTGAAATATCAGGCCTTGGCCTGTAGAATGTGCAACAAATGAATATTTTGAAAAATTTAAAATCTCCTATAGTCTAAACTATAGAGAATCATCATTTAACTTCAATTTTTCAAATCTGAAATTTGAACGCATAACTGCACAAATAAAATATTATAAAAATATTTATTTCTCCTTATATCTCCCCAGGGCTCCAACTGTGTGCCAAATCACCACCACATGGCACTATCCTATTGGCCTGCAAGTGCCATGTCACCTAACCACAATTGCCAAGCTCTAACCTCCAACCATTCATGAAATGAAATCTTAACCTCAGGTGAAAACAAGCGAACTAGCGACCAAGCCCATTCTCATAATCGTGGAATGTTTTTTTACTAACTGGAGGATTGAGCGAACTAGCTACTGAGAGCTTGTCGAATCATGGAATGGTTTCACCTAACCGCTGGAGATCTCATGACTTAGCAACTAACTGCAACTCGAAGTCACCCAATTTTTGTCTAACCACTAGTTTGAGTCTAGCGACTGCGCGACCATAGTCACCTCCAAGTCTCCAGATGTTTGTCTTAACCACCACTTCATCTCATGACCTTGCAACAAGGTGCCACATGTCTGCCTCCATCCTAGCCATTGCTATCACTTGTCTGCAAAAATTCTTTTCTTCAGGCCCACCGACACAGAAACCAATGCACCACTAAGCGCGCGCACATGGGTAGAGCCTCCGCTCATCACTTTAGTTTCATTGTGCGAACTGTTGGTTATAAGCACTTCATATATCCCCATCGACATGAATGCGGGATATATGGTTTTGACTGATTTAAAAACTTCCTGACATTGGGTGCTAAAATTAGGGGTGGGCCCACCGCACACAAAGACCACCAGCCAAAGGGCCCGCTGAGAGCCTATGAGCTTCTATTTATCATGCATTCTAAGTGTTGGGATATAAAAACATTAAGACCTCTCAGCCTGACGCAAATGTGGGATAATGCCACATAATGCATTATGGAGAAAATTTGTGCCTAGCCTGCAAAAAACTCATACACACATTGCCTACACATACACCATGCACCATTTTCATTGCCTTTCCAACATGTGAGGCCATATTTATTGTGTGTTGGCTCTTCAATTCAAAATTTGGTCCCTTGTGCAAGACTCCATTCATTTCACAGGGCAGCAGCTTACTACTAGCATTTGTGTGAGACTTCCTCTGGTGCCTGACAGTATACTATATCATATGTTAGCTCCATGTAGCAAGCCCCATATCCTTGCATTTGGTGCTAGCCTCCAAACCCAGGCAGCCTCCATTGCCTCCTTCTATTAGCATGAGGCCTCCATGCTGCTTCTCTCCTTCAAAACTAGCATGGAGGCTCCCTTAAACACTCACCCCATACATCATGTGTGAGTCCTTCATTTTGTTGGCCCAACCTGGCAACATCCATTGAATTAGTATGCAGCCCACATACTCACGGCAAACCCCTTTTTGCTGGCTCTCCCCCACACACAATTGACTGCTACCAATGCGTGAGGCCCCTATTTACGTTGGCCTCCCATTTCATTTTGCAATGCCAGTTTCTAGCATTAACACACTAGCTTCATTTCATGCATTGACAATCCAAACATTTGGCACTGAGTGTTTATGTTATTGCACGGGTACCTTCAATGAATTTGTGCAAGGTTTTTATGCTTGCGCAAGCCTCTCTATTTGATATAAACCTCCACTTTGATTCGTGAGTCTCCAACTCGCATTTACTAAATAGTTTCCTTCGATAAAATGCTCTAGAGAGAATGCCAAGTGAGACAAGACACCAAATAAACCGTTAAGAAAATTAATCTCCTTCCACATCGATTTACAAGGAAGATTCCAAGAATTGTGCCAATAGCATTCACTGCAGCAACCACCTAAGAAAAACAATGAAACAATTTAATTTGGAGCAAAGCCAGCTAGTTGCACGATGGTGGGACTGTAGTACACTATAGTATTTATGCTCACAAATTGTTGATATGCCTGAAAACCAACACCCGCAAACAGAGAAATTATTAACTCCTTGGACTTGCACTGTATATATTGGGAAAATATAAAATTGAACCCCCCATTCAATGCATGAAGGACCTCAAAATGCAATGGCTAGCAACTCCACTGTTCATTCAATGGAGTAGCAGGCAGTTCAGCATCAACACCGCATTTGCTAGTAATTCTTGTTTCTTTGTCTCATAAGTATCTACAACCATTTCGTAGAAGTTCCCATCTACACAGCTTCACTCAATAACCACTTACCTTTTGTATGCCTAGCACATACACTTGCGTGGGTCTCCATACTTTTAGAAACCTCCATGTTCGTCAACTACTCACGCACCTTTGACTACTAAGTTTTTCATCCTTTCATTGTTCAGTATGTCAAGTAATGGTCAAACAGCCCACAACAATGGCATGCACACATTTGGCAAATAAGAGACATGCCAACACATGAAGAAAATACACTCACAACATGCTCAAAGATTAGACACAATATGGCATGCCAGCACATTATTTTGTTGACATGTTGTTTTTAGAAACACTACCATCACGATGTCCAGGGGAGATAGCATCACCATCATCTACAATGGCCTTTGAAGGTGGTTGCTCTGAAAGCTTCAAGGTGTCCTTTGCATTTTTAGTTCATCTCTTAGCCATTTGAATAATGTAATGAAACAACTCAGATAAATTCATGATCATGGTCAAACCAAATTTAAGCACGTCCATTAAATCACAATGCCCTTGTAAAGCTGACAAGATAACAATAACCGGCATCTGGGATCGGCTTTAAAAACTGACTGAGCGGCTTGATAGGAGAGCGTCACTAAGCACACATGTCGACTCCCAACATTATAACACATAGGCCAAAGGAGAACCTCCCACAAAAATTTGAGCTAGAAGACATTGATGATCAAACATAGCCATTTTGAAACATTGTTTGAACAAACTACCAATTATAAACAAATTATGTCCATGCCACCCGAAATCATATAAATTGGCTCTGGAACTGGCTTATAAAATTGGCCAAACGAAACTTTCCAGACCTGGAATCACAGACATTGATTCTCCCTCATAAGAGGAACATAAATCCATCATCAGCTTGCTCTGAAGATATCATGACCAATCACAATTAATCAGCAAAGTCAGCCTATCAATAAAAATTAGGACCAAAAATAGTGAAAAATAAAGAAACTGGGTTTGGAATTGGCCTGGGAAAGTGGTTAGACAGATTGGTAGGGAGTTAAAAATCATCTGGCATATAGTCTTCTAGGTCTACAGTATAGAACCACACTCAATTATGCCAGATCTTGCACAAGGAATGAATTACAAAGCCTCAAAGTAGGCCACTAATAAAACTGGACAATGTGCATTTAGAGAATTTTCATAAATTGCAAACGGAACGATACTGGAAAATAGGTCAAACGGGCACATGGGAGGCTGAAAATTGGTAGGATGAATCACTCCCATGCCTACAATATGATGCCATAACCAATTTTCCATGACCAATCATAGGGCAAAAGATATTCAAATGCAAACAGGGCCTACTACAACAAATTGACACTTAGGCACAAATGCAGAATTGAGACAAGTGCTCAAAACAAGACATCACGAAACAACTTGAAACTTGAAATTAATGACCTTGGATGTCTTGTAATGTCAAAAAAAAGGTGATAAGCCCTTGACATGCATGGATAACTTCATAATTGCATCCAGAAAAATAGGCACAAAAAGAACTTATGGGGCCTAGAACAACAAAATTTTAACATGGTACTTCAAAAACCCTTACTGCGTTTTTAATCCCAACAGTGGCTCTGACTGTGGACGTGTGCCCCATGTGGGCATGTAGAGAACCACAGAATCTCATGGAAGAAGCAGACCATCCAAAGAGAATCAGCTTTTCACTTTTCAGCTACATCTCAAAACTCTGAACCGGGAACCTCTCTCTTTCTTCAAAATCTGGAAATCTTTTATTTGAAAACCACACACCACACACAACTAAAAACAAAGCAATAGTACAATGTGCACATTATTTACAAATGGCCCATAATCACATAAGTGGGATCATCATTTACCTTTGTCAAATGTCCAATTCTCATCATTCAGAAATATGATCATTCTGTAGAACTTGCTTCCAAGCAATTGACCATCCTAAAACAAATTTGTATATTTCATGCCACCATCATATTCTTTGCTGTCATTCCATCTATCACCTTGTGGCATGACAAACTCATGCATTTTCTGAAAGGATCCATAATCTAAAAAATGTTTTTCATACTCAAAGCATAGTGAATACTCATATGCAATATGATATTCTTCACTATCAATCTCCTTGTCATGTTCAAATAAAAACTCAACTGACTACATTGAAAATGTAAAACATTCTAGCTCAACTTCATGCATACTACACAAACATTCAAACGAATCTCCACAAACTACAACTTGTGGCTTCATATTTAGTTCATCTCATAAAATAACATCATGTTGGATTGAAAAAAGAAAATACTCATTTTTAGCCTGACAACTTATATGCTCTTGTTGATTCACCTCAACATCATTAAATGACAGTGCATCAATAGTTTTATCATCACCCCATGTTTGCAAAAATGAACACCACTCTAGCTGAAACAAAAGATCTGATAAAAAATCTAGATCTTCTTTCAGCTCCATGTAAAACATTTCAAAATGTGGTTCTGATAAATCAGCATGTGGTTCATTGCACATGTTCTCATTTTGGCACACATCTTCTTGATGTAGATCACTATTATAAGAGACATTATCAGTGTTAACAACTTCCTCTTAACTAAGCATTGACATCGTACCATTAACAATATCATAAACATCAATGTCCAGGTCAAATAAGATGACATTCATTTCTGGTTCAAAGGCAAAATCGGACTTGGTCTCTACATCATAAGAGGTACTTTCTTGAAAACTCTCATAAGTCAATTCATACAAATCTGCCATTGACCCACCAGCAGCAACTTCACATTCATTCTCATGGTCTTTAGGGTCAACAACCTCACATGAAAAGTCACAAGATGCAAGCATACAAATTGAAAAATTCATGTTATCATTATTGTTAGCTGAAACAAAAGAACTTATCTCTATTTTATATAAATCAACATCTTCACAGTCGTATCCAACACATGACGAGTCTTCTTCCTTTTCATAAGGCCGCACATAAACCATTTCTTTATCTTCACAAAAATCAAGGCCATTGTGGCTCCATGAATCCTCTTCCTTAACCAATTCTTCATTGGGACCAATGACTAAAATTTCTTGGTTGATATCCTGTTGTGCAAAGGAATGCTCACAACAACTTTCATCTCTGTCATAGTTGACACTTTGTTGTTCATAAAAATCTTCTTCAAACTGGAATGAGAAATCTGCATTATGGTGTTGAATAGAAGAAAAACCCATAGACTGCAATGAAATATCATCAACTATAAATTCATCTTCAATGTCTTGACATTCATTGATCTCATCATCAGCACAATAATTAGCATTATCAATATCATAATCAGATTCGGCACCATCAAAGTAACTAGATTCAGTATCAGCAAAATTTGATAGAACTCTCTCATTTGGGGCTTCAAAATCATCACCTGATAAATCAGCGGCCCCCTTTTTGCTTTCCACATTTGACTACAAGCCACTTGTCTCTGCAACCCCAAAACTAGAACAACTAGTTTCCAATCCATTAGGGATGTAACTGCTGAAACACCTATCTCTTCCTTAAGAGCATTATAAAATTCTTTACAAACCATACTCACATCAATATGAGGGGCAACTGCTATTCACTGAATATGTTCTCCACTCACATTTTGTGTTGAAACACCATTTGAAACATGGTTAATAAAATCAGCAGGCATGTTAACATCTTGAACACAATCTTCACTTCTTGGTCCACACCTGTCTAAAACATTTGATACATCATGACAATGATCTTTAGTATATGGAAAACCCCTCGGGACAATTCCATATAGAAAATTATTTTCAATATCTACTGCTGTCATAAATGCATGATGCAGATTCTCAAGCTTTTTATCTCTTAACAAGTAACTCATCTTTTTGCCAAATGTCCCTAAATAAACAACCAAACATACAGCATCATTTGGTCTAAACTCTATTGGGATTTGACCCAATACTTTTGCAAATCTGAAATTGAAAGGAGGAACCAATTCACCACTCTTCATTTGAATCTCCATGAAATTCTTTATCACTACCACCGGATTAACCTTTTCACCAAACCTCTCCATAAAAGAGGATCTTAGCTCTTCCCATGAAGATATAGAACATTTCGGCAAGAAAGAGAACCAACACCTTGCATCCTCTGCCAAAGATTGGATAAACAATCTCATAACACAATCCTCATATTCAATATCAAAATCCTCCATCAAATCCATGAACTTTCTACAATGCTTTTCAGCATTCTCCTCTTTCCCACCACAAAATCTTGGCAACTTTTCTCAGATTTCAGATGGAAAAGAATTTGGGTAACCACTGATACCTTCAAAATTCATAGCTAGATACAACTTAACATTGAAACTTCATCTATTACACTGTGGTAACATCTTATAAGACATGGTTACACTTGAACATACACAAGGCTGGAAATAGTCAAAGTAAATTTCCACATGCCTTCATAACCACTTCAATTTGACCATACAGAACTTGATCAAACTTCTCAAACAATTTGCAAACTATACTCAACATGAAAGCTGAAGCTAACAGCAACATAGTATGCAAATATCAGTCCAGTATTTTTCCCTCTTAACTAGCACTAATATCACTTTATAAGGAAACCATCTATGTATTCTTCTCCTAAAAATATGAAGAGTACCTAGACCAGAATTGCAGTGGCTGCTCCTTTTCCTTTTGAGTAGAAATGAGGTAGGTCTAGAGCATCTTTCACAGCTCCATCAGGTTCTTTTTTCGCAGAGTTGCCACCTCCTTGCATAGGAAAATATTTTAATTATTCATTCAAATGAACTTTTCATTTCAGCACTGCTGCAGAAACCAGAGTCACCACCCAATACAAATTGGAAAATATTTTATCACAATTTGCAAGGACAAACCCTTTGCCAAATCACCTTCACAAGATAAAACTGACTCTTCACAAGATATGAACTGCTGGACAAAACATCTCAGATGGGCAAACCCACTTGAAATCTGATTTATTTTAAACACACCAGAGATTTACCGATTGCGTTAACAAGATTTTTTCACTGCTAATCCCCAGTAGAGTCACCAATTTGTTAGCTCTTTTTCATGTAGAATCATAATATGCTATTAAGCTTGACTCTTAGATCCCCAATTCCAAATTCTTACAAGGAAAAGGCTAATTGATAAGGACCAAGTCCTTTTACACTTCAGGCTCTACAGACCCAGGCGGGTGTACCTAATACATATTAAATCTACATACACAACACTTTCTCACTAAACCCTTTATGCACACATGAAAAATAGTGGATTATGACAAGGATATTCACCCTTCTTCTCTTCGAGTTCAAAACTCAGGCAGGCTAACCTATTGGATTCAATTCTTCAATGAATTACCAATAATGTTTGTACTATTCATTATAGATTCTAAACATTCATGCTTTTAAAGAGGAAATGGAAAGTGATTTGATTTTAAATGAATGATGATGAGAACTACTTATTAGAACTTAGACCAGTGCCTAATCCCAGGCAAAGATTCCAATGAGATGCAAATCCATAGAAAAACAATTAACAAGAACACAAATACAATCCCAGATAGAGTGCCTTACAAACTACCTTCTCATTCTCACATCCATGTATCAAATTCCCATACCAATACCTAGCCCTCTGGGATTACTCACAAGACTGACTCCTTCCTTGAAGGAAACTCATAAATAATTACACAGTTACCTTGTAACTAGCATGTTCAAAATGCCTTACAAACTAAAAACACTCACAAGACTGACTCCTTCCTTGAAGGAAACTCATAAATAATTACACAGTTACCTTGTAACTGGCATGTTCATAATGCCTTACAAACTAAACACGCAAGAGCTTGAACAAAATTATAAAAAGACATCGAAGATCTAAAACAGGAGATTCCACAGTATGCTATTAATATCTTTCTACTTCAATACATTTAGATAGATCAAAGTTTTCCCAGACTAGACCAAAATATCAAGTCTTCTTCAGCCATTGTAAATTCACCATCCCCGTTACAATTGAGAAGAAAACCAGATATAGGAGAAAAGAGAAAATCCATCTTAGTCACCGATACCTGTTTGTCCCCAAAAATATCTACAACGGCCATGTGTCCACTTGGAAAACTCCCTCAAGAAGTTACAAAGCATCTCTCTACTCTCTCTCAAAAACTGACAATCAAATCCCCCTTTATTTTGCCTCTCAAATGCACCAAATATCTTCAGATTCTGAGGGACTGAATTGCAAAACACAAAGACACCTTTGGAAATCCATCAAAATACATGCATCAAATTGATCAAGAAGCAAAATAACACAATCCTAAAATACAGGAGCCAACAAACATATCAGACTTTCTCCTAACTAAATTCTGATCTTAAAATGTTCAAACCACTGCCTGATATCAAGTATCATTATGAAAATGCAAAACCTCCTATAGAAACTACCACTAAACACTGTACATAAATTGACTTCAAATATGGAAAATTCAAATTCTCCTAGTTCCAACGGTATATCGCACTCCATATTTTGGACGAAAATCACCCCTCTAGCATCAGTTTGAAATATCAGGCCCTGGCCTATAGAA
This sequence comes from Chamaecyparis obtusa, assembly GCA_027943335.1. Classification (NCBI taxonomy): domain Eukaryota; kingdom Viridiplantae; phylum Streptophyta; class Pinopsida; order Cupressales; family Cupressaceae; genus Chamaecyparis; species Chamaecyparis obtusa. The sequence goes on along the minus strand of BSBK01004313.1, from coordinate 555,532 downwards.
TGTGCAACAAATGAATATTTTGAAAATTTTAAAATCTCCTATAGTCTAAACTATAGAGAATCATCATTTAACTTCAATTTTTCCAAATCTAAAATTTGAATGCATAACTAGACAAATAAAATATTATAAAAATATTTATTTCTCCTTATATCTCCCTAGGGCTCCAGCTGTGTGCTAAATCACCACCACATGGTGCTATCCTATTGGTCTGCAAGTGCCATTTCACCTAACCACAATTGCCAAGCTCTAACCTCCAACCATTTGTGAAATGAAATCTTAACCTCAGGTGAAAACAAGCGAACTACCGACCAGGCCCATTCTCATAATCGCAAAATATTTTTTTACTAACTGTCAGCATTGAGCGAACTAGCTACTAAGAGCTCACCGAATCGTGGAATGGTTTCACCTAACTATCAGGGATCTCACAACTTAGCGACTAACTGCAACTCCAAGTCACCCAATTTCCATCTAACCGCTAGTTTAAGTCTAGCAACTGCGCGACCACGGTCACCTCTAAGTCACTAGATTTTTTCTTAACCGCCACTTGATCTTGCGACCTTGCAACAAGGTGCCACATGTCCACCTCCATCCTAGATATCGCCATCACTTGTCTGCAAAAATTCTTGTCTTCGGGCCCGCCAGCATGGAAACCAATGCACCACTGAGCGTGCACACATGGATAGAGCCTCCACTCATCATTTTAGTTTCATTGTGCAAACTATTGGTTATAAGTGTATGCACCCTAAAATGGTCGCCTAGACTTTGGGCCCCATTTATTCAATTTATCCAATATCAATTTTCTAAATCAATGCTTTACAATATATTCAAATCAATTTCCTTGATCAAATCATAATTATTTCAATTATTTCAATTCTCCTAAGGTTTAATCATGTCATCAATAATTTTATTTAATTAAAAGAAATAAATCCCTTTTAAATAAATAAAATAATGTTATTTAATTGAAATTAATATTCCTTAAATGAAATAATGTTATTTAATTAAAATCTATTTTTAATTAAATAATTTTATTTTATTTAATTAATATTCATCTTTAAATTATATAATCTTATTTTATTTTATTACAAGAGATATTATTCTTTTAAAATAAATAAAATCCTCTCAAAAGATCTTTTGTGATGAAAAAAGAAATAAGTGAAATAAAAATAAATAAAATAAAGAGATTTCCTTTTCTCTCCATACTTTCTAAAAATCAGATTTCTTTCCTCTTTTTACATTAATCCCACATTGATCTTGGAGATGCAATATCTTCCACAATTTCTTATATAAGGAGCCCTCTCCTCAATTAAAAATCTAGAATTTTCATATTATCATTATGCTGAAAATTTTTTTGACAACATTAGAGCTTTAGAAATCATCATTTTAGATTGCACATTTAGTTTAATTTTCATATAGATTAATTAGTGAAGTAGTTTATTTCTTGTATTGCATATAGATTAATTTCAATAAAATAGTTTATTTCTTGCAATCATATAGTCTAATCTTCATTTCAATAAACTAGTTTATTTTCTTACATTTGCAATCATATAGATTAATTTCATTTGCATGAAAGAACTTGATGATTCAATGGAGATTAGCATTCTTGCTTCTCATCCTTGAATCTCTCATTCTGTGGTGTACTTGCATAGGTTTAATTCATTTAATCTGAGGCCTCATAAATAGTCCATGCACTCCACAGATAGAGAGCTGTGAATCGATATTCAAGAGCTCATTATTGAGTATCCTTGAATGCAAGGATTCACAAAAGTGTGACACAAATCCATCACACATTTTTGGCGCCCACCATGGGGCAGAAAAGATCAATTTTTGGCCTCATTCTTGATTGGTTTTTCAGTTTAAGTGTTGGTTCCAGTTCTTGTACGGCCATGTATAGACTAGAAACACTATAATATAGTAATGGATGGATAGAATGATGAATTATTTTTCTCATGCTTTTGGTTTGGTTCATTTTTATAAAGAAATGAATAATTTATGATCATTTTGGTGAAAGTGGGTATTTGTAGATTTGAGATTCTCTGAATACAGTCAGATTGAAACATCTGGTATAGATAAATTGTGAAGAATCGGGACCTATAATAATATTCATTGGAAAGATACATGAATTATGTTTCATTTCCTTTTAGTTTGAATCATTTTTATGTAGATTTGTGAAATTTATGGGCATTTGAGTGAAAACTAGTTTTTAACAATCTGCATTGGAGTTGTAGGCAATGATTTGCTCTTAGAAAATAATTTATGAATGGGAAAAATAAATGGCTTATTTATTTGGAAATTATATTCATTAATAGTTGCTATGAAATTGGTTTGGTTTCATTTGGATTCATTTTGAGAAAGATATGTGATTCCCTAGGCAGGGTTTGGTGTTTTAAATCTGATTTATGATAGAAAAATTACAGTCTGAAAAGGTTATTGGTTGAGGAACCAAATGGAATCATAAGACCTTGTAATTTTTTTAAATGGTAGTTCTTGATGTTGGATAAAAACTTCATTCTTCTCAAAAATTTTAATATTGTGATTTTATGGGTCAAATAAATCAATCTTTAAAGACTGTCTTGAAGACAACAATGTTAAATCAAACTCCTAACAATTGATTTTCATATCGAACCATCTTAGGGTTTTTTTTTTGGATGTGTGCTAAATGTTGGAGTGCAGATATTTGGACCTAAGGTGAGTTCTTAAAATCTCTATAACACTTGGTTTGGGCATAAAATTAATCTCTCATGTGTTTGGCTTGAGTGTTACACACTTTTATAAAACACATTTTTGATGCTCTTAATGGGAAATGAATGAACATAGATTTGCTTTTATACAAGTTTGTGTTTAAGTGAATGCTTGTGTTTAAACATTAAGTAATTCTTAGTTCCAATATCAAAAAAATCTCATTAAGTAATCTAGGGCATGGATTCATTCCTTGTTTACATGAAGAGTTAAATGCACCACTTTGTGGACTCACTTCATGTTTACTTGGAAAGTTAAATATTCCATGATTCAAACCCTCTTGCACTTATGAGTAGTATTGATTAGCAGTCTTAGATTACTTTTGATTGATCTAGATTGCTATCTTAGGTTATTGGACTCGCTCATCTGTCAGCTCCTCGTTCCACCCCGTGGTTGCAAGGTTAGCGCCACATTAAAGGGGAGGGGTCTACATAGAAAGAATCATTAATTATTCCACCAGGCAACCCTTTTGTGCTTTTTAGAACTCACTAGTTTTCTAGGGTGTGGACTCACTTTGAGTTCATGTGACAAGTTAAATGCACCACTTTGTGGACTCACCTCACATTTACTTGAAGTGTTAAATGTACCACCTTTAGTGCTTTCCAATACTTTTTGATAGTGAATTACTTACCTTTTCATTTTTTAGAAGGCCTGCTTGGGGATTTCATCACCTCAAGGGATGATCTTAACTCTCATGTTCCAGTAGAGTATAAATATCGAGAGGTGAATCCAAAGACACCTCTCTTGAGAATGAGTTAGATTTCACTCTTGGCTAAGCCTCAAAGAACTTTATACCTTTGAGAAGTGAAGGAGGAGATTTGGGTTACCATCTCTCCCTGGCTGTGTGATTTTTGATTCTTCTCATCTACAAATTTGTGCCTCACGTACCTTGTGTATATCAAGGACACCCTTTAGAAAATCCATGTATATCCTTGTAGATAGCTTGCTAAGATGTTGTTGTGTTGTACGTGCCTGCTAAAACATTTTCAAGAACATACACAAGTAGAATCTTTAAGGAGTAGCATAATAAGTCACTTAATTGTTTGTGTGCAAGGTTGCTTTGCCCCTTGTTCATTGTTTGAAGATAATTGCTTGCTTGAACTCTTTGATTGATGTCTTATGTGCTTGATCAATGATAAAAATTTGTTGATGTACTTGATCTTTTAAAACGAACACAAAAACTGAGTTCTTGAGTTGAAGCACCAACCTTTTTATAGCTTGCTTGATTTTATATCCTATCATTAGAGACCTGTATTTGTCCTCTAGGGATAGCATCATTTGGTTTACAAAGTCACCTTGGAAATAATTGTCAAGTTGAAAGACTATTCTTAGTGAGAGTTTATCTCTAGAATTGTTAGCCACATTCTTGGAAAATTTTAGTACTCTTTTTGTCCAAATCATTTCCATCAAATTTAATTTCAATTATATTTTGGCCTAGTCCAACCTCCTGATTCAAAAGTGCAAGGGTAGTCACCCTTTGATTTGAGGCACCCCTTTGACAATGTTGGTAACGCCTTTTGCAATTTCTATCTTACCATCTCCCTTTGGACATTAGAGAACTTTGATTATCCTAGTTTGGTGTTGACATTTTGTGAGGTCATCTTATCACCAAGCGTCTTCTATTCTCAGTCTTCCTTGGTTAGTCCAGGTCAGATCCTAGGTGTTGTCTTGTTGCTCAACATCTCAATGAACATTAATGGTATCAATTACACAAGATGACTCTTCCCATGTTTTTTTCTAAAGTCTTCTACTCCCATGGGAAATTCTTCACTTCTTCTTGATTCTTTTCCTCTCACTATCTAGTCTATTTTCTTCTATTTCATCTCTTCTATCACTTCCATGCTTGATTCTTCTTCTTCCAGAACCATGAATTACAAATATCTTGCTATGGAACCTCTTTTAAAAATGGATGATCTTGAACTCATTGCTGAATTTGAAGATTTTTGTTCCTCTAACAGTTCTTCTAGATATGGCAAAGGTGATAAACTTAAGATAAAAATAGAAAAAAGATTGAAGGAATCACCTGCCTTTGCTAGAATCATATGCATGATCCTATCACAACCTCCTTCTTCTAAAAGTCTTTCATCTTCTAAATCTTCCAAGTCATACCATGATTCTTCTAAACATTCTTCATATTCTAAGTCTTCTCATCATTCTTCATCTCCCAAATCTTATCATGACTCTTCTAAACATTATTCAAATTCCTCATTATCTAAGTCTTCTTCTTCCACTAGGTCTTCACCTTCCTCTTCTTCATGATCTTGTTCCTCTTCTACTTCTCCCAAGAGTCTTACTTCTCTTCATGAGACATACCATAATGAGCAATGGGATAATACTTGTGATACCTCTTCCGTAAAGAGTGCCACACCCACATATGATGACTATGATGACTATTATGATGGCTATGATGATGAACCCTATAGTCATACCTATGATGCTTCTATTCATAAGAGTCCTCCTAGCCATGTGCTTGTGCTTACTGGAAATGGGTCATCCTATTGGATAGATCAGGATGGTGATCCATATGACTCTAATTTTGAGAGAAATTATGATATTTTTTGTGACTAATACGATACATCTACTTCTATTGAGGAAGAGAAATTTTTCCGTGCTAATTGTAAACATAGATACTATGAGCATGGCTCCTCTAAAAATTCTCCTACTGAAAATAAAGATTTTACTCTCAAGAAAGATCATGTTAATGCTAGACCTTTGTCTTGTGATGGTTCCATTACATCCCCTACTTCTTCCAATACCCCTACATCTCCTAAAGTTGCCAAGTCTTCCAATCTTTCACAAATCCTACATCTGACATAAATTCTAATGCTTTCCATGCAGTTCCCTATAGTTATCCTCAAGGGCCACCTCTTAAAGATACTAAAGCTAACCTTCACTTGGCTACAAATACTTCCAATAATGATAAATCTAAAGATCCTAATTCTTTATGCACTATAAGGCCTACTTCAGCTATTCCTTCACCATCTCTGCCAAAGTCTTCCATACAACTCCAACCTGCTTGTCCTTAGAAGTGGTGGCTTTATGTCAAGAGGACTCTAAAACTGATACAAAAAAGAATATAAAGAAAGATCAAGATCAAGAACCCTCCATGTCATCCACTCCTTTTCATGATGCTCTCTATCCGCGTCATGGTTCTTTTGATCCTTTACACCCTTCCACATCCATTCCACCATGTCTCAAGTCTTCTTCTAAGCAAAGTCAAGCTACTACTTACACCATTGAGCTTATTGACAATAAAGATGACCTTACTTCCATTGAGGTTATTGAAAATGGTGTTGTTATTTCCAATGTTAAGCCTATTGAAAATCAAGAAAAAAATGATGCGCTTATGCTATCCAAAGAAACTTGTCAAGATCAAAATCTTCCATCTTCTTGTTCTATCATTCCTTGTTCGCTTCCACTTTCTACTCTTCCCAAGTCTTTGCAAGCTCCAAATAATCCTATCAAAGAAGTTTCTCCTATTCAAGATGCTCATGATTCTATTGAAAATCCTAATGCTCACTCTAAAGATGTTGATGTCCTTGGTTTTCATATAGATGTTGATGAACTTATTGATTATCCTTTTGCATCTTCCACATCCATCCTTGGACTTCCTCCACCAATACCAAAGGCTTCATGTCTTCCTTCCATCTTGGGCCCTTATGTCCCTTCACTTTCCCCTCCTAATTCTCCTAATTCATCATCCATCTTGGGTCCTTATGTCCCTCCATCTCCTGTCTTTCCTCAAGATCAACATAGATGCATACCCTTGAATCCTTTTCATCCACCCACCCATTTAAACTAGTCATATCCTCCTTCTTCCACAAGTCCCAAGTCTTTTGGAAGTAACTTGAATGTTCAATACAAGAAAAAGAAGCAATACAAGAATCCATCAAAAAGATAAGATCACCATGTCTCCTCTAATCGACACGGAGGCATAAAGTCAAAAGAGATATCTAAGAAAAAAACTACAAGACAAGTATGGGTTCCAAAATCTGTCATTAAAGATATTCTCTCTAGATCATCAAAAAGAAATGAAAAGCCTACAGCTATATGGATTCCAAAGTCTCTCTTGAAAGAGTCTGGTGTTGAACAACAAGTGAAGTTGACATTCAAGCTTCCAAAGGCTTCCACTTCATCTTCTTCCAAAAACATTCTTTCATTCCATGTGCCTGAACCACAACCTTTGCTAAACATTTGCCATATTCATTCACGTATTCCTTCATCCTCTCGCCACCCTTCAAGGTGTGTGTTGATGTTTATCTTGCCTTCCTTTCCATATACCCTTTCACAATCCTTCCATTCATTATCCTTCTACCTTCTATCATTTTTCTTCATTTTCCTATTCCTCCTATCTTCCAACCTCACTTGCTTTACATAAAATCTTATCCTCCATTTTTCTCTTCCATCTTCCTTTCCCTATCAGCATCTTTGAGCATATCATTTTGAATCCTTGGCATATCATGGTTTACCCTTTCAAGGAGCATTATCTAAAGAGCTTGCCTTCTTCCAAAAAAATAAAAATAAAAAAAATGAAAAAATTAAAAATGTGCCTTGGTGGAAACTTGTAAACAGGTGCCTTGGTAGCAAAAGTAAAGAGAAATAAATTCATCCTATGGTGAAAACCACTCCCTTGTGGCACCTTGGATAAGTATCATGATGAAAACTTGGCATTCAGGCATCATGCGTAGTTCTTCTACATATTTCATCTATTTCATCTTCTCTCTTTGATCTTGACAAGGTTGACCTATACATGAACATTTGGCTATCTTGTGAGCTATCTTACAATAATCTTGCTTTCCTTCCATTCATGTTTAGCCTTCATATCTATCTTCCTCCATTCATTTTCACCTATCACTATCATTTTCCCCTTTGGTCTTGATCTAATAAAAAAAATTAAAACATGATTTTATGAAGCCTCTTGACATGTCTACTCCTTTGGACTGCATCCCTTCCTTCTTTTGCAATGGGCTTTTGTGACTTATCCTATGTTGGCCTTTCATTGCTTGTCCAATGTGCTTTACATAACATTTTTACCTAGCTTGGGTACTCTTGAGGAGTTTGACCTTGAGGATTTCTTCCCTTCATTCACCTTCATTCTCCTTTCCTCCATCTTTCCCATCAGCTTGCTAATCACTTTTGTCCTCCACCTCGCTAGACATTGGGACTACACAATGTGATCTTGCTTGGGAGTGTGATACCCATTCTGTCTGGGGGCATCCTTTGTATATATTTATTGATCTTGAAAAAATTCCAAAAAAATTCATATATGATGCTAAAAAAATACAAAAAAATAAAAAATTTAAAAAATCCAAAAAAAATAGAAAAAGTGCCTTGGCGAAAACCTAGAAACAGGCGCCTTGGTAGAAAAAATACAAAAAGAAAATTTTATAAAAAAGTCTTGAAAAAATTCTTCCAAGTGGTGAAAACCTGAAAATGGGTGCTACTTGAGGCCTTCGCCCCCCTATTTCTTAGGATGCATCCTCGACACTTAGCCTTTCTCCATCATGCCTTATCCTTGTTGCCTTGGTTTGGAATTGGTCTTTGTCTTTGTCTAGGGGGCATCACTGTGTTAGCTTTGGTCTCTTGGATATGCTTGTCTTTAGTTTATCTCACAAACGGTGTTTTTCAACACCAACCCAACTGTGTTTTTCAACACAACCCCTGACATCTATTATTTTTCAACACTTGTCAGTTTGGTCTTATCCAGTTTGGTCATGTGATCTTACCTGCTTGCAAGCATTTGATCCTTATCCTCAAAACTCAGTATCAGTTTACACACTTAAATTTTTTAATGCAACACTTAATGCTTGAGCTATGTCATGATTTTTTTTTTATTTGTGTGCTAACTGTTATTAATTTTCATTGAGTGTCCCTGTCTTATAAGTCTCTCCATGATGCATAGCTAGAAGACTTGGGGCATGGGGCATGTTTTTATTTTCTTTCTTCTTGTGGGTGTTGTCTTGAACCTCTTTACTATCTCTTGTTGTCTCCTTGACACCTTAGCAGATTTAAGGCATCATCCTTGACTGTTTTTGCACAACCGTTCTCATGGTCATCTTGGCATTTATGCCTTGATGTGAGCGTGATTTTGCTACATTAAATTGGGTAAGCTAACATTGTAGTCATCTTGACCTTTATGTCTTTGATGCTCATGTTAGAATCTTTGCACATTCCAATCCGATATAAGTCACATTCATATCTTCATAGTTACATTTGTGACTAGTGTTGATTGTGTGATTGTCCGATGTCCGGTAATAATGGCCCTATGATGAAAATAAGTTATGTTACATTCTCTAATGAATGATGAACACAAAAATCCTATGTTACCCTATTGCAAGTACACCTTTGCATTTCCATGTAGCTTGCATTATTTAGACTTCATGTTAAAATTGCACTTTTAGGCTACATTATGAGTTTGAGAGGGTTTCCTTCATCTTTCTTGTGGACTTTTAGTCAACTGTGGTCACATTTTGATCTGCATTTCCTTATCTTCTTTCATGATCTCAATCAAAATTCTCTATCTTAAACAGTTGATTGATTTTGGGACATCTTTTTTCTTGAGGCAAATTCTCTTTCTTCTCTCGATTTCTTTCCATTTCTTCCAAACTTCTATCTTCCATTCGCTTTCACCCCACTTCTTTTCTTCTAATTCAACCTTGGGGCATAATCTTTCTTGGTAAGCTACCTTAGTTCTATGATTCTTATATCTTTCATCTTACATCAAGAACCTTATCTTTAGTTCGATTTGATCAAATTTATCAATTTACTGTTTCTCCTCTATCTCATTTCGATTTTGATCACGAGGGGGCAGTACCTACCAAACTTCAATGCTTGATTTAGCTTTATCAAATTTATTAATTGCTTCTCTTGGGGCAACCTTGCTTGAGATTCTTATCTCTTATTTGAGAATTGACAATTACCTATTCACAGGTGTTGGCCTTGTCTTTTTCAGTCTACTTATCTATGTCCTGATGTGTTCCCATCCATCGAACACACATCTGGGTTGTTTTGTGATCCCAAATCGATCTCACACTTCAATTCCATTCTTTGACTGCATATGATCCCGAGTCAGCCTCACATTAGTCAAAGAGGGGCAAATGTATGCACCCTAAAATGGTCGCCTAGACTTTGGGCCCCATTTATTCAATTTATCCAATATCAATTTTCTAAATCAATGCTTTACAATATATTCAAATCAATTTCCTTGATCAAATCATAATTATTTCAATTATTTCAATTCTCCTAAGGTTTAATCATGTCATCAATAATTTTATTTAATTAAAAGAAATAAATCCCTTTTAAATAAATAAAATAATGCTATTTAATTGAAATTAATATTCCTTAAATGAAATAATGTTATTTAATTAAAATTCATTTTTAATTAAATAATTTTATTTTATTTAATTAATATTCATATTTAAATTATATAATCTTATTTTATTTTATTACAAGAGATATTATTCTTTTAAAATAAATAAAATCCTCTCAAAAGATCTTTTGTGATGAAAAAGGAAATAAGTGAAATAAAAATAAATAAAATAAAGAGATTTCTTTTTCTCTCCATACTTTCTAAAAATTAGATTTCTTTCCTCTTTTTACATTAATCCCACATTGATCTTGGAGATGCAATATCTTCCACAATTTCTTATATAAGGAGCCCTCTCCTTCTCAATTAAAAATCTAGAATTTTCATATTATCATTATGCTGAAGATTTTCTTGACAATATTAGAGCTTTAGAAATCATCATTTTAGATTGCACATTTAGTTTAATTTTCATATAGATTAATTATTGAAGTAGTTTATTTCCTGTATTGCATATAGATTAATTTCAATAAAATAGTTTATTTCTTGCAATCATATAGTTTAATCTTCATTTCAATAAATTAGCTTATTTTCTTGCATTTGCAATCATATAGATTAATTTCATTTGCATGCAAGAACTTGATGATTCAATGGAGATTAGCATTCTTGCTTCTCATCCTTGAATCTCTCGTTCTGTGGTGTACTTGCATGGGTTTAATTCAGTTAATCTAAGGGCCTCATAAATAGTCCATGCACTCCACAGATAGAGAGTTGTCAATCAATATTCAAGAGCTCATTATTGAGTATCCTTGAATGCAAGGATTCATAGAAGTGTGACACAAATCCATCACACGATAAGCACTTCATATATCCCCATCGGCATGAATGTGGGATATATGGTTTTGACTATTTTAAAAACTTCCTGACATTGGGCGCTAAAATTAGGGGTGGGCCCACCACACACAAAGACCACCAGCCAAAGGGCCCGCTGAGAGCCTATGAGCTTCTATTTACCATGCATTCTAAGTGTTGGGATATAAAAACATTAAGACATCTCAGCCCCGTGCAAATGTGGGATAATGCGACATAATGCATTATGGAGAAAATTTGTGCCCAGCCTGCAACAAACTCATACACACATTGCCTACGCATACACCATGCACCATTTTCATTGCCTTTCCAATGTGTGAGGCCATATTTATTGTGTGTTGGCTCTTCAATTCAAAATTTGGTCCCTTGTGCAAGACTCCATTCATTTCATAGGGTAGCACCTTACTACTGGCATTTGTGTGAGACTTCATCTGGTGCCTGGCAGTATACTATATCATATGTTAGCTCCATGTAGCAAGCCCCATATCCTTGCATTCAGTGCTGGCTTCCAAACCCAAGCAACCTCCAATGCCTCCTTTTGTTAGCATGAGGCCTCCATGCTACTTCATGCAGCTTCTCTCCTTCGAAACTAGCATGGAGGCTCCCTTAAACACTCACCCCATACATCATGCATGAGTCCTTCATTTTTTTGGCCCAGCCTAGTAGCCTCTATTGAATTAGTATGCAGCACACATACTCATGGCAGACCCCTTTTTGCTAGCTGCCCCCCACACATGATTGACTGCTACCAATGCGCAAGGCCCCTGTTTACACTGGCCTCCCATTTCATTTTGCAATGCCAGTTTCTAACATTAACATGCTAGCTTCATTTCATGCATTGGCAATCCAAATATTTGGTGCTAAGTGTTTATGTTATTGCATGGGTACCTTCAATGAATTTGCGTAGGGTTTTTATGCTTGCGCAAGCCTCTTTATTTGATATAAACCTCCACTTTGTTTCATGAGTCTCCAACTCACATTTACTAAATAGTTTCCTTTGGTAAAATGCTCCAGAGAGAATGCCAAGTGAGACAAGACACCAAATAAACCATTAATAAAATCAATCTCCTTCCACATCAATTTACAAGGAAGATTCCAAGAATTGTGCCAATAGCATTCACTGCAGCAACCACCTAAGGAAAACAATGAAATAATTTAATTTGGAGCAAATCCAACTAGTTGCACGATGGTGGGACTATAGTACACTATAGTATTTATGCTCACAAATTGTTGATATGCCTGAAAACCAACACCCGCAAACAGATAAATTCTTAACTCCTTGGACTTGCACTATATATAATGGGAAAATATAAAATGGAACCCCCCATTCATCGCGTGAAGGACCTCAAAACGCAATGGCTAGCAGCTCCACTGTTCATTCAATGGAGTAGCAGGCAGTTCAACATCAACACCCCATTTGCTGGTAATTCTCATTTCTTTGTCTCATAAGTATCTGCAACCATTTCGTAGAAGTTCCCATCTACATAGCTTCACTCAATAACCACTTACCTTTTGTATGCCTAGCACATACACTTGCGTGGGTCTCCATACTTTTACCAACCTCCATGTTCATCAACTACTCACGCACCTTTGACTGCTAAGTTTGTCATCCTTTCATTGTTTGGTATGTCAAGTAATGGTCAAATAGCCCACAGCAATGGCATGCACACATTTGGCAAATAAGAGACATGCCAACACATGAAGAAAATACACTCACAACATGCTCAAAGATTAGACACAATATGCCATGCCAGCACATTATTTTGTTGACATGTTGTTTTTAGAAACACTACCATCACGATGTCCAAGGGAGATAGCATCACCATCATCTACAATGGCCTTTGAAGGTGGTTGCTCTGAAAGCTTCAAGGTGTCCTTTGCATTTTTAGTTCATCTCTCAGCCATTTGAATAATGTAATGAAACAACTCAGATAAATTCATGATCATGGTCAAACCAAATTTAATCACGTCCATTAAATCACAATGCCCTTGTAAAGCTAACAAGATAACAATAACTGGCATCCGGGAGCGGCTTTAAAAACTAACTGAATGGCTTGACAGGAGAGACTCACTGAGCACACATGTTGACTCCCAACATTATAACACGTCGGCCAAAGGAGAACCTCCCAAAAAAATTGGAGCTAGAAGACATTGATGATCAAACATAGCCATTTTGAAACATTGTCTGAACAAACTACCAATTATAAACAAATTCTGTCTATGCCGCCTAAAATCATATAAATTGGCTCTAGAACTGGCTTATAAAATTCACCAGATGAAACTTTCCAGACTCAGAATCACAGGCACTGATTCTCCCTCATAAGAGGAACACAAATCCATCATCAGCTTGCTCCGAAGATCTCATGACCAATCACAATTAATCAGCAAAGTTAGCCTGTCAATAAAATTTAGGACCAAAAATAGTGAAAAATAAAGAAACTGGGTTTGGAATTGGCCTGGGAAAGTGGTTAGATGGATTGGTAGGGACCTAAAAATCATTTGGCATATAGTCTTCTAGGTCTATAGTAAAAAACAACACTCAATTATGCCAGATCTTGCACAGGGAATGAATTACAAAGCCTCAAAGTAGGCCACTAATAAAACTAGACAATGTGCATTCAGAGAATTTTCATAAATTGCAAACGGAAAGATACTAGTAAACAGGTCAAACGGGCACATGGGAGGCTAAAAATTGGTAGGATGACTCACTCCCATGCCTAAAATATGATTCCATAACCGGCATGCCATGACCAATCATAGGGAAAAAGATATTAAAATGCAAATAGGGCCTACTACAACAAATTGACACAGGCACAAATGCAGAATTGAGACAAGTGCTCAAAACAAGACATCACGAAACAACTTGAAACTTGAAATTAATGACTTGGGATGTCTTGTAATGTCAAAACAAAGGTGATAAGCCCTTGAAATGCATGGATAAATTCAAAATTTCATCCGAAAAAATAGGCACAAAAAGAACTTATAGGGCCTAGAACAGCAAAATTTTAACATGGTACTTCAAAAACCCTTACTGTGTTTTTAGTCCCAACACCTCTATCTCAAATTGGATGGCCATGCATACCTCAACCATTGATACCCAGAACATTTAGAGAAGTTTGATCTAACTACTATCTTTTTGAGTGAGTTCTTTCTCCTACTATGAAACACAATCTTGCCTAAGGATGTGAACAATAAAGGGTCACTACGGGTAATTCACACTGGATTTAGAATGATCTCTTTGTAATGTAAAGCATAGTCAGATCATCACGACGTCTATGTTTTGATGGTTATACAAATTGCAATATCAAAATGGACATGATATTCAAGTCATCCTGTCGTTTGTGCCTTGGTGCTTATATCTAATCCGACATTTTGAAAACAAAATCAATATTCATATGTCCATGGTTGCCTAACCAGTGGGTGTTGTATTGATTCTTGCACATACAAATCGATATTCATATGTCTATAGTTTCATAACTAGTGGGCGTTGTATTGATTTATCCGGTTACCTAAAAAAATTCAATGATGAAATCGACACATGATCAGTGACTAGGTCCTAGGTCTTAGATTGCATTTTTACATGTTTCTTGGCATTTTGCATGTTTGCATGATCTCACAAATGGCTACATAAAACTTCAATGCTTAAACGATTCTTCTATCACCTCTTCAAATCTCATAAAAGCTGACACTTAACTCGAAGGTCTCTTCATAGAATCACAAGCATCTATCCTCCTGGGTTAAACATCCTTTTGACATAAGACCGAGTACTTGTCTTCATCAATTCCTGCAAAACATATCATGTGTATCATTGCATTTACATTTCATATCATAATCACCTGTTGCATTACAATACACCCATGTGCATAAGCATAAATCATACATACATCTTTTCATAATCAAAACACATTTGCATTGCATCCATACATATGAAAGAAATCATTGCATTGCATATGTCCATACATAAATTCTACACTACTCATAGCATAAGCATCACATGATATCATCATAACTCAAAAACATGACAAGTACAAATGAAGTCATAACCAAAATATCGATCTCATATATATATCAAAAATCTCAAACTCGTCAGGGGTGCACTACTGGCACAATGTACAAAAGAATACGCTCATGTGAGCTATCAAAGTCTGAACAGTATATCAATGATAAAAAAGAGCATAGTGTATCAGAACATATCAAAACAGATCAACTGTCAACCTGATCCTCTGCATCTAGTGGAGGTGGAGGTGGTGTATCTGATACTATAATACCCCAAAAATGGGCTATAGGTTCATTAACCTCCTACATCATCATATCGAACGAAATCGACATCAAAGTCCTAAACTAAGGCACATCTGAACATCATCGAATCCTAATTGATTATCCTAAATTCTGCATCAGGAAATATTCCTTGTAATATTCCTATTTTATCATAATTATCTTTAATTTAATGATTATTTGGCAATAAATCCTATTTATCCTAAAGTTTGATTAATTGAATATTCTCAATATTTAATTAATTAGATTTAATTCTGCCACTTAATTGTTTAATTAAAGTTAATTATATTTATTCCTTAATTGTATTATTCCATTTTGACAATAAATCAAATATCCTATGACTAATTGATTAAATTCTTATTTAATTAATTAATGTCAATTGTCAAATTTAATAATATTGTTTTTGAATAAAAGTTTGAAAAATAATTGATCAACCCATAAATCAATTGTTTTATTTTTCAAAATCAGTTAAGTTGGAAATAAATCACTTTATTATTAAATTAATTCATAAATAAAACATGCACAATTAGAAAAGTAGACAACTATCAATTATCAATTAAATCTAAACTCTATTTTGAGTTAAACCCTGCTTTTGCATGTTTTTGTGAAGCCTTTATTTAAAAATAACTCAAAAATCAACTTGAGTTATTTGAGTGATTTATGGCTTTTTTCATGCACCTCCAAAGCCCTAGATTTCTATAAATTAAGGCCTCGGCTCTTCATAATCCATCCATCCACAAATTGCACACTCACGCTGCTAAATTGGAGACTAAAGAATCAATCTTGAGAATTCGAGTTGTTGTGAGATTTTCATTGTTTCTGCATAGTATCCATATCATTTAGAATATTATTGTTAGATCATTTTAGCATATCAATTTTCATATTAGCATAGATCCATATCAAGTTTTCATTATCATTATTGCATAGAAAAACCAAAATAATAGATTAATTGCATTCATTCCATATCTAGATTTTGCATTCAAATCCTTCATTTAGGTGTCATCAAGGTCACTAATCATGGTATAATCTAAGAATACATACTCACATCTACTTGAAGGCAATAAATCACCTGGTTAGTTTAGTTTTTCATTTATTGCACGATTTTGATTTTAGCTAACCTCTAATGTTTTACTGAAGTGTTGTGTCTACAGATCAAGTACAAAATTCACACACACATTTCTAGCACCCACCGTGGGGCCCTGAAACGGGTTTCCCTTCAAATTTTATCAATTTCTATCATTTTCTTATCTTTTTCTGTTCCTAGATATGATTTTTATTCTCTGTCCATACAATTTTCATATGAGTTTTGTCAAAAAATAGTACCAGGAGATACCCATTGTCGTATGACAGTTGATTTGATTGAGGATCGCACAAGCAAAAACCCACTGTCATCTGGAAGCTCGATTGTCGTATGATCTGATACCCATTGTCATATGAGCTTCTAGATTGTCATTTGGAAGGTAACCCACTATCATACGAGTTTCAATGTCAGGGTTCAATTATCATTTCACTTTTTTAGGTAGTTTGTCAGATTTGGTTTTCAGATTTCGACTAACAGCTAACCCTAACAATTGAAATTCTCTATTTTTTATTGATTTTCACTAGTTTTTTATTGGAAAAAGTGCAAGAATAGCTAAAAACAAGTATAAATCTACTAAGCGCATTGTAAGGAATTAAGGTAACCTTCTCATCTGATAACATTTTGATTTGGATTAAAACAAACATCTTGCGTGTCTAGCTTGAGTGCCTTTCTTTTTCCATATCACACATTTCATTTGGGCTCTAAAAATGAACATAGATTTGCTTTGAGCATCTTTGTTACACATAGTAAATAGGCCCTATGAACACTATTTGTGGCTCTTGAGAGAGTGAATTTCTAGCGAAATTCTTCTCAATGAAGGAACCCTTGTAGGTAGGGAGGATACTGAGGGCATCTCATGTTCTACTAGATTTGTGTGTCTTCAACTTTTGATCGATACATTCTCTCTCTAGAGAGGTTGATAGATCATAAGGGGTTGATGTCATAGATCTTTGTGAGATAATCTTGGTCTTAGCATGTCAGATTAATCTATCTACTTTGTTTGGGTTAAAAGTGAAAAGGCTAGAGGATTATGCTCTGCTCCCTTTTTGGGTAGTAACAAAAACTCAGATCCTTGAATCTGGAACCAGTCTCCATGTGGTATATCTTGTGAGTCACCTTTAGAGAGGGTTAACTGTAGTGGACATTCCCTTAATTGGGTCAACCATGTTGACGGAACCTCAAGCGGTAATAGCCATTTTCACCGTGGTAGTGACAACCGCTATATAAATGTCTTGTTGGAAGAAATCTCCACAGGTGTGGTCTCTTGTTGGGCTATCAGATCTCCCTAGCAGATCCTAAAAATTAAGTTCTTGGACTATGTCAAAACCCCAGTGCACCTGGATTGGAGTTCACCCTCTTAGATCATAAAATTTGCAGAGTCAAACCATTACTAAAAACCCTAGTGAGGCCAAATTTTCATTTTCTAAGGAATATGTGTGTTATTGCAAAAAAATTTGGAACATACACAATTAGCAATTCTAAGGATTAGCACAAATAAGTCACTTGATTGTTCATGCGCAAGGTTTCTTTTACCCTTGTTCATTATTTTCAGACATGCTTGAAATCACTTCTTGCTATTTTGTGTGCTTTCTTATCTATCTAGTTACTAAAAATGAACAAATCTGTTACAATCCTCAAATCTGGACATTGAAATTTGCAAATAATTTGAAACTGAAAACCCAAAAATTTGCAAAAATTGAAGTGAAACACCTTTCTAGAGTCAACAATCATTTTGTAAAGTCAAAAATTTGTACGACTTTTGGTTATTGTCATTCCAAAAACCCCAGGTTGTCGTATGGTATCAGGTACATTGTCGTATGAGTTTTGTTACCAATCAATTTGAAAAAGTCAAAAACCCTACCATCAACTATCGTGCAAGTTTTGCAATAGTCGTACAAGTTTTTCAATTGTCATTTCATGCTATACCCACTGTCGTATGAGCCTGTAGGAAGTCATTTGGGAAGTTTTGAAAAATTGCTAGAAAGTTGTCAAAATCGCTAGATATCCAGCTTTTTCAGCCTATTTCTAGAATCTATCAAACAAATCACTGTGTCAGGAACAGAGCAACAAACTACTAAGAATCCAATCATTTTCCTAAAGTGACCTTTGAATCTGATCCAGCCTTCTGTTTAATCGATTTGAATCTTTTTTTTTATCTTGTGTCAAAACCTTGTCATAACTATCAATCTTCAATCAATCATCAAAATGACTAAGTGTTTTGAACTTGTTTCCGCTATCTTTTGGGGGTCTACCCATACATATAGGGCACAGTCTCCTTTATCTGCATCTAACCTAAGCTTCAATCAATCAAAACCTTGACAAGGTTGCGTCATTTGATCTTCTTGAATCATATCCTTCTTCAGTTGTCTTCATCATATTCTTTTGATTCACCCAAGGTTAATGGTAGAAACTAGAGCTTCCTCTCACAATAAATATGGAGAAGCATCCCATACTTTTCCTATAACTACTATCCAAGCTCCAACTCTTGAGCAACTCTATAATTCTGGTCTTTACAAAGATGACAGTCTTGGCAACTTTCGATTAAAAATTGGTTACATTCCTCCTTCATCAACTCACGGAGGTAATCAACAAACTCCTCATCAATCTATCCCAGGGAGAACTCCAACCATGAATCAATCAAGGACAAACTTTGGCTCTCAAAGAGCTCAATCTCAACATGGTACAAATTAGGAACCTACACCTGAAGAAATTGCTCAATATCAAAATGATGATAACTTCAAACGAATGATGAAGCATTTCTTGAAAGAAGATAGGGAGGCATACTTTTTGCAATTAGCTCATCAAGAAGCTAAACTTCCTCCTAACTTTAATGTTTAAGTTATCATTACACATGAAAAATAAACTCCACTCATAGCTATGATGAAACAGGTGCATGCCATGCAAGTCAAGCTTGATAACCTTGAGAAAGAAAAGGAACCCAAGGAGTTCTCCATGGAGGCCCTATGTCCTTTTCCATTTGACAAAGACTTGTACATGCCACCATTCCCAAAAAGAGTGGAGATGCCTAAGTATGATAAGTATGATGGACACTCAGATCCCCAAGATCATGTTAGAGAATTCTGTACACAATCTATGGAGTTCATGCATGAACCAACCTATCTGATGTGTCTCTTCCCTCGATCTCTAGGGGGAGAAACCATTCATTGGTTCTCTAGATTGCCTTCTACTATCAAAACTTTTGAGGAGTTGATCAAATTGTTCTATCAACAATACTCCTACAACATTTAACATCCATTCACCATGATTGATATCTACAATCTCAAGCAATATCCAAGTGAACCATTCTTGACATTTCTCAAAAGATGGAGGAATAAAGTCTCTCTATATGCTAGGCCTATTCCATAAACTGAGAAACTGGAAATCTTCATCAATAATCTTATTCCAGAGATCAAATATCCTTTACAAATGCAAGATCATATATCTTTAGATAAAATGGTTGATAATGCAATCAAAATTGAAAAAGCACTTGTGAAAAAAGGAGAAATCACACTTCAAAAAGATAAGTATGAATCAGGATCCAGTTCTAAAGACAAGAATAAAAACTAGAACAAGAATAAAGGCATTGTCATAGATGGTGTTGTTTATACTATACATGCCCCATCAAAGGCACTAGCTTTCAATCTAACTATTGGTACCCAAGCTATAAAATCTTCAAAATAAAAGGTGCCTGAATCATCTCAAAACAAGCCAGAGTATAAAAAGTGGTCCGCTGATAATAAATGAATGTTCACTCCTCTTGGAGAATCAGCTATGAGAACTCTGCTAGCTAATAACATCATCTCTTTGCCTTAGATCTAACAATCTGATTCTGATCCTAAACCAAAATGGTGGAGAGAGAATGAATTCTGTGATTACCATCAGGGTAAAGGTCACAAAACTAATAACTGCTTACACTTGAAACATACTATTCAAGATCTGATTGATAAGGGAGATATCACCATTGACAATCATAAGAGCAATAATGATCATACGGCATTCACAGAACCATTTTTGAAACATGGTCAAGAAGTTTCATCTTCTCAGCCTAATATGGGGGCAAAAGTCAATTATGCTTACCCTGGAAATAATGTTGTTATCAATATGGTTGAACCTTGTTTCTCTGAACATTGCAATGTCATCGCAATTGTGCAAAGAGATAGAGATCATCCTTTAGCTAATGTAGTTACTCAATCACAAGCTTAGGCACATCTGAACAGACAAATCCCAGATTCATCAAATGTCCCCAAGATGCCCTTCAATCTTTCTTCCACTTCCAAACAAAAGGTTGTTTCTAAATCTCCCAATCCTTCCCCACTTTGACTATCTGATATCCAAACCTTATCGATCAAACCTCCACAAATTTGAGCCATGGTATTTATACCTTCCTGAATGATGCCCTTGCTTTCTACCTCAATGCAATTGAGCCTATGAAGACTTCCATCAAGGAATCAAGCATTAGCATGACGGAGTCGGACATCAAGTATCTTAGTCAAAAAAATAAGAATAAGAATAAAAAGAAAAGGAGTTCTGAGGGTGAAAACCACTTTGTGGTAGTCTCAAAACCTACAAAAGTAAAAATAAAAGACATATCTAAAGGTGAAAACCTCTCTGAGATGCCTAAGGATGAGATATTTGATGTCCTTCCAATTCATTTATAGGACAGATCTCTAGTTCTAATTGAGCCCACTCAATCTATCAATTTGGGAACAATAGAAGAACCACAGTTGATTCACGTAGCACAATCTTTATCAGAAGAAGAGAAGCAAAAATTTACAACATTCCTAACAGAGAAGAAGATCAAATTTGCATGGAAATATTCAGATATGCTAGGGTTGGATCCTAATTTTATAATGCATCATTTATCTATAGCTCCAAATGTCAAACCTGTCAAGCAAAAATTAAGAAAGATGCATCCTCATGTTGCACTCTTGGTAAAAGCTGAATTAGAGAAGCTCTTGAAAGCCAGATTCATCTAAGTTATTGACTATGCAGAATGGATCTCTAATATTGTACCTATTTCAAAACTAGATAAATCAATCAGAGTGTGCACAGACTTTAGAGATGTAAATACAGCATGCCCTAAGGATGATTTTCCATTACCTAACATTGATATGATAGTGGACATGACTGCGACCTTTGAGATGTATTCTTTAATGGATGGTTTTTCTAGATATAATCAAATAAAAATTGCTCCAGAGGATCAAGAGAAAACTACTTTCACATGTGCATGGGGTAGCTTCCATTGGAATGTCATGCCATTTGGGCTTAAAAATGCTAGTGCTACATATCAAAGAGCCATGACATCTATTTTTCATGACATGATGCATAGGACTATGGAGGATTATGTTGATGATACTTTAGAAAAATCTATGATTAGGGCTACACATCTAGATGACTTGAGCAAGATACTAGACAGAATGGAGAAATTTAGTCTCAGACTAAATCCTAAGAAGTGTTCTTTTGGTGTCACTTCTGGAAAGCTCTTAGGATACATAGTTTCAAATAAGGGAATTGAAGTTGATCCAGCTAAAGTGAAGGCTATCATGGAAATGAAACCTCCAAAGAATATCAGTCAAATGAGGACTTTTCAATGAAGAGTTCAATGTATCAAAAGATTCATATCACAGCTAGCAGACATATCACAACCTTTTACAAAAACATTACATAAAGGTGTGACCTTTGCATGAAATGAAGAATATGAGAAGAACTTTGATCATATCAAACAATATCTATCAAATCCTCCTATCTTTATTCCTCCTATTCATGAGAAGCCATTGATCTTATATGTCTCTGCAACGGATACATCACTGGGGGCATTGCTTGCACAACATGATGAGAACAAAAAGGAAAGAGCTATACACTATATCAGTAGAACATTGGTTGCATATGAAAAGAATTATTCAATGATTGAGAAAGCTTGTCTAGCTATGATCTTTGCATCACAAAAACTAAGACATTACATGTTAGCTCATACCAGACATTTGGTAGCTAAAATTGATCCAATCAAGTACCTACTAAGCAAAGCTACCCTCATGGGTAGATTAGCTAAATGGGTCATGCTCTTAAGTGAATTTGATATTGAATATGTGGAAAGAAAAGCTATCAAAGGATAGAATATTGTTGATCAATTAGCAGATGCACCTATGATTGATAATACACCAATGCAAATGGAATTTCCCGATTCCTCTATCATGACTCTTTCTTCTAGAGAATGGCAGTTATTCTATGATGGCTCCTACACACAAAATGGGTCAAGTGCAGGCATATTGTTCATAACTCCTCAAGGATACTCAATCCTGAAAGCATTCAGATTAAAGTTCCCTTGCACAAACAATATTGCAGAATATGAAGCCCTTTTGAATGGCATGAAAATAGCAATTGAGTGGCGAGTAATCGAATTACACATTCATGGAGACTCTCAACTTGTTATCCATCAAGTCAATGATGTGTACCAAACTAAAGTTGAAAAGCTCATTCCTTACAAGAGAATGGTAGATGATCTTAAGAAGTATTTCATATCTGTCACATTTGAGAAAATTCCTAGAATGGAGAATAAGGCTGCCAATGCAATGGCAATGCTATCTACTTTATTACAGTAGCCTGAACATGAGCTCCGCTATGAGTTACTGGTGGAAGCACTATCTTATCCTGCATATGATTCCCTCGAAACCCTCATGATCTACACTATTTTTGGTCATGATTCATCTAGATACAAAAACCTATTTTCCTATCTTCAAGACCAAATCATTCCTGATACCTTCAATCACCATGAAAAGAGATACATTATCTATAAAGCCTCCTAATATGTCATCATTGGTCATGATCTATACAAATGAGGTCTAGATGGTGCGCTACTTAGATGTTTAGAATAGGAAGAGTCTCAATGTGCATTAGAGGAAGTCCATGATGGTATTTTTGGGTCACACTTGAATAGTTTAACACTAGCTCAAAAACTTATTAGAGTTGGGTACTATTGGCCTGAGATGGAGAAAGAGTCTATCAAGTTTGCTAAGAACTGTCAAAAGTGCCAAGTGCATGGTAACTTAATTCATGCTCCAGGGAGAGATCTAATTCCCTTTACTACAAAATGGCCTTTTCACCAATGGGCATTTGATCTTATAGGAGCTATACATCCTCATTTTTCTAATGGACACACCCATATTATCATAGCTACACATTATTTTTAAAAATGGGTAGAAGCAGTCCCTTTGACACAAGCAACTGGAAAGAAAATATCTATGTTCATATTGAACTATATCATATGCAAATATGAGATACCTCATTCCATAATCACAGATAACGGTGGACAATTCAAGAACAAAGACCTAGATGATCTATGTGCCAAATTCAAGATCACACAACATTGGTCTTCTATCTACTATCCTCAAGGGAATGGACAAGTAGAGGCTTCTAATAAGAATCTCTTGAAAATATTGCATTGTATAGTTAATAAAATAGGAAGAGAGTGGTATCTCATGATCAATCCAGCTCTCTGGGCCTACAAAACAAGTATCAGAACACCTAATGGGGCTACACCTTTCACTTTAGATTATGGGTCTGAAGCAGTACTACCTATTGAGGTTGAAATCCCATCACTAAGAATCAGAATGCATGGTCTAGTAACTGATGATGACTACAGAGTGTCTAGGTTGCAAGAACTTAAACTACTAGATGAGTGTAGACAAGCAGCATATGATCATCTCAAAGTATATCAGAAGAGAATGTCTAGAGGTTACAACAAGAAAGTCAGACACAGAGAATTTTAGGTTGGTGATATAGTCTTGAGAGAAAATCCTAAAAATCAATCACATCGAGAACACAAGGGGAAGTTTGAACCCAACTAGCTGGGTCCCTTTGTTATCACTACTACTTTTGGCTTTGGTGTCTATCAAATCTCAATGACTGAAGGAGAATAGCTCCGAGAACCAATCAACGTTCTCCATCTGAAGAAATTCTATGCCTAGGGCATTCAGTCTATGGTAAAATGTCTTAAAAAAATCTTAAAAATTAGAAAAAGTCTTGAAAAAATGAACATCTTGGTGAAAACCTAGCAATAGGCGCCTTGATGAGTCACAAAAAAAAGTAAAAAATATCAAAAGTACAAAAAAATTGAAAAATGAAAAATACAAAAAAATGAGAAAAAGAAAAAAGTGCCTTGGTGAAAACCTAGAAATAGGCACCTTGGTAGCAAAAATAGAATCTCTCCCAAGATGGTGAAAACCTAGCAAATGGGTGCCACTTGTTTCAAAATGCTCCATCTATCAGTGCAATCTTGGTCTTTCCCAGCTTTCAGTCTCGCTTTAGTTTGTACATATCTCCCAGTTTGTTTCTACATTCCTATTTTTAATAAGTCGATCTCTACACCAATCAGCTCAAGAGTCTGTATCCTATCAATGTTCAAGCTTGGGGGCAATCAATGTCATATCCTATGGCCTCCAATGTATCTGAGATGTATCATATCCAATCAGAGTCCTTTGAAGCTTCATTTGAGTCAGTCAGTCAGTCTTGTCTCCAAAAAGGATTTTGCATCTACAAACAACGCAATCAAACATCAAAATGAAAACAATATACACTTTTTACATGCTTTTATCTCCTTGTATGCTTACTGATTCGCATTGAGATTTTTGCATATTATGTCATTTTGAGGTCTTCGATGATGTCCTTTACAGGATTTAGAGAGTGATGACTGGGGGCATAATCTTTTCTTTGTCTTCTACTAGTATGTGAAAATCTAACAACTTTGGAAATTTTGGATTGAAATGGTGTCCGACTGTAAGAGCCTCTATCTCAAATTGGATGGCCATGTGTACCTCGACCATTGATATCTAGAAAATTCAAGGAATTTCGATCTCACTATTGTCTTTTTGAGTGAATTCTTTTTCCTACTATGAAACGCGATCTTGCCTAAGGATGTGAATGATAAAGGGTCACTACGAGTAATTCACACTAGATTTAGAAGGATCTCTTGATTGTTTGATGTGTTTAAAATGCAAGGCATATTCAGGTCATCACAACATTTATGTTTTGATGCTTATACAAATTGCTATATCAAAATGGACATGATATTCAGGTCATCCTAGAATTTATGTCTTGGTGCTTAAGTCTAATCCAACATTCTGAAAACAAAATCAATATCCATATGTCCATGGTTGCCTAGCCAGTGGGTTTTGTATTGATTCTTGAGCATACAAATCAATATTCATATGTATATGGTTTCATAACTAGTGGGCATTGTATTGATTTATCCGATTACCTAAAAATTCAATGATGAGAATGGCTGACACATGATCAGTGACTAGGTCCTAGGTCTTAGGTTGCATTTCATATTGCATGTTTCTTTGCATTTTTCATGTTGCATGATCTCACAATGGTTAAATGAACCTCAATGCTTAAACAATTCTTCAAATATCTCTTCAAATCTAACAAGAGCTGAAATCTAACTCGAAGGTCTCTTCAATCGAATCACAAGTAGTTATCCTCCTGGGTTAAAACATCCTTTTTGACATACGACTAAGTACTTGTCTTCATCAATACCTGCAAAAACATATC
This sequence comes from Chamaecyparis obtusa, assembly GCA_027943335.1. Classification (NCBI taxonomy): domain Eukaryota; kingdom Viridiplantae; phylum Streptophyta; class Pinopsida; order Cupressales; family Cupressaceae; genus Chamaecyparis; species Chamaecyparis obtusa. The sequence continues at coordinate 529,718 of BSBK01004313.1, read as the reverse complement.
ATGTGTATCGTTGCCTTTACATATCATAATCATTTGTTGCATTATAATTCATCCATGTGCATAAGCATAAATCATACATACATCTTTCCATAATCAAATACATTTGCATAACATCCATACATTTGAAAGAAATCATTGCATTGCATATATCCATACATACATTCTACTCTACTCATAGCATAAGCATCACATGATATCATCATAAATAAAAAGATTACAAGTACAAATGAAGTCACAACCCAAATATCAATCTTATATATATCAAAAATCTCGAACTAGTCAGGGGTGCACTACTGGCACAGTATACAAAAGAATGAGCTTAGCTGAGCTATCAAAGTCAAAACAGTATATCAATGGTCAAAAAAAAGAGTACAGTATATCAGAATGTATCAAAACAAATTAGCTATCAACATGATCCTCTACATCTAGTGGAGGAGGAGGTGGTGCATCAGGCACTGGCTTTGCTCTTGGGGCCCTAGCTCCCTCTGATGCCATCATGTACTGGGAATATGTGGGAACTCTCTGATCCAATGGAACTGCAGTATAATATGTTGATACATAGTAGGCTGATCTAGAGGTTTGATGGATCACCTCTACCTATAATCTTTGTACCTCCACACATAGCTCAGCCCACTTTCTATCTGCCTCTATGTATCACTCCTCCCATCAAGCACTGTGCACCTTTAGGTCCCTGACCTGTGCACTAGCCATCTACTAGTATCCTGTGGAGTAGGAGTAGTGGGATCAACATCTAGCATATCCGTATCTGGGGCAACCTACTCAATGGTCTCTACCCTCTATGCCTTACAGTGTCTAACCTTAGCACCTAAATCAAAACTAGTATGCCCCTCTGTGAAGTCCACACCACCACCTACCATCTACTCAATTGCAAGTACCTCATCTATTGAACCAACTCCACCTAAGGTACCACCCTCTCCTCTAGTCCATCTGTGAGAACTGGAAGATATTCCTACTGTGGAACTAGTGTGACAAGGTGCCCTCATCTGTCTTGATGGTCTCTATGGTGGAGCCATCACTCTAGGTCTCAGAGGTGTGGGGTGTATGATAGGAGCCTATGTAGGTTTGGGACCCTGTCCCATCAGAGCACCAGTAACATCCATCACCTCCTCCATGGAGGGTATCAACTCAATGGGATCAAAAAATCTATGAATCAGGTGATCAACAAGCCATGAGATGAATTCTTCAGTAACACCAGCATCCAGTACATCTGGTCTGTACTCCTAGTCCCTACCGATAATCGCACTATACTCCTAGGAACACAAAGCATAAGAGATCCTTTGTGTCCATCCAAGTCCAATCTCACACCCTATCTGTGCATATGTAGCCTAATCCTCTGGGGCATCCTAAATATGTCCATACTACCACTAGACCCTGGTAATCAAAAACCTCTCTATGGTGGAGGAGCACCTCCCAATCAGTACATGGCTCTGGAAGAAATAACTAAACTACTCTTAAGTAATAGGTCAAGGTTCAATGGCTACATAAGGTCTCCAATGAACAAAAGTCATATCATTGAGGCATCACCTCCACTACTCAGTATGGCCCATCTATCCTTGAATGACATAACCGGCATAAGTATAGATGACAGGCTCCTGAGGCTGCCTCTGTGAAGTACAAACAGGTCTCAACACTGGGATATGCTCCCATGCCCATATCTATAGAACAAGAGCTCCTGCTGCAAAAGATTTGCTCTCCTGATACACCACCTCGTGCATCTTGGAGAACATGTGTGCTAATAAACACTGACCCCAAGCCAACTCAAAGGGAGTGGCCATCAACCGTGCTACCATAGGGGCCTAGCCCATCAGAACATCATTCTGCTGACGGTCAGACATGATAATGCCACCAATCATCCCGGTAATGATGCACTCCAGCCGGTGTGTCTATCCATATCTCTGAACTAAGGTCTCCCAAGAAATGGAGGCCATCATCTGGGTATCATCTCTGAAGAGATGTCTAAAAGCTAAAACACCTAAGTTCCCCGAACTCACATACTCCAGTCGCCGGCCTACATGGAAAGGAATCTGCAGTATCTGGTACACATCCTCAGGGGTAACAATGATCTCCCCCGTTGGCAAGTGGAAAGTCTGGGTCTCTAAGTGAAACCTCTCAATAAATGTAGTCAAAAGCCCATGATTTACCCTTATCTCAGGTAAATGTATCAAGTGCTCAAATCCACAAGAAGCAAGGTGGACCCTCATTGGGTCTGGCAAGGAGACACATAATCTCTGAGTAGCAGGATGAGAGATCCGTACATGTACATCTGGATATATGACCTACATAGCATAGAAGTAGGGAATTCTATTAGTAATTGGGTCATAGAATAGGTTACAAGGATAGAAATGGGGTAGTTCAGTATTTCAAAAGGTAGGTTAACAGGTCAGCAATCAGGCTAAGGGATCAAAAGAATAAAAAATTTGACCTAATACTGAGTTTTTAGCTCATTGTTTTCCATACGACAACTAAGACTGGCATGAAAAGTCGTATGACTTTCCACATCATACCAAATGACAAACCATAGTAGCATGACAAAGCATCCCTCATCATACGAGTTATGAGGGACCCGACGGAATATCGTATGACTCATGGGTCCCTCTGATACAAGTCATGGGGGCTTATCAGATGACAACCTAGCTACCGTTGAAAAGTTGTACGAGTTTCCATGCATGCAAAATTCAAAAATGGAAAAGACATATGAAAATTGCTAACATCCTATAAAACATAAAAAAATTGACATTTTAGCAAAGCACAGAGGTCCACCTACTAGATGTCCATACTACCGAGGTCTCTAGTGTCTCTGGCTGCACTAAAATTGGTGTGAACTTACAGGTACCTTTGGTTCTGCCGCTTTATCTACCATTTTTTCTCAGAGGGCTCCACAAGATTTCTAAAGTCAAAAGGTTGAAATGAATTGAAAATAACCCTTCTAGCCTTTATATAGCTTTTGACCTAATTTTCAAAAGTGCTCCGTTTTTCAAGAAAATTGCTCCCCTGGCTAATTTTGACGTTTTGAATCCATTTTCGGGATCAAAATTCAAATCTGAGATCATTTACTATGTCAAAATCATGATTTAAAATTTTGGGACCTGGGACGGTCTACTGCTTGCACACTCGACCTTCTATCATCATAGAAATCTAGAATTTAACTTAACTGATTATCTTACATCAAACTATCAAAATTTCAACTTGGTTAATCATGGTCAACTCATGGTTTCACCTAGTCAAACTTGGTCTTCAGGATGCTCAAACAATGTAGAATGCATTCTCGAACGTGTATAACCACTTTTCAAATCAATTAACATGCTTCTAAACCATAACGCTAACTTTTCTTGTCAAATTTCAATTTATATCCTGAAGGGGGCATGGTAATGCATATCATTCAAAGTCTGTAATCTAAATTTGAAATCATATCTTTCCTCGCTAATCAAGACAACAACCATGTCTAGTTGCTGATTCATCAAAAGTCCTCATCGCTTGGGGCAAATCAATCATCACTCGGGGCATATCAAATTCATTGAGATCCATATCAATCTAGTATTCTCTTAATCTTGTAAATTGTATCAGTTTTTGCAACTATCAGTTCAATTGTGTTATTTCCTTGGTTCTTCGAAAACTAAAGGGTTCGGGTGTGATACCAATGTGATTCAATATAAGGACAATTGGGTCTGGAATCGGTCACTCACTTCTTCGCAATCATAAGGCTCAAAATCAGGCATTTTGACACTTTTTTGCAATCATCTGTTCATTACTATTATAGTTAACATTATCTTTGGTCATTCAGGACCTACTATCTTCATATCAAATCTTTCAATCAGCTTCTATCTCATATCAATTTCAATTTCAAACATCAGTTTCAACATCATGCATAGACAGTCTTTGAACCACTGTGCTTTGCACAACAATTCAAAGAGAGGCAAAATGTAATACCCCAAAAATGGGCTATAGGTTCATTAACCTCCTACATCGTCATATCGAACGAAATCGACATCAAAGTCCTAACCTAAGGCACATCTGAACATCATCGAATCCTAATTGATTATCCTAAATTCTGCATCGGGGAATATTCCTAGTAATATTTCTATTTTATCATAATTATCTTTAATTTAATGATTATTTGGCAATAAATCCTATTTATCCTAAAGTTTGATTAATTGAATATTCTCAATATTTAATTAATTAGATTTAATTCTGCCACTTAATTGTTTAATTAAAGTTGATTATATTTATTCCTTAATTGTATTATTCCATTTTGACAATAAATCAAATATCCTATGACTAATTGATTAAATTCTTATTTAATTAATTAATGTCAATTGTCAAATTTAATAATATTGTTTTTGAATAAAAGTTTGAAAAATAATTGATTAACCCATAAATCAATTATTTTATTTTTCAAAATCAGTTAAGTTGGAAATAAATCACTTTATTATTAAATTAATTCATAAATAAAACATGCACAATCAGAAAAGCAGACAACTATCAATTATCAATTAAATCTAAACTCTATTTTGAGTTAAACCCTGCTTTTGCATGTTTTTGTGAAGCCTTTATTTAAAACTAACTCAAAAATCAACTTGAGTTATTTGAGTGATTTATGGCTTTTTTTCATGCACCTCCAAAGCCCTAGATTTCTATAAATTAAGGCCTCGGCTCTTCATAATCCATCCATCCATGAATTGCACACTCACGCTGCTGAATTGGAGACTGAAGAATCAATCTTGAGAATTCGAGTTGTTGTGAGATTTTCATTGTTTTTGCATAGTATCCATATCATTTAGACTATTATTGTTAGATCATTTTAGCATATCAATTTTTATACTAGCATAGATCCATATCAAGTTTTCATTATCATTATTGCATAGAAAAACCAAAAAAATAGATTAATTGCATTCATTCCATATCTAGATTTTGCATTCAAATCCTTTGTTTAGGTGTCATCAAGGTCACTAATCTCGGTATAATCTAAGAATACATACTCACATCTACTAGAAGATAGTAAATCATATAGTTAGTTTATTTTTTTATTTATTGCATGATTTTAATTTTAGCTAACCTCTAATGTTTTACTGAAGTGTTGTGTCTACAGATCAGGTATAAAATTCACACACACAGGTACTACCTCTGCTCTAGGTGCTCTGGCTCCCTCTGATGCCATCATGTACTAGGAGTATGTAGGGACTCTCTATGCAGTAGGAACAATAGTGTAATATGTGGACACATAGTAATCTGCCCATGTGGTCTGATGAATCACCTTAGCCTGTAATCTCTGCACCTCTGCACGAAGCTCAGTGCACTGTCTATCGGCCTCTATGTATCTCTCCTCCCACCGCGCACTGCAAACCTTCAGGTCCCTGACCTATAATCTAAGCCATCTGATAGTCTCCTATGGAGTAAGAGGAATAGTAGGATCAACATCGACTACTAGCATCTCAGTATCTAGGATAGTCTGCTCTATAGTCTCTGCTCTTTATGCCTTACGACGTCTAACCTCTGCACCTAGATCAAATCATGTATCCTCCTCTATCGGATCTGTACCACCACCCACAACCTGCTCTGTTGCAAGTACCTCCTCATCTGAACCAACACCCCCTAGAGTACCACCCTCTCCCCCAGTCTATCTATGAGAACCTCTAGATCTACCTGTTGTGGAACTAGTGGGACGAGGGGGCCTCATCTGTCCTAATGGTCTATGTAGAGGAGCTATCACTCTAGGTCTCGGAGGTGTGGGATGCACAATAGGAACCTATGTGGGTTTGGGACCCTATCCCATCGGTGCTTTGGTAACATCCATAGCCTCCTCCATGGAGGGTATCAGCTCTATAGGATCTGAGAACCTGTGGATAGGATGGTCAGCAAGCCAGGTTATGAATCCATCTATAACTCCTGCATCAAGTACATCTGGTCTGTACTCTCAATCTCTACCAACAATAGTACTATACTCCTGTGAACACAAAGCATTAGAGAGCCTCATGGTCCATTCAAGTCCTAACTCTTGAGCTATCCGAGCATAAGTGGCATAGTCCTTTGGTGCATCCTACACTCATCCATACTACCACCACACCCTGGTGATGATGAATCTCTCTAAAGTGGAGGATGACCTCCTGATCAACACATGGCTCTGAAAGAAGAAACTAAACTACTCATGTGCAGTAGGCCAAGGCTCTATACCCACATATGGTCTCCATCAAACAAAATTCATATCATCAAGGCATCACCTCTAGTAATCCACATGACCCATCCATCCCTATATGACATATCTAGCATATATATAAATAACAGGCTCTTGAGGCTGCCTCTACGAGGTACATACTGGTCTCAAAACTAGGATATGCTTCCATGCCCAAATCTGTAGAACTAAAGCCCCAACTGTAAAAGACTTGCTCTCCTGATACACTACCTCATGCATGTCAGAGAACATTTGGGCCAAAAGACACTGACCCTAAGACAACTCAGAAGGTGTCACCATCAGACGTGCAACCATCGGGGCCCAGCCCATTAGTAGACTATTCTGCTGATGGTTAGACATGATAATCCCTCCTATCATCCCGGCAATAATGCACTCTAGCTGGTGCATTTGTCCATAATGTTGTACTAAGGTCTCCCAAGAAATGGAGGCATCATATGAGTATCATCTCCAAAGAGTCATCTGAATGCTAATAGACCTGAGTTCCCCGAACTCACATACTCTAGCTATCAGCCTACATGGAAAGGAATGCACAATATACGATACATAGCCTTGAGGGTAACAGTGATCTCCCCAGTCGGCAAGTGGAATGTCTAGGTCTCTGAATGAAATATCTCAATCAGAGCAGTCAAAAGTCCATGATTTACCCTAATCTCAGGTAAATGAATGAGGTACTCAAATCCACAGGAAGCAAGGTGTACCCTCATAGGGTCTAGCAGTGACACACATAATCTCTAAGTAGCTGGATGTGAAATCCGTACATGAACATCTAGATATATGACCTACACAGTACAAAAATAGGGAATCCTATCAGTAATTTGGTCATAGAATGGGTTACAAGGGAAAGAATTGAGTAGTTCAATATGTCAGAACGTAGGTTAAAAGGTCAGTAATCAGGCTAGGAGATCAAGAAATTCAAAAATTTGACCTACTACTGAGGTTTAGGCTCACTATTTTCCATACGACACTTCAGACTGGCAGGGAATGTCGTACAAGTTTCTACATCATACCATATGACAAAGCATAGTGATACGACAATACATTCCTCGTAAGAGTTATGAGGGACCCGACGGAATGTCGTACGACTCTTGGGTCCCTCTGATATGAGTCTTGGGGGTTAATGAAATGATAACCTATCTACAGTTTAAATGTCATACGAGTCTCACTAGAGAGTCGTACGAGTTTCCATGCATTCAAAAATTCAAAATTAAAATGCATATGAAAAATGCTAAAAATGTTATAAATCAAGGAAACATTAACTTTTCAGAGAAGCAAAGAGGTCCACCTACTGGATGTCTGTACTGTCGAGGTCTCTGGTGTCTCCAGCTATGCTCAAAATGATGCAAACTCACAAGTACCTTTAGTTCTACCACTTTCTCTACCATTTTCTTCCTTTGAGGGCTCCACAAGATTTCTAAAGTCAAAAGGTTGAAATGAATTGAAAATGACCCTTCCGGCCTTTATATAGCTTTTGATCTAATTTTCAAAAGTGCTCCATTTTTCATGAAAATTGCACCACTGGCTAATTTCGACATTCTGAACCCATTTTTGGGATCAAAATTAAAATTTGAGATCATTTATCATGTCAAAATCATGATTTAAAATTTTTCAAACCCAGGACGGTCTACTGCTTGCATAATCAACCTTCAATCATCACAAAAATCCAGTATTCAACTTAACTAATTATCTTACATCAAACTATCAAAATTTCAACTTGGTCACCCATGGTCAACTCATAGTTTAACCTAGCCAAACTTGGTCTTCTGGACCAACAAATGATTTCGAATGCATTCTTGAACATGTTTAACCACTTCTCGAATCAATTAACATGCTTCTAAACTATTCAACGCTGACTTTTCTTGTCAAATTTCAATTTTTATCCCAAAGGGGGCATGGTATTGCACATCATTCAAAGTCTTTAATCTAAATTTGAAATCATATCTTTCCTCAGTAATCAAGACAACAACCACGTCTAGTTGTTGATTCATCAAAAAGACCTCATTGCTTGGGGAAAATCAATCATCGCTCAGGGCATATCAGATTCATCGAGATCCATATCAATCTAGTATTCTCTTAATCTTGTAAACTGTATCAATCTTTTGTAACCATTGGTTCATTAGTGTTATTTCCTTGGTTCTTCGTAACTAAAGGGTTCAGATGTGATACCAATGTGATTCTTATAGACAATCAAGTCTGGAATCGGTCACTCACTTCTTCACAATCATAAGGTTCAGAATCAGGCATTTTGACACTTCTTCGCAATCATCAGTTCATTGTTGCTATAGTTAACATTATCTTTGGTCATTCAGGACCTAATATCTTCAAATCTTTCAATCAATTTCTGCTTCATATCAATTTCAATTTCAAACATCAGTTTCAACATCATACACAGACTGTCTTTGAACCACTACGCTTTGCACAACAATTCAAAGAGGGGAAAAATGTAATACCCCAAAAATGGGCTATAGGTTCATTAACCTCCTATATCGACATATCGAATGAAATAAACATCAAAGTCCTAACCTAAGGCACATCTGAACATTCTTGAATCTTAATTGATTATCCTAAATTCTGCATCGGGGAATATTCCTTATTCCTATTTATCCTAATTATCTTTAATTTAATGATTATTTGGCGATAAATCTGATTTATCCTAAAGTTTAATTAATTGAATATTCTAAATATTTAATTAATTAGATTTAATACTGTCGCTTAATTATTTAATTGGATTTAATTATATTTATTCCTAAATTGTATTATTTCATTTTGACAATAAATCAAATATCCTATGACTAATTGATTAAATTCTTATTTAATTAATTAATGTCAATTGTCAGATTTAATAATACAATTTTTGAATAAAAGTTTGATTTAATAATTGATTAACCCATAAATCAATTATTTTATTTTTAAAATCAGTTAAGTTGAGGATAAATCACTTTATTTATTATATTAATTCATAATTAATTATGCACATCCAAAAAATAGTTAAACTTTACATCAGAAAATCAATTCAAGTTGTTTTAAAAATAAACCCAACTCTCTTTTGAGTTGGAAGCTGATCTCAACTTCTGATTTAAATCAAAAAGATGATTTGCATGATTTTGTGAGTTAATTTATCTCTTAATTCTTGATAACTCAAAAATCAACCTGAGTTTATCAAGAGTGATTTATGGCTTTTTCCATGCACCTCCAAAGTCCTGGATTTCTATAAATTAAGGCCTCATCTCTTCATTTTAGATCCATCCACAAATTGCATCTTCACACTGGCGAATTGGTGATTGAAGAATCAATCTTTGTGAATCAAAGCTGTTGTGAGCTTTTCATTGTTTTAAGCATTCATATCATTTAGCATATCATTGTTAGATTAATTTGCATATCATATCAATTTCATATCATTTTATCTAGATCAATTTCATACAGTATTTCATCTTATTGCATAGAAAATCCAAAAATATAGATTAATTTGCATTCATCTCATATCTAGATTCTGCATTCAAATCCTTCGTTTAGGTGTCGTCAAGGTCACTGATCTCGGTCCAATCTGAGAATACATACTCACATCTACTAGATGGCAATAAACCACCTGGTTAGATTAGTTTCCATTTCACTGCATGATTTTGATTTTTGCCAACCTCTAATATTTTACTAAAGTGTTGTGTCTATAGCTAGGTACAAAATTCACACACACAGGTACTTCCTAGGGGTCCTAATAGGCCTTATTGCGCATTAGGACCCCTAGGAAGTCCTCATGACCCCTTTTAACACATTGGAATGCTCAAGTGTGTCATAAGGGGTCCTACGGCCCCTTCAAACACACTTGAGTATTCAAATGTGTCAAAAGGGGTCATGGGGACTTCCTAGGAGTCCTAGCAGTCTGACTATACTGAATAAGTGGATGTCATCAGACACACTTGAGCATTCAAATGTGTGAAAAGGGGCCATGGAGACTTCGTAGGGTTCCTAATAGGCCTTATCATGCATTAGGACTCCTAGGAAGCCCCCGTGACCCCTGTGGACACATTGGAACCCTCAAGTGTGTCCTAAGGGGTCCTACGGCCCCTTCAGACACATTTGAGCATTCAAATGTGTCAAAAGTGGTCATGGGGACTTCCTAGGGGTCCTGATACACCTTATCATGTGTTAGGACCCCTAGGAAGTCCCTGTGACCCCTTTTGATACATTCGAATGCTCAAGTGTGTCCTAAGGGGTCCTACGACACCTTCAAACACACTTGAGCATTCAAATGTGTCAAAAGGGGTCACGGGGACTCCTAGGGGTCATGGGGACTTCCTAGGGGACTTCCTAGGGGTCCTAGTACTAGTTTCTAGGACAGATGATGAGATCCACTTATTCAGTATAGTCAAACCGCTAAAATTACAAGGGGTCCTTGTACACCTTATCAAATACATTATATACATATAATATGTATTATATATATTATATACATTAGTATATATAATATGTATTAGTATTTATATAATATATTATATATATTATATACATTAGTACATATAATATATTAGTATATTATAATACATTATATATATCATATGCCTCTTATATATATATATATATATACACATTAGTATTTAATACATTCTAGTATATATATAATATACATTTTATATATTATATACCCCATTTTATATGTAAAAGTTCAATTTTTTCATTTCCTCCTGCCCTTTTTTCATGTGCCTGGAAATATCAGGTACCTGATTTAGAATCAGGTACCCGATTGTCACTGGTCATATTTGACCAAAATATTCCCTATCCCCACAAACCAGACAATCACAAGATTTTAGACTTTTCCATAGGTTGCAGGAAAAAGCAACGTGATTTGGATCCCATTGTTTTGTTTTGTCAACTTGTGGTCTCACCATGGGAAGCAGCAGTCATCGAAAGGCTAAATGAAAGAGGAAGGTGACGAATGAAGAAATTCAAGCACATAGGGAAAAGGATAGGGAAAATCACCAGAGAAGGAGAGAAGGTATGTTAAACATTAATCAAGGCGACCCCGTAAATGTAGTTGTAAGTGAAGAGGATGTTGAATTTGAAAATAATATGGAAATTAATTTTCTGAATAACAATTTATGGAGTGAAGATGAAAATGTAGAGATGGAGAATGAAAATGTAGACTTGGGGAATGAAAATGTAGATTTGGGGAATGACAATGAATGGAATGAAGATGAAAATGTACAGATGGAGATTGAAAATGTAGACTTGGGAAATGAAAATGTTGCACAAGAACCACATGAACATTACACATCTCCAAATTATATGTGAAATGAAGTCCATTGCAATAAAGATAATCAATCTTCAAATTTGGGGCTTTCAAGAACACCTAAATGGTTAATTGAAATTGAGGAGAACATTATGAATAATTGGGAAGGAAAGAGGTCACATAGAACTGTTAGGTTGTGGGCTTCAAGACTTTATGATCATTTTTTTGGAAACAAGACATTGGTTGAGCAATGTCAAATTTTTGTGCACTTGTTAAAGATGTAAAAAATGAGACCTGTGTTAGAAAGTAAAGTCCACCAAGATAATTGAGAGTGGGGGGGGGGGTGAATCAGTTATCAGATATTTATAATGTTTCTCATCTTCAACAACATTAAACCATGTAAGCAATATAATTACCAACCATAGAAAGATATTCATACACAATAACACAAGATATGTTGACTAGGGAACCTCTTGATCAAAGAGTAAACCCCAGTGGGAATGATGCCCACAAAAGATGCACTAATATGAATATTCCTTGTGAAAGGATGGACTCTATTAAGGAGTCTTATGAAATACATTCAGTACTTATAAATCCCTGTTAGGAGATTTTGAATCCCTGTTAAAAGATTCTAACCCTGTTAGGAGTTATGGAAGACAGAAGGACCCACTGCCCAAACAGCTTCAGGGTAAGATCACTGAACTCACTGTCCAAATAATATTTGCACTATTCAATAGAATAATATGTTACCATTTCTCTGACTGAGCCAAACCGCATTCACTGCTACATCAGATCTCAATTTTAGATCTTTGTACTTTGCATGTCTTCCTTCACAATTTGCTTTCACAACTTCATAATCAAACACACTCTCTCTACATCAAGGAAAAACATTCCTTCCTTTATACCATACTCAAATAATTACAAATGAGTTGGCACACAATTACAAAATGAAATATTCTGCATGCTACACCAAAATTACATGAAACTGTTGGCTTCCAAATACAATAAATCTTCACTCGTGTGACTTCGAAGTTTGCACTATCATCCACATCACTATCAATGTGTCTCTAACTTCCCTTTAACTATGCAAAGCCAGATTCCATCCCGATTAGGAGATATCATCCGATTGCCAAAAACCGCTACTCAGGAACATTGCCTAAATACTACTTCCACCAAAATGATCATAACTTTCATGAATAAAAGAATTACTATATGCGCTCTTAACCATAGACATATAATATATCAAAGAGTATATCCTCAATGTCGCATAGCTCCAACTACAATATCCCATGTGCGCTAATCAAAACATTGTCTTCTTCCCTGCAAGTCTTCGGTAAAACACTGTGTTGACATCAATGACAATCATAGTCATGAATGCAACAAAAACTGGTATAGAATGGGTGCCAAATGCTTTAGCATTCATTCCTAACAACCTGTGCTTGTGAAATTGAAGATTCGTGTGAACAAGAAAATGGACAGAAATGCCATTGTTGTGAAGAATCTTTTCAATGCTCTCAATAGCATTGGGAAGACTAGCAGAGAAAAAAACAAGAGAGTTTCTCAGAGGGTTATTACAACCTCCTTAGTAAGTCATTAGTTGAGAAAGGATTGTTTGATGATACAAACTTGTGTTGACTTCAATATAGACCTTAAAACTTTGGGTAGAGCAATTGCAAGAAGAGAAAGACTTGATGATTTGCTTCAAATTGAAACATGGCCTTATGGTGGGAGACTTCCATGTTTCGATAAGAAGCTAACAGATGTTGTCAAGGATCAAATTCAACAATTTTTGGGATGCTAAATCAAGAGTGTCACCAAAAGTGAAGGATGTCTTGAAGTTGAGAGTTGGAAATCGAGACTACACTCCACATCCTAAACATTATGTGGAGGTAAGTCAAACAATGTTGTATAAAAAAAATTTTGAGACACATCCAACATTGAAAATATCACAAAGGTCTTTTGAATCTGTGAAGCCATTTTATTGTGTACCCCTTAAGATTCAGAATACATGTTGCAAATATCATGTTGCATTTTCAATGCATCATGAATTATTGCGGTCCATTCATTCTACTTTGCATACTAATTAAATGCTAGAGGATTGTGGTGCAAGTGGTCTTCCCAAATCATCAAGAGACTTGCTAGATCAATTTTTATGTCATAGAGATGATGATTATTTATTTTATAAAAAAGATTGCTTAAATGCCAAGTGCTCAGAATGTGGTGGCTTGTCCAAGTTTAGAACATGTTTTCATGAGGGTTTGGAACACAATTTTGGAAACACACTCATCCAAAAAAAGGTTTATGAAACAGTGAAATACACATTGAAGAGTGGAGGTGAAGGTTCTAGATGTGAGTTAGTTGCAAAAAAATACAATGTTGCTGATTTTATCTCAGATTTCAAGACAAATATTTTTTACAAGTATGCAAGGCATAGTCACATGTCTCAATGGTTGGATCAACAATTCAGGACATGTAAGGACACTTTCCCCATTGGAACTATTATATCAGTTGTAGACTTTGTGGAGAACTATACATTGCAGCCCCAAAATGAGACTCAAGCTCAATATTACAATTCCATTTAGGTTGTTATTTTTGTACACATCACATATAGACATTCCCCTGATAGCAAAAAAGATAAGAAAAAGATAATCAAAGAGTACCATTTTTATATGACTGATGATAGGTCTCACTCTCATGAGTTTGTTCAACATTGTTTCCAGAACTATTTTGACTTCTTGCAGGAAAATGGTATTGCTATGGATAGGCATCTCATTTGGTTGGATAATTGCACCGGTCAATTTAAGAATGCCAAAATGTTTTATTGGTTGTGTAGAATGCATGTGGAGAGAGTTGTACCTTATATTGGGAGTTTTTTTTATTCAGGGCATGGGAAAGGGGAGCATGATGGAGCAGGTGCATGTGTGAAGAGAGCTCTAGTTAAGGAGCAATTGAGGATTTTAGGTGCTATACTTCTTGATGCTCATTCTATTGTTGATTGGTGTACTTTAGCATTGTCATAAGGGGGGACTCTTGATTCTTTAGTGCATAGATTCTTTTGGTTGGTTAAGGAGGGAACTATAGGAGATAGATTGGATTGTCAAACAGTGAAAGACTCTTCAAAAATGCATTCATTCCAAAGCTCCAATAGTAGTACATGGACCATTTGGACATGAGAGTTGGCTTGTTTTTGCCCCATGTGTTTTCAATATGATTGGGATCATTGTGAGTCAAGTGAGTGGGTGGATACATGGGTTCCACAGTATCTAACTCCTTTATCTTTGACACTCTCTATAAGAAATGATGACATGGACACTTCAGTTGAGTATAAACATCTTTCAGATCTTCTGAAGCCAGGAGATGTTTTTGCATTGGTTGCACCATAGGGGAATGATGAGAGGTCAGATTATTGGTTAGCATGTTGTGTACGAGGTAAATAGAATCTTGTACAACCGATGATAGATGGTGATGGGTTCACATATCCTACTGGTTTAGTTATTGTTGTGGGAACATGGCTGCGAACATACATGATTAGAAAGAATGGAATTCCCACATTTGAAGACTATGAGAAGCACAAAACTATTATCATGTATTCACACCTTGTTATAGCAACAAATGTCAAGTTGTCAAAGCATCAAGGAAGACCAAAGACAAAAGAACTTTGGACTATTAGTACTACTGATCATGAAGCACTATTGGAGACCCTGAAGCAAAGAGATGACCCTTCAGGAACACTTGACTAGGTAATAAGCTAACTTAGTGCATTGTTTTCTAAGTTCGTTAAGCTTAATTTCAATACATTAATTTCACCTTTCTTAGATTGTATTTTGAGTCAATAAACTTGGTTTTGTATATGGATTGTAACTTGTGCAGGAGCACCTATGAAGACACCTACAGTCACCATGGATCCAATCAGAGATAGAAGGACAAAAGGATCCTTAATGGTTAATTGAGATCTTTTGAAGCCTATAATGGCAATTTGTAACAATCAATTTGATTTAAAAGTTAAATGTCCTAGAAGTCTTGATAAGGACTTATGACCAAAATCATCTATGGGTGTCCAATAGTGCCAAGAAGGGATCTTACATGTCATTTACTTATGTCATTTGCATGGTTTGAATTCTTACATGTTTGATTGTTTTTTCTAATGCTTTAAGGATATTATTTTATATCATTTCAAACAATCTATAGAAGTTAAACCTCAAACATAATAAGCTTCATAGTTCAAATTTCACAAGCTTAATCATGATTAGTTTCACAGTTCAAATTTCAAACATACCACTAACAGTCATTGCAACGGAACTGGGTCAAGAAAAGAAGTGTGCATGCTTTCCCATTTGGTTCTTCTCTTGTTTCAGAATGAAAACCTAATTGTTTCCACTACAGACAAGGACATGTTCCCAAGGACTACTTACTCAATCTGTAAAATACAACTGCTTGCGAGGTCTACAATAACCTCTCTTAGTTTTGGGTGATTTGACTTCATTTGTATTTGGCAAGACGATCTCAATCGATGCCAAAACTTGCAGTGAGGGTCAGTTGAAAGTGGCTCAGCAATGTATCTTTCAAACCATCTGACATTGCATCGAACCGTCTTCTCCATAGGCTCTGGTTGGCCGGGTAAATGCCAATGACAACCCCATTCCGCCCACAGAGTCACTGGAACGCTCGTGACCACTCTCGACCCAAGTGACCTAATAGCACAAGTGCTACATTTCTTTGTGCATTTAGTAAACCCCAATATGATGAGTTATATACACAGTGAGTATATACATAGTATTGAAACAATGTAGTACTAAGTGGCTCAAGTGAGTATATATAATGATATGAAACATAAGAACATAGAAAATCTATAGAAGTTAAACCTCAAACATAATAAGCTCCTTGAACAGGGTATTCCAGAGTAAAGAAAAACAAATGTAACTTCAACAAGATATAATTTAAATCATAATGATAATCATAGTCAAGATATAACTTCACCATTCAATTCCATTAACATGGATAATAAATATGTATACAAAAGATGACGCAAATATAACATAAAAATGAACATGTTCTATATATAGAAAGTATCAAATGTATCAAAAGTATCACCATATACAAATATGGGACATGCCATTTCAAAATGTCTGCAAAATCAATGTTTCAAGGTGTACAATGTGGCATATATGCCATATCAAAATGTGCCAAGTGGCATCTCTAAATGACCCCAAAAATGGGCTATAAGTTCATTTACCTCCTATATCGACATATCGAACGAAATCGACATCGAAGTCCTAACCAAAGGCACATCTGAACATCATCAAATCCTAATTGATTATCATAAATTCTGCATTAGGGAATATTCCTAGTAATATTCTTAATTATCATAATTATCTTTAATTTAATTATTATTTGGCGATAAATCCAATTTATCCTAAAGTTTGATTAATTGAATATTCTCAATATTTAATTAATTAGATTTAATTCTACCACTTAATTATTTAATTGAGGTTAATTCTATTTATTCCTAAATTGTATTACTTAATTTTGACAATAAATCCAAAATCCTATGAATAATTGATTAAATTCTTATTTAATTAATTAAAGCAAGTTGTCAATTTTTAATAATATTGTTTTTGAATAAAAGTTTGAAAAATAATTGATTAACCCATGAATCAATTGTTTTATTTTTCAAATCAGTTAAGTTGGAAATAAATCACTTTATTATTAAATTAATTCATAAATAAATCATGCACAATCATAAAAGTAGATAACTATCAATTATCAATTAAAGCTAAACTCTATTTTGAGTTGATCTCTGCTTTTGCATGTTTTTGTGAGTTAAATTATCCTTTATTTAAAAATAACTCAAAAATCAACCTGAGTTTATCAAGAGTGATTTATGGCTTTCTTTCATGCACCTCCAAAGCCCTAGATTTCTATAAATTAAGGCCCCAGCTCTTCACAATCCATATCATATTTTTGCATCGTCACACTATCGAATTGGAGACTAAAGAATCATCTTTGCGAATCCAAGCTATTGTGAGATCATTCTTGTTTTTGAGTATTGCATATCATTTAGAATTCATCTTAGACCAATTCATGGCATATCAATTTCATCTTAGATTCTAGATTCATATCAGTTTTCATCATATCATTGCATAGAAAATCAAAAAAATAGATTAATTGCATTCATATTTCATATCAGTTTTGCATTCAAATCTTTCATTTAGGTGTCGTCAAGGTCACTGATCTTGATATAATCTGAGAACATCATACTCGCACCTAATAGAAGATAGTAAATCACCTAGTTAGTTTAGCTTTCAATTTATTGCACGATTTTGATTTTTGATAACCTCTAATGTTTTACTGAAGTGTTGTGTCTATAGATCAGGTACAAAATTCACACACACACTATGTCGTAGGGGGATCATCAAAATGTAGCCTCTTTGAAGAAGTGTTAGGCTTTGATTGATCCTGCAATAAAAATGAGTTCAAACCCAAGTTAGATTGCTTACGTTATATGATTTGTACACACACACACACACACACACACATATATATATATATAATTCATAATTCAAACACTAATTTAATTAAAATAATAACTGAATACAAATATATGTACCTGGCCTCTCGGTCACCTACCACGATTAGGTGTCCTAGCATAAGTCCTTGGTAGTGAAGGGACCATGCCAACAATACCAACTCTAACCTATAAATATATATTTTCAATAATGAGATTAGTAGAGTGGTGCAACATAGAGTAATAAATCTACAAAATAGGACATGATTTGAACTAAAATTAAAACTTACATCTGGTGATCCCTCCTCTGGAATAGTGGGCTGGGTCAACAAAGATACGAAAGATTCTCGTGGGCCCTCCCTCACACTAGGAGTAACCTATGAGAGTAAAAATATTGTCAATTATATATAAATGTACTTCATCATAACAACCCTGGTTACAAAATACAAATAACAATATGTAAAAGTCTACGTACAATCAGACTATCACTCCAAATCGAGATGCTTGTCAGCCTAGGCTCCTGAACCCGTGTCGGAACATCATTGATAGCCAAACCCATACAATAAATTCAAGTAAAATATTTATTATGTACACACAAGTGGCATACATATGCATGCATAATTAATCTTAAAAAATTAATTACCTTTCCTTTGTCAACACCTGATGAAGGAACCCCCTCGTGCCCCCCACTGACATCGGTTGTAGTCTGCAAGAGTACAATAAGATGACAATATATTAGTAAATGTATGAATTTTATTGCTCTAATTGATAGAGATTTAAGCATGTACACCAAATGATATAAAAAAAACTAATGGGTACATAATTTATAATATACCATATAGGCATCAAGGCCAAATGAAATGGCCGAAACTGTGGACTCATCCACCTGTCTCAACTCCTCCTGTATCATCAATTAAACATAAATGGAAAAAATATATATACATAAGTGCATGAAATCATTAAAACTAATCTAAATGAATAAATTAAATAAGTCATGTGAAAAATTTATTTATAATGTTTACTCTTACCGTATCAATAGGAGTCCATGGCTCTACGTACACCTCCTGAGCACTCTCATGAGATGTAGATGCTCCATGAGGTGTTGCAGCCTCTACAACTACATCTCCTATATCCTCCTCATCTCAATAACATATTGATATGTATCAGCATTAGTAAGTGGTCTGAGGCACATGTTCTTTCATATAATACAAATATGGGGCTTGCATACATGTGAACTTCGACGAGATGTTGATGCACCAGCATCATCCACACCAGGAGGCAACACTGACTTGGTCTGTGTGATCAACTGATCACTCATCAAATGAATGACCCTAATAGTCTATGAGGTAGCCTCTACAATGATATCGGGATGCTACACTCAAGGAGGGGGTGTGACATCAGTGGGGGGGACAAAGGTGGTGGCCTTTTTGCGCTGGGCAAATGGCCTAGTCTAAGGAGCTCCTCTGCCTACGCCCATGTTGGGCCTCATACTCCAATAATCAACATGGTGACCAAGCACAAACTCAACATACAATTTTTTTATGAAATAAAATGGGACCTCCAAATTGCTATGGGGTGGTTTATCAAACACCATCCACCAGCGATCCCAAAAGTGTGTGCGCATTACTTCATTTGTGCACCATTTTATTGATAATTTGGGCTTTTTAGGGTCAACTTGTATTTCGGTTTTAGGATTGAAAAAAAGGGCGGTTATATCTTCCTTACTTATATTAAGGGCCGCAATCACATCATGGTCAAGCCCGTCATCAAATTGGGCGTGCACATCATCACACCAATGAAGAGTAGCATTATGTTGTTGCGTGAGTGTGTCAATATTTTCAACAATTGTATTTAGTGTGGCAAGCATGGGACCTAATGTAGGTATATTTTGATATGTGTTTTGGAAACCTCATATTGTGTTCAAATTATCTTGTATCAAATCTTCTAAAGATCAAGGGTTTTGACATGGGGGATTGTTTTTGGGATCGTTATTTGGTGCGGGAGGGTTATTTTATTCATTGTTGTCGGCCATGCCTGATTAAATAAAAAACAAATCTAAATTTCAATCTTATTTCATAAATTATTACAAATATAAATACAAAACCCTATTAAAATAAAAAAAAATGATATTTGGCATGAAAATGAAATAAAATAATCAAAATATACAAATAATTTACTTACCGAATACGCTGGGGAGTCGAATTTGTTGTTGCCAAAATCAGATACCTGAAAATATATCATGTATATGATATTTCAAGCCATTTTCCCAAGCAAAAACGTGAAAAGAAATGAGGAAAAGGGCTCGCTGTAATACCCCTAGAATGGGCTATAGGTTCATTAACCTCCTACATCGACACATCGAACGAAATCGACATCAAAGTCCTAACCTAAGGCACATCTAAACATCATCGAATCTGAATTAATTATCTCAAATTCTACATCGGGGAATATTCCTAGTAATATTCCTATTTATCCTAATTATCTTTAATTTTATAATTATTTGGCAATAAATCATATTTATCCTAAAGTTTGATTAATTGAATATTCTCAATATTTAATTAATTAGATTTAATTCTGCCACTTAATTATTTAATTGAAGTTAATTCTATTTATTCCTAAATTGTATTATTTAATTTTGACAATAAATCCAAAAATCCTATGATTAATTGATTAAATTCTTATTTAATTAATTAAAGCAAGTTGTCAATTTTTAATAATATTATTTTTGAATAAAAGTTTGAAAAATAATTGATTAACCCATAAATCAATTATTTTATTTTTCAAAATCAGTTAAGTTGGAAATAAATCACTTTATTATTAAATCAATTCATAAATAAAACATGCACAATCACAAAAGCAAACAACTATCAATTATCAATTAAAGCTAAACTCTATTTTGAGTTGATCTTTGCTTTTGCATGTTTTTGTGAATTAAATTATCTTTATTTAAAAATAACTCAAAGATCAAGTTGAGTTTATTTGAGTGATTTATGGCTTTTTCCATGCACCTCCAAAGCTTTGGATTTCTATAAAAACAAGGCTCAGCTCTTTATAATTCATCTCTCAAATCCACAGAATCTCATAATTTGCAAACTTATGCTGGTGAATTGCTATCTAGAGAATCGAAGCTTCTTTGCGAATCAATCACATTTTGTGAGATCACTTTTGTTTTCATATTATTGTTAGATCATTTTAGCATATCAATTTCCATATTAGCATAGATTCATAACAAGTTTTCATCATATTATTGCATCTAAAATAAATAAAAAATAGATTAATTGCATTCATATTTTATATTAGTTTTGCATTCAAATCCTTCATTTAGATGTCATCAAGGTCACTGATCTCGATAACAATCTGAGAACATCATACTCGCACCTATTAGTGTGTGTGTGAAAATTATACCTGATCTGTAAACACAACACTCAGTAAAACATTAGAGGTTAGTGATAATCAAAATCATGCAAAATTGAAAGCTATCTAACCAAGCGATTTACTGCCTTCTAATAGGTGCGAGATTAATGTTCTCAGATTGTAATCGAGATCAGTGACCTAGACGACACCTAAATGAAGGATTTGAATGCAATTCTAGATATGGAATAAATGCAATTAATCTATATTTTTGATATTTTCTATGCAATAAGAATGATAAAAACTGATATGATATGAATGCTATTGAAAACTGATATGCTATGAATCTAACAATGATATGTAATATGAATGCAAAAATAAGATTGATCTCACAAAGATGGCGATTCGCAAGAGCTTTGATTCTTCAATTCTAATTCTCCAGCGTGATTGTGCAAAATATGAGATGATTTGTGAAGAGCTGAGCCTTTAATTTATAGAAATCCAGGGCTTTGGAGGTGCATGGGAAAAAGCTATAAATCACTCAAATAACTCAACTTGATTTTTGAGTTATTTTTAAATAAAAGATAATTAACTCACAAAAACATGCAAAAGCTAAGTTTTAACTCAAAATAGAGTTTAGCTTTAATTGATAATTGATAGTTGTTTGCTTTTATGATTGTGCATGTTTTATTTATGAATTAATTTAATAATAAAGTGATTTATTTCCAACTTAACTGCTTTTAAAAATAAAACAATTGATTTATGGGTTAATCAATTATTTAATCAAAATTTTATTAAAAACTATATTATTAAATAATGACAACTTGCTTTAATTAATTAAATAAGAATTTAATCAATTATTCATATGATATTAGATTTATTGTCAAAATTAAATAATACAATTAATAATAGATATAATTAAATTTAATTACATAATTAAGTGGCAAATATTAAATCTAATTAATTAAATATAAAAATATTCAATTAATCAAACTTTAGGATAAATGTGATTTATTGCCAAATAATTATAAAATTAAAGATAATTATGATGATTAGGAATATTGCTAGGAATATTCCCTGATGCAAAATTTAAGATAATCAATTATGATTCGATGATGTTTCGATGTGCCTTAGGTTAGGACTTTGATGTCGATTTCGTTCGAATTGAAGATGTAGGAGATTAATGAACTTATAGCCCATTTTTGGGGTATTACATTTTGCCCCTCTTTGAATTATTGTGCGAAGCGCAGTGGTTCAAAGATAGTCTGTGTTTGATAGAGATATGAAACTGATGTTTGAAATTGATAATTGATATGAGATAGAAGCTGATTGATATTGAATTGATATGGAGATAATAGGTCCTAAATGACCAAAGATAATGTTCACTGTAGAAGCAAATGAACCTATGATTGCGAAAAAGTGTCAAAATGCCTGATTCTGAACCTTAGGATTGATAAGAAGTGAGTGACCCGTTCTAGACTCGATTGTCTTAGCAGAACTAGCAGGTATCACATCCGAATCCTTTAGTTGCCGAAGAACCAAGGAAAGAACACTATGATCTGATGGTTGCAAAAACTGATACAGTTTACAAGATTAGGAGAATACCAGATTGATATGGATCGATGAATCTAATATGCCCCAAGTGATGATAGATTTTCCCCGAGCGATGAGGACTTTTGATGAATCAGTGACTAGACGTGATTGTTATCTTGATCACTGATGAAAGATATTGATAGATTTGATCGATAGAATTTGATTTTCAAACTTTGAATGATGTGCAATACCATGCCCCCTTCGGGATTAAAATTGAAATCTGACAAGAAAAGTCAGCGTTATAGTTTAGAAGTATGTTAATTGATTGGAAAAGTGGTTATTTACATCCGAGAACGCATTCTGCATCGTTGGAAGGTCCCAAAAGACCAAGTTTGACTAGGTTTGACCATGAGTTGACCATGGTTGACCAAGTTGAAATTTTGATAGTTTGATGTAAGATAATCAGTTAAGTTGAATACTAGATTTCTGTGATGATTGAAGGTCGAATATGCAAGTAGTTAATAATATGAATGATCTCAGATTTGAATTTTGATCCCGAAAAAGGATTCTACTTGCTATTTCATTGGAGGAACCTTCGTGTGAGATTCAGCTCTTGTTAGACTTGAAGATGCGATTTGAAGAATCATTTAAGCATTGAAGTTCGTTTAATCATTGTGAGATCATGTAAACATGCAAAATGCAATGAGACATGCAAAATGAAATGCAACCTAAGACCTAGGACCTAGTCACTGATCATGTGTCGATTTGTTATCATCATTGAACTTTTAGGTAACCGGATAAATCAATACAATGCCCACTAGCCATGAAACCATAGACATATGAATATTGATTTGTATGTGCAAGAATCAATACAACACCCACTGGTTATACAACCATGGACATATGAATATTGATTTGTTTTCGGAATGTTGGATTAGATATAAGCACCAAGGCACAAATGCCAGGATGACCTGAATATCATGTCCATTTTGATATAGCAATTTGTACAAGCATCAAAACATAAACGTTGTGATGACCTAAGTACACCTTGCATTAAAAACACATCAAACAGCTAAGAGATCATTCTAAATCCAATGTGAATTACCCGTAGTGACCCTTTATCGTTCACATCCTTAGGCAAGATTGTGTTCCACAGTAGGAGAAAGAACTTACTCAAAAAGATAATAGTTAGATCAAACTTCCTTGAATTGTCTGGGTATCAATGGTTGAGGTACGCATGGCCATCCAATTTGAGATAGAAGCTCTTACAGTCGGACACCATTTCAATCCAGAAGTTTCAAAGATGTTAGATTTTCACATACAAGCAAAAGACAAAGAAAAGATTATGCCCCCAGTCATCACTCTCTAAATCCTATAAAGGACATTATCGAAGAGCTCGAAGGGACACAATATGCAAAAATCTCAATGCGGATCAGTAAGCCTACAAGGAGATAAAAGCATGAAAAGCACAGATTGTTTTCAATTGAGTTTTGATGTTTGATTGTTGTTGATGCAAAATCCTTTCTGGAGACGAGACAGATAGACTGACTCAACTTGAAGCTTCAAAGGACTCTGAGTGGATATGACACGTCTAAGATACATTGGAGGCTATAGGATACGACATTGATTGCCTCCAAGTTTGAACATTGATAGGATACAGACGCGCAAGCTGATTGGTGTACAGACCGACTTATTGAAAACTGGAAATGCAGAAACAAACTGGGAGATATGTACAAACTAAAGCAAGATTGAAAGCTGGGAAAGACCAAGATTGTGCTGATAGATGGAGCATTTTGGAACAAGTGGCGCCCGTTTGCCAGGTTTTCACCATCTTGGTAGAGATTCTATTTTTGCTACCAAGGCACCTGTTTCCAAGTTTTCACCAAGGCACTTTTTTCTTCTTTTTCATTTTTTTGTATTTTTCATTTTTTCAATTTTTTTGTACTTTTGATATTTTTTTATTTTTTTGTACTTTTGATATTTTTTTATTTTTTTGTGAATCATCAAGGCGCCTATTGCTAGGTTTTCACCAAGATGTTCATTTTTTCAAGACTTTTTCTGATTTTTAAGATTTTTTTCAGGACATTTTCCAAGCACTGAATGCCTTAGGCGTAGAATTTCTTCAGATGGAGAACATTGATTGGTTCTCAGAGCTGTTCTCCTTCAGTCGTTGAGAGTTGATAGGCACCAGAGCCAAAAGTAGCAGTGATTACAAAGGGACCCAGCCAGTTGGGTTTGAACTTCCCCTTGTGTTCTCGATGGGATTGATTTTTAAGATTTTCTCTCAAGACTAGATCGCCAACCTGAAATTCTCTATGTCTGACTTTCTTGTTGTAGCCTCTAGACATTCTTTTCTGATACACTCTGAGATGATCATACGCTACTTGTCTGCGCTCATCTAGTAATTCAAGTTCTTGTAACCTAGACACTCTGTAGTCTTCATCAGTGACAAGTCCATGCATTCTGATTCTAAGTGATGGGATTTCAACCTCAATAGGTAGTACCGCTTTAGACCCATAAACTAAAGCGAAAGGTGTAGCCCCTATAGGCGTTCTGATACTTGTTCTGATACTGATTCTGATACTGGTTCTGATACTGATTCTAATACTAATTCTGATAATTGTTCTGATACTGGTTCTAATATTGATTCTGATACTGATTTTGATAATTGTTCTGATACTTGGTATACTTGATAGCATCTTTTTCCATTGCAAACTCCCAAGCAAGATTATATCGTGCAGTCCCAATGTCTAGCAAGATGGAGAACAAGAGGGATTGACAAGTTGGTGGAAGAGATGGAAGACAAGAGAATGAAGGAGAATGAAGGGAAGAAATCCTCAAGGGAAAACTCCTCAAGAATATCCAAGCTAGGAAAAAATTGTCATGTAAAGCGCATTTGGTCAAGCAATGAAAGGCTAGCATAGGATAAGCACAAAATCATAATGCAAGAGCAGGAAAGAATGCAATCCAAAGGAGTAGACATGTCAAGAGGCTTCATAGCACTGTGTTTTACTCTTTCTTTCTTTTTTTTATTAGATCAAGACCAAAGGGGAAAAGGATAGCGATAGGCAAAAATGAATGGAGGAAGATGGATATGAAGGCTAAACATGGAAGGAATGAAAGCAAGATCACCATAAGATAGCTCATAAAATAGCCAAATATTCATGTATAGATCAACATTGTCAAGATCAAAGAGAGAAGATGGAATGGATGAAATATGTAGAAGAACTACGCATGATGCCTGATTGCCAAGTTTTCATCATGGTACTTATCCAAGGTGCCACAAGGGAATGGTTTTCACCATAGGATGAATTTATTTCTCTTTACTTTTGCTACCAAGGCGCCTGTTTCCAGGTTTTCACCAGGGCACATTTTCAATTTTTTATTTTTTTTATTTTTTAGAAGAAGGCAAGCTTTTTAGATAATGCTCCTTGAAAGGATAAACCATGATATGCCAAGGATTCAAAATGACACGCTCAAAGATGCTGATAGGGAAAGGGAGATGAAAGAGAAAAATGGAGGATAGGGTTTTATGTAAAGTGAGTGAGGTTGGAAGATAGGAGGAATAGGCAAATGAGGAAAAATGATAGAAGGTAGAAGGTTAATGAATGGAAGGATTGTGAAAGGGTAGATGGAAAGGAAGGCAAGATCAACATCAACACATACCTTGAAGGGTGACGAGAGGGTGGAGGAAATGTGAATGAAGGAATACGTGAAGGAATATGGTGAATGGATAGCAGAGGTTGAGGTTTGGGCGCATGAAATGGAAGAATATTTTTGGAAGGAGATGTAGTGGAAGCCTTTGGAAGCTTGAATATCAATTTTACTTTTTGCTCAACACCAGACTCTTTCAAGAGAGATTTTGGAATCCATATAGCCGTAGGCTTTTCATTTCTTTTTGGTAATTTAGAGATAATATCTTCAATGATGGATTTTGGAACCCATACTTGTCTTGTAATTTGTTTCTTAGATATCTCTTTTGACTTTATGTTTCCATGTCTATTAGAGGAGACATGGTGATCTTTTTTTGATGGATTCTTGTATTGCTTCTTTTTCTTATATTGAACATTCAAGTTACTTCCAAAGGACTTGGGACTTGTGGAAGAAGGAGGAGGATATGACTGGTTTAGATGGGTGGGTGGATGAAAAGGATTCAAGGATATGCATCTATGTTGATCTTGAGGAAAGATGGGAGATGGAGGGATGTAAGGACCCAAGATGGATGCCAAATTAGGAGAGTTAGGAGGGGAAAGTGAAGGGACATAAGGACCCAAGATGGAAGGAAGGTATGAAGCTCTTAGTAGTGGTGGAAGAGGTCCAAGGATGGAAGTGGAAGACACAAAAGGATAATCAATAAGTTCATTAGCATCTATATGACAACCAAGGATATCAGCATCTTTAGAGTGAGCATTAGGATCTTCAATAGAATCATGGACATCTTGAATATGAGCACCTTCTTTGATAGGATTGTTCAAAGCTTGCAAAGACTTAGGAAGAGTAGAAAGTGGAAGTGAACATGGAGTGGTAGAATAAGAAGATGGAAGACTTTGATCTTGACAAGGATCTTTGGATAGCACAAGCGCATAATTTTTCTCTTGTTTTTCAATAGGCTTAACATTGGAAGGAACACCATTTTTACCAACCTTAATGGAAGTATCATTTTTGGAAAATGCAAGTGTAGTAAGGTTATTTTGATTGCCAATAAGCTCAATAGTGTAAGTAGTAGCTTGATCTTGCTTAGGAGAAGACTTAAGACATGGTGGAATGCATGAAAAAGGGGGTACAGGATCAAAAGAACCCTGAGGTGGATAGGAGACATCAGAAAAAGGAGTGGATGACATGGAGGCTTCTTGATCTTGATCTTTCCTTATGTTCTTTTCTTCATCATTTTTAGAGTCCTCTTGACATGGAGCCACTTCTAAGGACAAGGAAGCATGTTGTGATTGTATGGATGACTTTGGAAGAGATGGTGGAGGACTAGCTGAAGTAGGGATTATAGCATATGAAGGCTTAGGCTCTTTAGGTTTATCATTATTGAAAGTCTTTGCAACCAAGTGAAGGTTAGCTTGAGTTTCTTTAAGAGGTAGCCCTGGAGGATAACTATAGGGAAC
The DNA here is from genome assembly GCA_027943335.1 of Chamaecyparis obtusa. Lineage (NCBI taxonomy): Eukaryota > Viridiplantae > Streptophyta > Pinopsida > Cupressales > Cupressaceae > Chamaecyparis > Chamaecyparis obtusa. The sequence continues at coordinate 501,789 of BSBK01004313.1, read as the reverse complement.
TGCATGAAAAGTATTAGGACTTGTGTCAGATGAAGGTTTTGTGAAAGATTTGAAAGACTCGAAAGCTTTAAGAAATGTACGGGTATTGGAGGAAGTAGGGGATGGAAGGGAACCATCACAAGACAAAGGTCCAACATTAACATGATCTTGCTTGAGAGTGTAATCTTTATTTTCAGTCTGAGAGTTCTTAGAGGAGAGATCCTTATAATATTAACGTTTCAAGCTAGCATGATGTATTTTATAGTCCTCGGCAGTAGTAGATGGATCATCATCAAGGTATTGTCCACAAAAGCCATCAAAATCTCTTTCAAAATCAGAATCATATGGATCACCATCACGATCTATCCAATGTGATGGCCCATTTGTAGTAAGCAGGAATGAACGATGAGGAGGACTCTTAGGAATAGAGGTGTCATAGGTATCATTACATTGTCTGTCATCATAGTCATCATAGTCTCCAAAGCTAGATGTGTCACTCTCTGTGGAAGAGGTATCATATTGCTCAAATTTTTTTCGGGGGCATGGTGACATGTACAAGTCTTTATCAAATGGAAAAGAGTATAGAGGTTCGTTTTCTTTCCCAAGTTTGTCAAGCTGGACTTGCATAGCATGTATCTGTTTCATTATAGTGGCAATCAGAGCTTCTTCCTCTTGTTTACTGATTCTTTGAGACATGTGTACTGATTCTCAATAGCTATCGCTCTATTCCTGACACAATGATATTTTTGATAGATTTTGGAACTAGGCTGGAAACATTGGATATCTTGCAATTTGATAATTTCTGACAACTCTCTCAATTTTTTCCAAATGACACTCTGTAGACTCGAACGACATTGGGTAGTCTATGAAATGATAGTTGCTAAACTCATATGACAGTTGGGTAATACTGAAATGACACTTGACAAAACTCGTACGACTTTTGACTTCCTGAAATGACTTTTGACTCTAGAAAGAACTTTACGTCAATTTTTGCAAAATTTAAGGTTTTTAGTTTTGGATTGTTTGCAAATTGTACTATCTAGATTTTGAAGGTTATACCAGATTTGATCATTTTTAATAGCCAAGTAGATAAATAAGCACGCAAAACAGCAAGCAAGTGATTCCAAGCACGTCTAAAAACAATGAACAAGGGCAAAAGCAACCTTGCGCATGAACAATCAAGTGACCAAATTGTGCTAATCCCTGAGAGTATTAATTGTGTATGTTCTGAAAAGTTTTGCAATAACACACATATACCTGAGAATGAAAAATTGGCCTCTCTAGGGTTTTTAGTAATGGTTTGACTCTGCAACTTTTATGATTCAAAGGGGTGAACTCCAATCCTGGCGCACCAGGGTTTTGACACAGTCTGAGAACTTAATCTTCAAGAGCTGCTAGGGAGATCTGACAACCCAACAATGAACCATACCCGTGGAGATTTCTTCCACAAGGACATTTATATAGCGGCCGTCACTACCACGGTGAAAATGGCTATGACCGCTTGAGGTTCCATCAACGCAGTTTGCCCTGTGAAGGGATTATCCGCTATGGTTAACCCTCTCTAAAGATGACTCACAATAGTATACCACAAGGGGACTTGGCTCCAGATTCAAGGTTTTGACACCTCTTCACTTTTAACCCAAACAAAGCAAGCAGATTAATCCGACACGCTAAGACAAAGTTTTGTTCCACCAAGGTCTGTGATATCAACTCCACGTGATCTATTAACCTCTCCAGGGAGAGAATGTATCAATCAATAAGAGAAGACACACTAACCAATTTTGATTCACCAAAGCTCATGATATCAACCCCACGTGATCTATCAACCTCTCCGGAGAGAGAATGTGTCGATCAATAAGAGAAGACTCACTAACTAAGTTGAATGTGAAACGCACTAAGTATCCTCCCTACCTACAAGGATTCTATCGTCAAGAAGGATTTCGCTAGGAATCCAATCTCTCAAGGATCACAAATAGTGTTCATAGGGCCTAATTACTATGTGAGCACAAATGTATGTTCCGAAAGCAAATCTACCAAAAGCATCCAAAAAGTAGAAAGAGGAACACTTAACGTTTAAAGTGAATATGAGATGAGTCCACAAGGTGGAACACTTAACACCTCACACAAGCTAAAAACAAGTCCACAACTTAGAAAACAAGGGAGTTCCTAAAAGCACAAAAGGGTTGCCAAGTGGAACATTTAACGCTTCTGTCCTGTTGACCCCTCCCCTTTATGGCGCTGAGATTGCAACCACGGGGCGAAAATGAGGGGCCGGCAGATTAGCGAGTCCAATAACCCAAGATAGCAATCAAGATCAATCACAAGTATTCTAAGACTACTTAATGAATCCTTAAGGGTTCACAACCTAGTATCAATTATGCAAGTGTGTAGAAATAGATCAGAAGCATGAAAAGATGCACACAAGCTTGACACATAAGAGATTTATTTTAAGTCCCAAATCAAAATATTATTAGATGAAGGAGAATACCTGGGATCCTTGCAACGCGCTTAGTATATTTTACTTGATTTTTAGCAATTTTTGTTGAGCTTTTCCATGCAAGCAAGTGACGAACTCTCCAACAAGCAAACAAGCAAACAAGATATGCAAAATATATTCAACTTATGAAAACCATAGGGTTAGCTCTAAAAATAATTATTATCAGTAATAATAACCAGCAATCAACCCAAATGACAACTCATATCATTCATTGAACCATGTAAAAAAAATAAGTGCATACCCATCACAAAACTTTTTTTTTTTTTTGCATTTGACCTAGTCAACAAGATCTAATTTTTTTGATATGATTTTGGCCACAAAAATAGAAATTTAGAATAGAGACCCCTACTAAAAAATAGAGAGCTTTCCAAAAATGCAAAAATTTTAGAAAAACCTCTTCATTTGTGCCCTAGAGACCCATTTTATCAAAATAGACCAGTTTTTGTAAATTGACTATTTGAGCTATGATATCATGTCCAAATTTAAAACACAAATAATGGACCCCCTGTAGAATTTAAAGAGATTTCCAAAAATATAAAAAATTTTGAAAAATATGCTGATTTGCGTCAGATATTAATTTTTTCCAGAATTTCAAGAAAAAATTATTAAAAATTCAAAACATCTCAGAAAATTCTAAATTTTTTACTGTAGCTTTCATGACATGTCACCAACCTGTAAAACAAATTTCAGACCAAAATTCCAAGCCGTTTGGGAGATAAAATTAAATCTTTGAAACTTTGGGGTTTTAGCTCCCAAAAAAATCAAAACCAGCATGCAAAGGTGGGTTGCCCCACGGTGGGTGCTAGAAATGTGTGTGAAAATTATACCTGATCTATAAACACAACACTCAGTAAAACATTAGAGGTTAGTGATAATCAAAATCATGCAAAATTGAAAGCTATCTAACCAAGCGATTTACTGCCTTCTAATAGGTGCGAGATTAATGTTCTCAGATTGTAATCGAGATCAGTGACCTAGACGACACCTAAATGAAGGATTTAAATGCAATTCTAGATATGGAATAAATGCAATTAATCTATATTTTTGATATTTTCTATGCAATAAGAATGATAAAAACTGATATGATATGAATGCTATTGAAAACTGATATGCTATGAATCTAACAATGATATGTAATATGAATGCAAAAATAAGATTGATCTCACAAAGATGTCGATTCGCAAGAGCTTTGATTCTTCAATTCCAATTCTCCAGCGTGATTGTGCAAAATATGAGATGATTTGTGAAGAGCTGAGCCTTTAATTTATAGAAATCCAGGGCTTTGGAGGTGCATGGGAAAAAGCTATAAATCACTCAAATAACTCAACTTGATTTTTGAGTTATTTTTAAATAAAAGATAATTAACTCACAAAAATATGCAAAAGCTAAGTTTTAACTCAAAATAGAGTTTAGCTTTAATTGATAATTGATAGTTGTTTGCTTTTATGATTGTGCATGTTTTATTTATGAATTAATTTAATAATAAAGTGATTTATTTCCAACTTAACTGCTTTTAAAAATAAAATAATTGATTTATGGGTTAATCAATTATTTAATCAAAATTTTATTAAAAACTATATTATTAAATAATAACAACTTACTTTAATTAATTAAATAAGAATTTAATCAATTATTCATATGATATTAGATTTATTGTCAAAATTAAATAATACAATTAATAATAGATATAATTAAATTTAATTACATAATTAAGTGGCAAATATTAAATCTAATTAATTAAATATAAAAATATTCAATTAATCAAACTTTAGGATAAATGTGATTTATTGCCAAATAATTATAAAATTAAAGATAATTATGATGATTAGGAATATTGCTAGGAATATTCCCTGATGCAAAATTTAAGATAATCAATTATGATTCGATGATGTTTAGATGTGCCTTAGGTTAGCACTTTGATGTCGATTTCGTTCGAATTGAAGATGTAGGAGATTAATGAACTTATAGCCCATTTTTGGGGTATTACAATTAGAAAGTAGTAAATCGCCTGGTTAGTTTAGCTTTCATTCATTGCACGATTTTGATTATAGCTAACCTCTAATATTTTACTAAAGTGTGGTGTCTATAGATTAGGTACAAATTTCACACACACATTTCTAGCGCCCACTGTGGGGCAACCCACCTTTGCATGCTGATTTTGATTCTTGGAGCTAAAACCCTAAAGTTTCAAAGATTTAATTTTATCTCTCAAACGGCTTGGATTTTTGCTCTAAAAAATTTTTTGTAGGTTGGAAACATATCAGAGAAGCTATAGTAAAAAATTCATAATTTTTTGAGATGTTTTAAATTTTTAATAATTTTTTTTTGAAATTTTGGAAAAAATTAATATCTGACATAAATCACCATATTTTTTGGAAATTTTTATATTTTCAGAAAGAACTTTAAATTCTATAGGGGTTCCATTTTTTGTGTTTTAAATTTGGATGCAATATAATAGCCCAAATAGTCAATTTACAAAAACTGGTCTATTTTGATAAAATGAGTCTCTAGGGCACAAATAAAGAGATTTTTCTAAATTTTTTACATTTTTGGAAAGCTCTCTATTTTTTAGCAGGGTTCTCTATTTTGAATTTCTATTTTTGTGGCCAAAATCATATCAAAAAAATCAGATCTTGTTGGCTAGGTCAAATGCAGCAAAAAAAAAATAAAGTTTTGTGATGGGTATGCACTTTTTTTTTTTACATGGTTCAATGAATGATATGAGTTGTCATTCAGGTTAATTGCTGGTTATTATTGCTGATAATAATTGATTTTTAGAGCTAACCCTATAGTTTTCATAAGTTGAATATATGTTGCATATCTTGTTTGCTTGTTTGCTCGTTGGAGAGTTTGTCACTTGCTTGCATGGAAAAGCTCAACAAGAATTGCTAAAAATTAGGTAAAATTTACTAAGCACGTTGTGAGGATCCCAGGTATTCTCCTTCATCTAATAACATTTCAATTTGGACTTAAAATAAATCTCTTGTGTCTGGCTTGTGTGCATTTTTTCATGCTTTTGTCTATTTCTACACACTTGCATAATTGATACTAGGTTGTGACCCCTTAAAGATTCATTAAGTAGTCTTAGATACTTGTGATTGATCATTATTGTTATCTTGGGTTATTGGACTTGCTAATCTACTGACCCCTCATTCCACCCCGTGGTTGCAATATCAGCGCCACATTAAAGGGGAGGGGTCTACAGGAAAGAAGCATTAATTGTTCCACCAGGCAACCCTTTTGTGTTTTTTGGAACTCACTTGTTTTCTAAGTTGTGGACTCATTTTTATCTTGTGTGAGGGGTTAATTGTTCCACCTTGTGGACTCACCTCATATTCTCTTTAAGCGTTAAGTGTTCCTCTTTCTACTTTTGAGTACTTTTGGTAGATTTGCTTTCGAAAATATATCTGTGAAAACATAGTAATTAGGCCCTATGAACACTATTTGTGGTTCTTGAGAGATTGGGTTTCCAGTGAAATCCTTCTTGACAATGGAATCCTTGTAGGTAGGGAGGATACTTAGTGCATTTCACATTCAACTTGATTAGTGCATCTTCTCTTATTGATCGATACATTCTCTCCCAGGAGAGGTTGATAGATCACATGGGGTTGACATCATGAGCTTTGGTGAATCAAAATTGGTTAGTGTACCTTCTCTTATTGATCGATACATTCTCTCCCTGGAGAGGTTGATAGATCACATGGAGTTGACATCATAGATCTTGGTGAAGCAAAACTTTGTCTTAGCGTGTCAGATTTATCTGTCTGCTTTGTTTGGGTTAAAAGTGAAAAGGCATCAAAAACCTTGGATCTGGAGCCAAGTCCCCTTGTGGTACAATATTGTGAGTCATCTTTAGAGAGGATTAACCATAGCAGACATTCCCTTCATAGGTTAAACTGCATTGACGAAACCTCAAGCGGTAATAGCCATTTTTGTCGAGGTAGTGATAGCCACTATATAAATGTCCTTGTGGAAGAAATCTTCATAGGTGTGGTTCATTGTTGGGTTGTTAGATCTCCCTAGCAACTCCTGAAGATTAAGTTCTCAGACTGTGTCAAAACCCTAGTGCCCCGGGATTGGAGTTCACCCCTTTGGATCATAAAAGTTACGGAGTCAAACCATTACTAAAAACCCTAGCGAGGCCAAATTTTTATTTTCTAGGGTATATGTGCATCATTGAAAAACATTTTGGAACATACACAATTAGCACTTTGGAGGATTAGAATGAATAAAGTCACTTGCTTGTTCATGCACAAGGTTGCTCTTGCCCTTGTTCATTGTTTTCAGACATGCTTGAAATCACTTGTTTATTGTTTTGCATGCTTGTTTATCTATCTTGTTATTGAAAATGAACAAATCTATTACAATCCTCAAATCTGGACAGTACAATTTGCAAACAATCTGAATCTGAAAACTCAAAATCTGCAAAATCTGAAGTAAAATTCTTTTCTGAAGTCAAAAGTCATCTCAGGAGGTCAGAAAGTCATACAATTTTTTGTCAAATGTCATTTCATCCCTACCCAACTATCATATGGTAAAGAACCCAGTGTCGTACGAGTCTTTATGCCAGTCCAATTCAAAAAGTCAAATCCTACTAACAACTATCGTACGAGCTTTTCAACTATCATTTCATAGCATACCCACTTTCGTACGAGTCTACAGAGTGTCGTTTGGGAAATTTTTGAGAGTTGTCAAAAAATTGTCAGAATTGCCAGATATCTAGCTTTTTCAACCTATTTCTAGAATCTGTCGATCAAATCACCATGTCAAGAATAGAACAGTAGCTATTGATAATCCAATCATTTTCCTAAAGTGGCCTTTTGAACCCAATTCAGCCTTCTATTTAATCAATTTGAGTCTTTATCATCTCGTGTCAAAACCTTGTCATAACTATCAATCTTTAATCAATCATCAAAATGACTAAGTGTTGTGATATCTTGTCCACTATCTTTTGGGAACCTACCCATACATCCAGGGCATAGTATCCTTCATCCACATCTAATCGAATCTTCAAATCAATCAAACCTTGACAAGGTTGCGTCATTTGATCATCTTGATTCAATTCATTCTTCGGTTATCTGGATCTTATTCTTTTGTTTCACTTGAGGTTAACAGTGGAGACTAGAGCTTCCTCTCATAAGAAATCTATCACCACTCTTCAAACTCCAACTCTTGAGCAACTCATCAATTCTATTATTTACGAGGACGATGGTCTTGGAAACTATCGATTGAAATCTGGTTACATACCTCCTCCATCAACTCACGGAGGTACTCAACATACCCCTCATCAATCTAATCCAGGGAGTCCACAAACTCCTACCATGTCTCAAGCAGGGACAAATTTTGGCTCTCAAAGAGCTCAATCTCAACATGGTGCAGATCAAGAACCCACACATGAAGAAATTGCTCAATATCAAAATGATGATAACTTCAAACGGATGATGAAGCATTTCTTGAAAGAAGATAGAGAGGCATACTTTTTACAATTAGCTCATCAAGGAGCTAAGCTTCCTCCTAATTTTAATGTCGAAGCTATCATCACACATGAGGAAGAAACTCCACTCATAGCTATGACAAAACAAATACATGCTTTACAAGTCAAACTAAATCAACTCAAAAAAGAGAAGGAACCCAAAGAGTTCTCCATGGAGGCTCTATGTCCTTTTCCATTTGACAAAGACTTGTACATGCCGCCCTTTCCAAAAAGGGTGGAGATACCGAAGTATGATAAGTATGATGGAAATTCAAATCCTCAAGATAATGTCAGAGAATTATGTACACAATCAATGGAGTTCATGCATGAACCAACCTATCTGATGTGTCTCTTCCCTCGATCTCTAGGGGGAGCAGCCATCCATTGGTTCTCTAGATTGCCTTCTACTATCAAAACTTTTGAGTTGATCAAATTGTTTTATCAACAATACTCCTACAGTATTCAACATCCAGTCACCATGATTGATATCTGTAATCTCAAGCAATATCCAAGGGAACCATTCCTAACATTTCTCAAGAGATGGAGGAAGAAGTTCTCTCTATATGCCATACCTATTCTAGAAATAGAAAAATTGGAAATCTTCATCAACAACCTTGTTTCAAAAATTAATTATCCTCTACAAATGCAAGATCATACATCTTTTGATAAGATGGTGGATAATGCTATAAAAATCAAAAAAGTGCTTGTGAAAAAAGGAGAAATCACACTTCAAAAAGACAAGTATGAATCAGGATCCAGTTCTAAAGACAAGAACAAAAATTGGAACAAGAACAAAGGCATCATCATAGATGGCATTTTTGACACTGTCCATGCCCCATCAAAGGCACTAGCCTACAATCTCACTCTTGGCACTCAAGCCATTAAAGCTTCAGAGAAAAAGTGTTCTGAACCATCTCAAAAGAAGCCGGAATACAAAAGATGGGATAAACATCAAAAGTTTACTCCTCTGGGAGAGTCTTTAGAATCATCTATGAAAACTCTACTAGCTATTAACATCATCTCTTTACCACCAATCTGACCCAATGATCAGGACCCCAAACCAAAATGGTGGAGAGGAAACAAATTCTATGATTTCCATCGGAGTAAAGGTCACAAAACTAATAATTGCTACCACTTGAAGCATACCATTCAAGATCTGATCGTTAGGGGAGACATCACAATTGACAATCCCTAGAGTAATAACAATCATACAACATTCACAGAACCATTTCTGAAACATGGTCAAGAAGTTTCAACTTCTCAGCCTAATATGGGGGCAACAGTCAACTATGCCTACCCTGGAAATAATGTTGTCATCAATATGGTTGAACCACGTCTCTCTAAAAGTTGCAATGTCATCACAATCATATGAAGAGATAGAGATCATTCCTTAGCTAATGCAATTACTCGATCACAAGCTCAAACACATCTGAAAGGACAAATCCTAGATTCATCAAATGTCCCTAAGGTGCCCTTCAATCTTTCATTTGCTTCTAAATAGAAGATTGATTCCAAATCTTCCAATCCAAAGGATATAAGGCATACATCTTATAGCATTGTCCAACAACTCCAACACACTAATGTGAAAATCTCCATGTTTGAGTTGCTTCGAATATCTCCAAGTCATAGAGCCATTCTCGATAAAGCTTTGCTTGGTTCCAATGTTCCTAATGACCTTGATTTAGATAGGTTCCAGACTATGGTTGGACATCTTACATCTCTACAATATATCTCCTTTTCAAAGGAAGATGACAACTCCTTGAGTCACCCACATAATTAGCCTCTGCATATAGAAGTCTTGATCCAGAACCGTAGAGTCAAACGTGTGTTGATAGATGGGGGCACTAGCCTAAACATTTGTTCTTACAGCTTGATCACACAATTGGGATTTTTAGAATTGGCTATTGATCCTAGAAAGAAAATAACTATCAAAGCCTATGGTGAACAAGAAAGATCTTCTAAAGGCACCATTATCTTACCTATCAAAGTGGGTCCAGTTATCAAAGATACCATCTATCAAGTGCTTGATCTACCTTTGGCCTACAACATCCTTCTAGGGAGACCATGGATACATGAAATGCAAGCTATTCCTTCTACATACCATCAATGTTTGAAGTTTCCTTATGAAGGAGTAGAGGTTACTATCCCCGCAGATCTAAATACAACTTGCAACACCTTGAAGGAAAGTGCAAATAAGCTTGTACCTAATAATAGAGAATCTTCCATTGAACCAACTAAAGAAGCATCCACATCTAAAATGGAAGATCTTGCAAAAAAGGTTAATATCAAAGAAAATAGTATGGGAGAATATACTATTGAGCCAGTCTTATCTTTGACATCTCTCCCTATCTCACCTAAGTCTTATGGGAAATCTTTGAAACAATCCAAACTAGACTCTAAAGAACCTCTAGAAGCATATAAAAAGAATTTTGTAGCTGGACAAGTATCCAAGCAAGAATTTGAAGAGGATGAAGTTGTGCTATCATGGCTATACAAAGATGAACCTGAATCTCAAGTTGTTCAAACTAGTGACTCTATAGTATCCAAACTCCCTTCTAAGTTGTATGGTCCAGGAGATAAATTAATAGCTAAGATGGGATATTCAGGTAAAGGACCTCTAGGAATTAGAGGAAAAGGTCTTGAGGCACCTCTCCCACATACTATTAGAGAAAATAAAAACAAATTTGGCTTAGGATTTAAGAAGAAACCCTATCACCTCAAAGGTAATTGTTCCCATGTCATAGAGCAAATTGCACCAAGAGAACCTCTTCTTAAGAAAGAAGAAATAGAACCATCAGATAGCAATTTAGATAGCTTAGAACTCATCTCCTATGAAAAATTGCCTAAGGAAATCAAAGACCTTCTTGATGATAAAGATGATCTAATCAAAAGAATTAATGTAGTAGAAACACAAGAACCTACTATCAATCAAGAGATAGTTGCAACACAAGAACCAGCTAATCTCGAAAACAATCAAGAAGAGGGAAGTGGTAGTGATTTTGAGATAGATTCCCATGAGTATGAATTTAAATCAAAATCTGAGGGTAACCCTTCTTGGGGTATTCACCCCAACTTTACTCATTTTCTAAGATTTCCTAGAGATCCTGAATCAGAAGCTGAATCAAATGACTATGAATGGGGAGCCATTCTAGAACCAGATGAAGATGAGCTTATTATAGAGAAACCTATTGATATTATTCACCAATATGTACCTAATCCCAATGTGATTCTAGAGTGAAATGATGAACCTATCGAGTCTGATCCACCTATGGCTGAATTGAAATCCCATGATGACATTGAGCCTATTCATGAATTGAATTTCTTAAGTTGTAATATCACCTTTGAACTCAAGCATCAGGTTAGGACCAATGATGACAGATCCATATCCATAAACACTATCTCCCAATCTTTCCCTACTTTGACTATCAAATATCCAGAACTTATTGATCAAACCTCCACAAATTTGAGCCATGGTATTTATACATTCCTAAATGACTATGCCCTTGCTTGCTAATTAAATGTAGTTGACCCTATGAGGACTTCCATCAGTGAACCGAGCATCAGCATGATCGAGTCAGACATCAAATATCTTAGTCAGAAAAACAAGAATAAAAAGAAAAAGAAAAAGAGTTCTGAGGGTGAAAACCACTTTGTGGCAGTCTCAGAACCTACAAAAGTAAAAATAAAAGATGTATCTGAAGGTGAAAACCTCTCTGAGGCACCTAAGGATGAGATATTTGATGTCCTTCTGAGTCATTTATAGGATAGATCTCTAGTTCTAATTGAGCCCACCCAATCCATCAATTTGGGTACAACAAAGGAACCACAATTGGTACATGTAGCACAATCATTATTCGAAGAAGAAAAGCAACAATTTACAACATTCCTAATAGAGAAGAAGATCAACTTTGCATGGAAATATTTAGATATGCTAGGATTGGATCCTAATCTCATAATGCATCATTTATCTATCGCTCCAAATGTCAAACCTGTCAAGTAAAAATTAAGAAAGATGCATCCTCATGTTGCACTCTTGGTAAAAGCTGAATTAGAGAAGCTCCTAAACACCAGATTCATTCGATTTATTGACTATGCAGAGTGGATCTCTAATATTGTACCTATTTCTAAACTAAATGACTCAATTAGAGTGTGCACAGACTTTAGAGATGTGAATAGAGCATGCCCTAAGGATGATTTTCCACTGCCTAACATTGATATGATAGTGGACATGACTACAGGTTTCAAGATGTATTCCTTAATGGACGATTTCTCTGGATATAACCAAATAAAAATTGCTCCAAAGGACCAAGAGAAAACTGCTTTCACATGTGCATGGGGCACCTTTTGTTGGAATGTCATGCCATTTGGGCTTAAAAATTCTGGTGCTACATATCAAAGAGCAATGACATCTATTTTCCATGACATGATGCATCAAACTATGGAAGATTATGTTGATGATACTTTACCAAAATCTATGATCAAAACTGAACATCTAAAGGACTTGAGCATGATCCTAGACAGAATGGAAAAGTTTAGTCTCTAACTAAATCCTAAGAAGTGTGCTTTTGGTGTCACTTCTGGAAAGCTCTTAGGATACATAGTTTCAAAGAAGGCCATTGAAGTTGATCCAGCTAAATTCAAGGCTATAATAGAGATGCAACCTCCCACAAATATTAGTCAAATGAGGACATTGCAAGGAAGAGTTCAATCTATCAGAAGATTCATATCATAGCTAGCGGACATATCATAGCCTTTTAGAAAAACATTACATAAGGGTGTGACATTTGCATGGAATGAGGAGTGTGAAAAGAACTTTAACCATATCAAGAAGTATCTATCAAATTCACCTATCTTGATCCCTCCTATTGATGGGAAGCCATTGATCTTATATGTCTCTGCAACAGCCACATCACTAGGGGCATTGCTAGTGCAACATGATGAAGACAAAAAGGAAAGAGCTATATACTATATCAGTAGAACATTGGTGGCATATGAAAAGAACTATTCTATGATTGAGAAAGCTTGTCTCACTGTGATCTTTGCATCACAAAAAATGAGACACTATATGTTAACTCATACCATGCATCTAGTAGCAAAAATTGATCCACTAAAATACCTACTAAGCAAGGCTGCCCTCACAGGTAGACTGGCTAAATGGGTCATGCTTCTAAGTGAATTTGACATTGAATATGTTGAAAGAAAAGCTATAAAAGGTCAAGTTATTGCTGATCAACTAGCAGATGCACCCATGTTTGATGACACACCAATGCAAATGGAATTTCCAGAGTCCTCTATTATCCACCTATCTTCTAGAGAATGGCAATTGTTCTTTCATGGCTCCTATACATAGAATGGATTTGGAGCAGGCATATTTTTCATAACTCCTCAAGGATACTCCATCCCAAAAGCATTCAAACTAAAGCTCCCCTGCACAAACAATATTGTAGAATATGAAGCCCTTTTGAATGGTATGAAAATAGCAATTGAATGGAGAGTAACAGAGCTACACATTCATGGAGACTCTCAACTTGTTATTCATCAAGTCAATAATGTGTACCAAACTAAAGATGAAAATCTCATTCCTTACAAGAGAATGGTAGATGATCTTAAGAAATATTTCATATCTATCACATTTGAGAAAATTCCTAGAATGGAGAACAAGGCTACCGATGCAATGGCAACACTATCTACTTTATTACAGCAGCCTGAACATGAGCTACGCTAGGAGTTCCTGGTGGAAGCACTCTCTTATCCTGCATATGACTCCCCCAAAACCCGCATGATCTACACCATTGTTGGTCATGATTCATCTAGATACAAAGACCTCTTTTCGTATCTCCAAGACCAAATCATTCCCGATACCTTCAACCACCATGAAAAGAGATACCTTATCTGTAATGCCTCTTGATATGTCATCATTGGTCATGATCTATACAAATGAGGTCTAGATGGTATGCTACTTAGATGTTTAGAACAAGAAGAGTCTCAACGTGCATTAGAGGAAGTCCATGATGGTATTTGTGGGTCACACTTGAACAGTTTAACACTAGCTCAAAAACTTATTAGGGCTGGGTACTATTGGCCTGAAATGGAGAAAGAGTCTATCAAATTTGCTAAGAATTGTCAAAAGTGTCAAGTACATGGCAACCTAATTCATGCTCCAGGGAGGGATCTAATCCCCTTTACAACACAATGGCCTTTCCATCAATGGGCATTTGATCTTATTGGGATGATTCATCCTCACTCTTCTAATGGACATACCCATATAATCACTACTACAGATTATTTTACAAAATGGGTAGAAGCAGTCCCTTTGACACAAGTAACTAGAAAGCAAATATCTATGTTCATATTGAACTATATCATATGCAGATATGGGTTACCTCATTCCATAATCATAGATAACAGTGGACAATTCAAGAACAAAGACCTAGATGATCTATGTGCCAAATTCAAGATCACACAACATTGGTCTTCTATCTACTATCCTCAAGGGAATGGACAAGCTGAGGCCTCTAACAAAAATCTATTGAAGATCTTGCATAGAATAGTAAACAAAACTAGCAAAGACTGGCATCTCATGATTAATCCAGCTCTATGGACCTATAGAACAAGTATCAGAATGCCTACAGGGGCTACACCTTTCACTTTAGTTTATGGGTCTGAGGCGGTACTACCTATTGAGGTTGAAATCCTATCACTAAGAATCAGAATGCATGGTCTAGTAACTGATGATGACTACAGAGTGTCTAGGTTGCCAGAAATTAAACTACTAGATGAGCGCAAACAAGCAGCATATGATCATCTCAGAGTATATTAGAAGAGAATGTCTAGAGGCTACAACAAGAAAGTCAGACACAGAGAATTTTAGGTTGGCGATCTAGTCTTGAGAGAGAATCCTAAAAATCAATCACATCGAGAACGCAAGGGGAAGTTCAAACCCAACTAGCTAGGTCCCTTTGTAATCACTACTACTTTTGGCTCTAGTGCCTATCAACTCTCAATGACTGAAGGAGAATAGCTCCAAGAACCAATCAACGTTCTCCATTTGAAGAAATTCTACGCCTAAGGCATTCAGTCTATGGTAAAATGTCCTAAAAAAAAATTAGAAAAATTAGAAAGTCCTGAAAAAATGAACATCTTGGTAAAAACCTAGCAATAGGTGCCTTGATGATTCACAAAAATATCAAAAAATATCAAAAGTACCAAAAAAAAATTGAAAAAAATGAAAAAAAAAAAAATGAGAAAAAGAAAAAATGCCTTGGTGAAAACCTAGAAAGAGGCACCTTGGTAGCAAAAATAGAATCTCTGCCAAGATGGTGAAAACCTGGCAAACGGGTGCCACTTGTTTCAAAATGCTCCATCTATCAGCGCAATCTTGGTCTTTTCTAGCTTTTAGTTTTGCTTTAGTTTGTACATATCTCCTGGTTTGTTTCTGCATTTCCAGTTTTCAATAAGTTGGTCTGTACACCACTCAGCTCAAGTGTTTGTATCCTATCAATGTTCAAACTTGGGGGCAATCAATGTCATATCCTATGGTCTCCAGTATACTTTAGACATGCCATATCCAGTCAGAGTCCTTTGAAGCTATATCTAAGTCAGTCAGTCAGTCTCCTCTCCAGAAAGGATTTTGCATCTACAACAACAATCAAACACAAACTGAAAATAATCTATGTTTTTCATGCTTTTATCTCCTTGTATGCTTACTAATTCGCATTGAGATTTTTGCATATTGTGTCCCTTCGAGCTCTTTAATGATGTCCTTTATAGGATTTAGAGAGTGATGACTAGGGGCATAATCTTTTCTTTGTTTTATTCTTGTATGTGAAAATCTAACAACTTTGGAAATTCTGGATTGAAATGGTGTCCAACTGTAAGAGCCTCTATCTCGAATTGGATGGCCATGCGTACCTTGACCATTGATACCCAAAAAATTCAAGGAATTTTGATCTAACTATTGTCTTTTTGAGTGAGTTCTTTCTCCTACTATGAAACACAATCTTACCTAAGGATGTGAATGATAAAGGGTCACTACGGGTAATTCACATTGGATTTAGAATAATCTCTTGGCTTTTTGTTGTGTTTGTCATGCAAGGAGTATTCCGGTCATCACAAAGTTTATGTTTTGATTCTTGTACAAATTGCTATATCAAAATAGACATGATATTTAGGTCATCCTAGCGTTTGTGCCTTAGTGCTTATATCTAATCCGACATTTTGAAAATAAAATCAATATTCATATATCCATGGTTGTTGACTAGTGGGTGTTGTATTGATTCTTGCACATACAAATTGATATTCATATGTCTATGGTTTCATGGCTAGTGGGCATTGTATTGATTTATCTGGTTACTTAAAAGTTCAATGATGATAACAAATCGACACATGATCAGTGAGTAGGTCCTAGGTCCTAGGGTTGCATTATCATCCTGCATGTTTCTTTGCATTTTTGCACTTTGCATGATCTCACAAATTGCTTGAACACTTAAATGATCCTTCAATCACATCTTCTAATCTAATAAGAGTTGAATCTCACATGAAGGTTCCTCCAACGAAACAGCGAGTAGAATCCTTTTTCAAGATCAAAATCAAAATCTGCGATCATTCATATTATTAACTACTTGCATAATCAACCTTCAATCATCACATAAATCTAGTATTCAACTCAACTGATTATCTAACATCAAACTATCAAAATTTCAAACTTTTAACTATGGTCAACTCATGGTCAAACCTAGTCTACTTGGTCTCCAAGACCTCCAAACAATGCAAAATGCATTCTCGGACGTGTATAACCGCTTTTCAAATCAATTAACATGCTTCTAAACCATTTAACGTTGACTTTTATTGTCATATTTTGATTTTAATCCCAAAGGGGGCATGGTATTGCACATCATTCAAGTCTGTAAAAATTCTATCAATCTTTCCTTAGTAATCAAGACAACAACCATGTCTAGTTGCTGAATCATCAAAAGTCCTCATCGCTCGGGGCAAATCTATCATCACTTGGGGCATATCAGATTCATCAAGATCCATATCAATCTGGTATTCTCTTAATCTTGTAAATTGTATCAGTTTTTGCAACTATAGGTTCAATTGTGTTATTTCCTTGATTCTTCGATAATTGAAGGGTTCGGATGTGATACTTACTAGTTCTACTAAGACAATCGAGTCCAAAACTAGTCACTCACTTCTTCGCAATCATAAGGTTCAGAATCAGGCATTTTCACACTTTGTTTCGCAATCCTCGGTTCAGCGCTGCTACAGTGAACATTATCTTTGGTCATTCAGGACCTATTATTTTCATATCAATTTCAATCAATTTCTGTCTCATATCAATTATCAATTTTGAATTAGTTTCATATCTTTATCAAACATAGACTATCTTTGAACCACTGCGCTTCACACAGTAATTCAAAGAGGGGCAAAATGTAATACACCAAAAATGGGCTATAGGTTCATTAACCTCCTACATCGACACATTGAACAAAATTGACATCAAATTCCTAACCTAAGGCACATCTAAACATCATCGAATCTGAATTGATTATCTCAAATTCTCCATTGGAGAATATTCCTAGTAATATTCCTATTTATCCTAATTATCTTTAATTTTATAATTATTTGGCGATAAATCATATTTATCCTAAAGTTTGATTAATTGAATATTCTCAATATTTAATTAATTAGATTTAATTATGCCACTTAATTGTTTAATTGAAGTTAATTCTATTTATTCCTAAATTGTATTATTTAATTTTGACAATAAATCCAAAAATCCTATGATTAATTGATTAAATTCTTATTTAATTAATTAAAGCAAGTTGTCAATTTTTAATAATATTATTTTTGAATAAAAGTTTGAAAAATAATTGATTAACCCATAAATCAACTATTTTATTTTTCAAAATCAGTTAAGTTGGAAATAAATCACTTTATTATTAAATCAATTCATAAATAAAACATGCACAATCACAAAAGTAAACAACTATCAATTATCAATTAAAGCTAAACTCTATTTTGAGTTGATCTCTATTTTTGCATGTTTTTGTGAATTAAATTATCTTTATTTAAAAATAACTCAAAAATCAAGTTGAGTTTATTTGAGTGATTTATGGCTTTTTCCATGCACCTCCAAAGCTTTGGATTTCTATAAAAACAAGGCTCAGCTCTTCATAATTTATATCTTAAATCCACAGAATCTCATAATTTGCAAACTTATGCTGGTGAATTGCTATCTGGAGAATCGAAGCTTCTTTGTGAATCAACCACGTTTTGTGAGATCACTTTTTGTTTTCATATTATAATTAGATCATTTTAGCATATCAATTTCCATATTAGCATAGATTCATATCAAGTTTTCATCATATTATTGCATCTAAAATATAAAAAAATAGATTAATTGCATTTATATTTTATATCAGTTTTGCATTCAAATCCTTCATTTAGGTGTCGTCAAGGTCACTGATCTCGATAACAATCTGAGAACATCATACTCGCACCTATTAGAAGGCAGTAAATTGCCTAGTTATTTTAGCTTTCATTCATTGCACGATTTTGATTATAGCTAACCTCTAATGTTTTACTGAAGTGTTGTGTCTACAGATCAGGTACAATTTTCACACACACACTCATGAGTTTTGAATTTATGCCACAGGTATCAGGTGCCTGATATGGTATTAAGTACCCGATTAGGCCTGTGCTTTGGTGGCAGGTTTTCCCAGGTGTACTGACACCCAAGCCTACTAAACATTTAACAAGCATTTTCATGGGCTTTTGGACGAGTGGAAAGTGAATATTTTTCACATTGCAACTTTTTGGCCCCTCATGATCTTGTACATACCCACAAGTGAAACTACTTGCATAGTCTTAGCATGAATTGATCTAGAGGACACTTTCTCTAGTGTCAGTTCAACTATGGACTTTAATCGCAAAATAATCATATTTTATTTTAATTGGCATAAATTATCATGAGTTTGTATAAATCATAGAATTTTAGATTACGATCTTTGATCTCTTCACTATTCTCATGGCATACAATTTTTAAGCCATATTTGATCCCACCTTTTGAGTAGATGCTCAATAGGGTAGGATAGATCCTATTGTCAAGTATACTAAAGAGATTCTATGATGGACTGTGACTATTCCCTTGTCTTGTCTTGACTAGAGAATTTGTCATCAAACATGCTTTAAATTTGAGTATCCTAGTAGTGTTGGTTAGCATTTTATCCCTAAGCCTCGTCAACTCAAAATCAAAATCAAATCTAGAAAAAAGGGGTTTTAGTACTAAAGTAAGAACATACAATTAGTGTATTCTTAGTTTCTATAGGTTATATGAGAACTCATATATGGTATCATCTAATAATTTTTGTCACTTCATTTATGTCATGCTAGTGTCACCTCTAGGAATGTGATTTATCAATTTGATGTAGTGATCAGTCTTGAGTGATTTATAATATTGAGCATCGTATACACACAAATACAGGTCCTACCAAATAGTAGATATTTATGATTAGGCATGTTTAAACCTATAGTGCCCTCAATTTGTACATGACAAATTTAACTTTTTAACTTTCACCAGAGGCAATGATTTTGAATTCTTTAGCAAACATAGACATGATTGCAAATATTTTATTTATATCCTAGGCTCTATTCAGTGGTTTTAATCTTGTCGGATTTGTAGTTGTGGCATTTTAGAGACATTACACACTTCTAGCTATAAAAATTAAATTTTAATTAACAATCTACACGTATTTTTTTCCCTGTCTCCAATATAATTGGGAAAAGTTTCTAAATTATTAGATGACAAGTTGAATTTTATGTGCAAGGCAAATTTGTGCAAAAGTATGCACCATTGTTATGGAAGCTCTTTATTCTTTTGGTGTTTGGAGTCATTGGAATATGTATGTTTATTTTTAAGGGTTGATCAAAGTATCTTGTATAGAAAATTAGAACATCTATCTTGTCTAAAGAACAAGACAAATCATGTACATTATTAGCAAGTACATGTGTGTAGTTTTCATGTGCATTATCCTCAACCAATTTCTTATGATATGTACTCAATGCTAATATGATGATATCTTACATTAATTTGTGATATTAATCAATCAAGATTGGTAATTTTGATGGATATTTATCTAGGGCACATGACAATTTACTTGCTTTTATTGTTGGATGATGGAGAGGGGGATGAATCAGTAACCCTTGATTCTTTGTACCTTAAAAACTTTCTCTGATTAAGCTTTGTGTCAACTCGGTTAAACACACTTTGACATTTACTGACAATAGTAAATCAACTTTATCAATTAACAATATCAATCACATTAATAATTAAACACATATAACACCAGTATTTAACGTGGAAACCCAACTTTGGGAAAAAATACTATGGGAACTGTCACCCACTAAAGAAATACTAGATTTTGAAGTATGCTCGATTAAAAGCCAAAATGGTTAAAGATTACAATGTACACATTGAATGTGACCCAATTAGGGATTTTCCTCAAATCTGTTAAGATCTTTACCCTGTTAGGAGTGGCCTAGTTAAAGGTCTTCAAACACTCTTTAGAATGTTACCTTTTGCAATGATTTTACAATAAGACTGTTAAGTCCACTTGGTTAAGAGATTTTTCTATTATAAATGTTAATAATCAATAGTGAATAAATTGACCTGTAAATCCACAACTATCCTTTCATTAATTAGATCATTTGTGCGCTCTTTGTCCTCACTTCAATCCTTCACTTTCCACTAGCTTCAACACTTCATCAAATTCAGCTTTCTGACTCAAAATTCAACATTTTCCTTCTTCACTGCATCAATCGATGACTCAATAACGTTCAACTTGCCAGCCTTTTGTCCATACAAATTCATCCTTTATATAGACTTTGTTTTTCCACTTAATCTCCTTTATCAAGTTTTCTTTTGATTAATTTCAAGTGTCTGATCAATTGCATAAACTATTTCAATGAATTTAGATCTCAATTAAATGTTTTATCATCACCTTGGAACTTGAACTTTCTTGGAACTTGTTCCTTCTCTTTTTGCCGCTTAGATCTGTACCATAGATCATCATCATGAATTTTCTTGATCCTATATCTCTCTAACTAACTCTTCCTCATCATTAGAATCTTCCAGCTCATCATAGCTCAACATTAAATGTTGTTTTGATCCTTGTATTATTATTTTTGTTCCTTGCTCGGTGACTAACTTTTTCTCTTCAACTGAATTTTTGTTAACTACACTCGATGACTAAAACCTTCTTCTCGGTGTCTTGAGTTCATTTTCCTTTATTTAAACTTACTTTCCTTTTACCAAATGATTTTTTCTGCTCGGTAGGCTACAAAACTATTTTGCTTACCGACTTGACTAATCATCTTTACCAATTTGATATAATCATATGTTAGGTAGAAAACAATTATATAAACATAACCTAATCATTGTCTGATCCATATCAGTTGTCCAATTAAGTTCTTCATCTTCACAACATTTCACTTCTTCTTCTTCTTAACTCATTCAAACTTATATCATACTCAGAATGATATGGCAACACAATATAAATCAGATATCAATTGCTTGACATCAATGAAAAGATAATAATTGATCTAATTATTCTACTATCTTGTATACCTCTGATCTTAGTTGATCTTCATCATCATCACCATTAGTTATAGTAACATTTATTTACACCATTAACATGTAGAAAATAATGCTCATGCACTCCTATATAGAATTTTTTGATATTAAGTATTCAAAGGTTTGGAATTGGGTGCTTTGAAACACTTCTCAATAACCATCCAAGCATTAGTTCACATGGAGAGATATTTGCAAATGAGATCCAAAAGGGAAAATTTGTTTCTATAGAATAGATTTTGAATGTAGCGTATAACGTGGACTTGAATAGTAGTGCTTTGAAAAATAATTGCACTGCTTGATTGTTGGATTCAAATGGATGCTTCTCTGGTTGAGGAGGCTACTAATAAGTTTCTCCTCTCACCTCAATCTGAGGAAGATGAAAATGGTATGTATTACTATTAGATGTAAGAGATTAAATTTGTTTTAAAATCTTATCTTTGAGCTAAGAGTGTGCAGATTATAAGGAGAGAAAATTATATTGTAGAAATTAGATGATTTGTAAAAGGTTTCAGACCCTTGTAATTTATTGTTAGTGTTGATTAATAGTTTTATAGCAACTTTGAAGAATTTGTCAAAACTTATGCATCTTTTAATTAATAATTATGATTAGGGTTGGGGTTAAAAAGGAAATAAAACTTAGATGACTTGTAAAAGGTTTTAGAGCCTTGTAATTTATTGTTAGTTGTTGATTAATAGTTTTACACCAACATTGAAGAATCGGTCAAGATTGGGGTTAAAAAGGAAAGAAAACTCAAGACCATATTGCAGATACATTTTGAGATTTAAATCATATTTTTGAGTGACATGACTTTGAATCCGTATATGATTAGATTTTGATTTTTTTAATTTTCCTTTTGAAGTTTTTGATTGGTGTTATTTTGTTTCTTAGAAATGTCCATCCTTACCTCTGATTTGTGAAGCAATTTAGTTGGTGTAGAATAGGGCATTTCACATACTCATAATATGTAAAGTGAATTTTTTTTCCCCTAGTTGAATTGATCATCACAAGAATAAATATTATGGGATACTAGAAACAAAGATGAGTGAAGGGATGTAGTAGGTTATATAGCTTATTCATTTCTCTATATTGAGATCTATAATGCATTGTAATAGATATTTGTATCTTGTTTGAAAGTGAGGTGTGTAAGTTTTGCAAATCTATCTAGGTGTGGAGTCTTTAATTCATCATGACATTTAGATTCTATGGACTATAGAATCTGAAGTCAAGTGCTTGCAATTTAATTTGCATTTATGAAAATAAAATGCTCGGGTGATTTTAGTACCTTTTCTACCTTGAGAGGTGTCTTATATTGGGCTTTGTTTCTTATACTACAAGTTCTACTAATTGATTGGTTGGTTAGTGTTTTATGGAATTCTAGCTCTTCCAAAAGTGAATTTTTTGATGTAAAATAATGATTAAATGATATATTTGATTGCACTCTGCATTAGCATCCTACCAATGTGTTTTAAGAATCAAGAAGCCGTGAACATACAATTAGAGGGAGTAAACATGCTCCAAAATAAATCTCAGAAAAATCTTCATCTCATTTCTTTCGTTTTAAGGGATCCAAGAAATGAGCTTGGATATGTCTACAGTTAAATTAGAAATCATCTTCACTTCATATGACTAAGTTTTGAACGACTGGAGAGGCATTTTGATTAAAAAAACAATGAAACATATTTTTTTATTATAATTATTTATCTATCAACATTGAAATATTCTAATCCCATTGACTAAATTCTTCCAATCATCAGATTAAATATAATTATTTTTAGTAGTCATTTTTCTATATATAAAACTAAAAAAATGTTACTACATAACAGTTACTTTTATATACAGTATATAAATAATTGATAATACAAATGTATGTGTGAAATAAAACTTTGATTTAGTGTAATTAAAATAAATTTCCATTACATATTATTCCAGTGTAAAAGATGGATAATTGAATATAGAAATTGTATTGTTTATTGAAAAGAAGCATTAATTATATCTTGTTCTTTCTTGCAATATAATATATAATATTATAAGATAATATAATGATATATATCAATTAAATTGTATATATAAAGAGTGGTTCAATTTTTTTTAGATTGATATTATTAAAATAATTGCAATATTTGTGATATAAAAAAAAATTAAGTCTATATTTATACTTTATGAATCCATTGGAAAGCAATTGGGATTCAATGACCATCATATATAAAATACAAATTATTAGAGTGTAATAGATATTATACTCAGTTATCATTTTTTTATGTTTATATAGAAAATTAGACAAAAAATAAACTCATAACCAAGAGTTAAGTAGGTCATTTTTATCAATTTTCCAACAAATACATTCACAATAACATTCCAAGTGTTCATGCAATCCATTCTTTGTCAAATTACATATAAATTTGTTATGTTATCTAAACATCATCATTAGAAATCTTAGCATTTCCTAGTCCTAAAAAACTTTGTTTTATTTTAAATATTATATTATTGGATATGATCTGACATATGCGATTTCGTATAAGTTTATATTGGTTATGCTAGTTATAAATTTATAGTTTTTTCCTCTTATAAATTATTTTTAATATTTTAATCTATTTTATTTGAAATGGTTGTTTGACATAAGCTAGAGCATCAACTACCAAAATAATAAAGAAGACATCATTAGAAGAGTTTTAATAATGATATAACAAGTTGAATTAATAATAATAATAATAAAATTAAAATTAAAAAAAAAGCTTAAAGTTTTGACCATTCCCTAAATATGTTACAGATTTAATGGTAATTAGATGGTAATACTCAAAAACATTGATTAGAGGATTGGAGTTGAAATTATAATTATTTGATATGAGATCTACCAATCAGTTTCTATATTAAAATAGTTTTGTCTAAGAATATAATGTAAACTAACAATTATCTTTCCAACTAGATATACAACTATATGAAATTAACTCCTAAATCAATTTTATATTAAAGCACATATATTGATATACCTTATCAAAGTACAATAACAATTATTAACTATAAACCTAGTATAATATTTAGTTTCTATATTTAAATATTTAAATATTAACTTTAAACTTGTAATATTTTAATAAATAGCTATATTTATGAATGGTTGCACTGATTTCTATAGGTATATCTAGAAATCGTCTATTTAATATTTTACTTATAAAATTTATTGGGAAGATAAATTACTTATTACTTGAATACTACAAAGCTACTGTATCAATGATCTTAGAAACAATCTAACAAAGTCTTGCAACCTAGAAAATGGCAACAATAAAATATATGAATCCTTAAATGGAAACAAATAATACTAGCTTTAGAGATGCACCAGAGAACTCTCACAAATATCTTATCCACGTAATAGGCTATTAGGATTATTCTTACAGACACTAGGTGTTTTCGGATAATCATCATCTTTAGCCTTAGAACAATGATCTAATTGACCATTTTCCTCCAAAACATGAATAGACATGTTATTCATTTCCATTCATTTTAGACCTACTATTACTAATAAATGTTGTTGGAATTAGCAACATAGTTGCAATAACAAACATCGTTTCTTATCACTTTCATTTTCTGGAGACACCTCCCCTTCTCTCATTTACATTTGAGTTGCAAAATAAATTTGTCTTCCATTTTTACTCTCTACATCAGAATATTTGTCTTTCATTGACAAAAGAAGACCTTCTTTCATTACAAGTATATCTATTTGATGCCTCAACTTTCTCTTTTGGCTTATATAGTGCACTATATGATAATGGCATTAACACTAAAAGAAGCCCCACTACAATATTGTCATTTTCATTTTCTTAATAATCTTCACTGTAGAAGTTCCTACTATTGTGCAATCTTTATTGAAATGTTTTATGTTTAAAATTATTATGCTTTTGTCTAGTTTTATGTTTGGGTTGCATAGAACATCTAACGTTCAGGATGCTTTTATGAGAAGAGCGTGCTAAAGAAGCTTCAAGTTTGTCTCATCACACTTGCAAAAGACTAACTCTCAATGTTTCATGCATTTTACCAGCATGTGTACATGTATATCATATTTTCTAATACTTTGTCATGTTTTTATCATTTGAAAGCTACAAAATTCATTTCATCTTGTGTGAATTTGATTTGTTGTTTGTAGTTGTATATTTTGATTGATAAAAGTTTTGGAATATTTTTATTTGGTTGATTAATATTTTCCCCTTGTCCTTCAAGATATTACCTGGGTATATATTCCTATCGATGTAACCATTGCACCTTGTTGGGGTGTAATTGCTAGTATTAATTATATTGTATAGTGTGATATATATATTACATGGGATAAAATATACTAAACACATTGGATATCAGATATGTATCTGATATCTGATTTGTATCTAATATTGAATATGTATCTGATATTCAATACCTCTGACACAAATCTATAGCCTTCGAATTTGCCTTGGGATTTCTCTAGGATTTGTCTTAGGGGTGCCAAACGTATATAGTCAACCCAAAAAATGTGCTTTGAGATTTTCTTGCATCTCCAAACTTTGACCACCTAGCTGACGACTTTTTTTTACCCAAAATTGTTGAAACAAAAAAACATTTTTTAAGGAGATTCTCAGCTTTCCGCCAATATAAATTGTCTAATTTTGAGTTTAATAAATAATTATTATTCATTTTCTAATTGAATTATGTCTAAATTTTTTATTGACAGATTGATTGAAAAACATCTATAACTTTTAAATGGTGTAACATTTTTTTACATCTAAAATATGCTTCACATACTATGGGAAAAAAAATTAAATTTTATGAAGTTTTGACTAAGTTATGGTGGTCAGACATACGAGCTTTTATATTCTAAAGAAGTTGTAGTAAAAAAATTGTAATTAACTATTTACTTGAAAAAATTACAAAAATTATTGTGTCACATTTAAACATGGGCCTTCTACTTATATCTAGAATCTTGTAAAAAGATATTATCATTTGATTGTGGTTAAGGTGGTTAGACATACACCTACTTATTATCTTTTTCCTGAAATTTTTGTACTATTGCATTGAAATTTCTATTTTTTACCAAATAGATTAATTAATATTTTTTCCAAAAAATAGCTAGTAGCTTAGAAACTATATTCAATTTGTTACGGACTCTATTCTTACATATTTTTCGTATAAGATTGATTACTTGTTCAATTTTTTTACGTCAAGTTACCTAATTCTATTTTCTGAAATTTATTGCCACATAAGGGCCTAGTTTGGCCCATTATGATCCTCTACATATCCAAACAAGGTGTTAAAGAAAAATTTATTGATTTCATTGGTAGATTTAAACATTTTCATGCTCAAATTTCGTATCATGTGTCTAATATTGATGTTCAATGTATTTTTATTTCTAATTTACAATAATATACTAGAGATAAGATATTGCTTTTTGAATTTACTTCCTTTACCCAATTATGTGTAGCGCTTCATAATTATTAGCTTCAAGTAAGTCAATTTGAGACCTCCAGTCCAATTAATTTAGTTGATAAGAGTGATGTTTCCTCTCAACTATTCCACAAGTTTCAAAAACCTAAAGGCTTCATCAAGATCAACAATTCATCAAATAACATTGATGCACAAGTGGCAACAACATCCAAAGGTGTGGCTCCTTTGTCATCTATTTTCAAACCATCTTGTAATTTTACACCTCTTTTTGAATCTTTTCATAATGTGATGTTGAAGTTGATTAATACTAATATTTAACACTTCCACCTACTAAACCAATTAATCCATCTAAATCCTTTGATCCCAAAGCATTTTACCAATACCATCATCAACTTGGTCATGACACTAAGAAGTGTTTCTATTTGAAAACCATTTTCCAAGACCTTATCAATTTTAATGTTATAATTGTTGAAGGTATTAATAATCAAAGAAACAAATATATTTCCACTCCCAAAGAAAACTTACAAATCTATACCAATCCCTTACCTTTTCATTCTACCAATACAATTGAATCTACTCATTCTTGACCTTCCTCTTCAATTGATTTGTTTGAGTCTCTTGAACCCATAACTATGAATTCTAATCATATGTGTACTAAGGCCAACAGTTCTATCAACCTTATTGATCAAATAAAACCCAAACCCAAGCCAAAACCTAAACCTTGTGTTACATTTTATCCTTAAGAGATTATTAGGATACCTAATACTCCCTTTTACTTACTATAAATATTAATGATATTCCCTCTTGTGCAGTCCTTATTGATCCTACTTCCATGGTGAATGTTATAATTGAAGAACATCTTTACACAAGAAACCTCCATTGAGACTCCTATGACAAATCAGATGTGATAATTAAGAATTTTAATGGTTTTACTTGTCCTACTCATGGTTCCATTACCTTCATCATTGAATTTGGTAAAAATTCCTTATATATCACCTTTGTTGTCATACCAACTACTGACCAATTCCAAGTTACACTTGGCCTTCCCTATCTTGCTTCCATAGAATTTATTGTCTCTCCTATCCATAAATATTTAAGTTTTTCCAATAATGCAAAAATCATCACCACTAACCATAGTCTTTATCACCCTTTAGCAAGTTGTGGGAACTTTGACCTTGACTTATTTTGGCCTACCATGCCTCAACCAATTCAGTCTCACCAAGATCATCTCCTTATCCTATCAAAAATTTAAATTCCAAAAGATTTTTGAACTTAGCAACCTTAAGGATGTCCCATCTCCTTATCCTGGACCTCGACTCCTTCCTACACCTTCCATTCATCTTATTTGTGCTTCATTTTTGTTCTGTATATCTTATAGACATCCTACATCTCCTATCTCTTAACCTAGTTCAATTTATTTCATTCTTCCTTCCAAAGAAGAAAAGGGATCGATGTTGATTGATCCTTAACCAATAGCTATTTCAAGAAAAACCAAATGTAACCATTGTACTCATGATCGTCATCATAGACGTCATGCTAGGGCCCATGATCTGGCAACTTGAAAAATTTCCTCCACTAAGACACCTTCTAATGCCTTGATTTTATTTGACCAACCTTTGCATATCCCAAGGGAGGAAGGTAATTTAAATAAAATAAAATTGAATAAATATCAATGATTGTTCTATTCACATCAAAGATCTTATTTTGATTAATTTGGATGAAGAAGATACTTTACTAGATTTTCACAAATATTATTCCTAGCTCCTATTGACAAACAAAGTGACTCATCATTAGAGCATAGTCCTTGTTTGGAACTTGCAATATATCCATATATTGTGCTCAATATTGTGCCTCTTGTATATTACCACATTCCTTAAATAGTAAAGACCAAGATGGGGGGTAGGTTATATGCTTGAATAACTCCTCTTGTATGATAGATTCTTTCATGTGTTTGCTTATTCATGTTGTGTTTCCCCATGACATGTTGCTTGTTATATATTTTGTTTAGATTTTTTTAGATGACCCTTGTTGCTCTGTTGGCACAAGGTGATAAAGGAATCAACTAGTTTTGACATTCTTCTATTTGTATCTCATTTCTTCTACTTGTCATATACATGCTATGTGTGCATGTACTTTTTTTTGTAAATGTACCTTTGTGTTGTCTGATTAAGGACAATGTAAAATGGTAGCCACCATCTATTCCTCTTGGTCTCCCTAATGCTTACCCAAAATACTTTTGTTCATATCTCTTATGTGCTCCTCTTCCATTATGCTCATAGTTTTTCTACCTTTGGGGTTCGATGATGTCAATTTCTTTGTCATAATTCTTGATACTGTTATCTCTATTTGAGCATTATATGGTGTCATTAGTATCAAATTAGATCATTCAGTTATCTAAGCTGATCAGTCTGTAAAAGATG
The DNA here is from genome assembly GCA_027943335.1 of Chamaecyparis obtusa. NCBI lineage: Eukaryota > Viridiplantae > Streptophyta > Pinopsida > Cupressales > Cupressaceae > Chamaecyparis > Chamaecyparis obtusa. The sequence continues at coordinate 472,383 of BSBK01004313.1, read as the reverse complement.
ATACAACAAGCTATATTATGCTAGTTGGTTAAACAACAAGCCTTCATACTAAGTAATCACTAGGCAGAACTGAGACCTAAAAGGAAACAGGTTTAACTGAGCACCAATGCATATTTACCAAGCATCAAAGTAAACTAAGCACTGAGCGTCAGTAAACACCAAGCACCAGTGTATTCACCGAATAGAAAAGGTTGTGTTTATTGAGTTATTAAGGAAATGGCATACTATTCAGTAATGGCACATCCATCTATGCAAATGGTTACATAGATCCATAAAAAATTCTACCAAGATCGAGGGTTATTTATTGTGGGTTTAATCATTAAATATTGTGATGATTCCTATGTAATAGTCATATCTAGGTTAATTTTGTACACCATAGATCTTAGGTTTTCTAAGATGTTGTAAACCTAATTAGGTCATGGAAATCATAGCATTTTTCTATATATTTTTAATTGATGTCACTTTGACATGTAATCAAATCGATCAAGAATCAAGAAAGAGATCATGAAGCAGTAGCCACCTTCAAGATATCAAAATTCAGACAAGGTTTGCATGATAGAGCAGTTATCAAAAACAAAGATTCAATTCAGTTTATTCAAAAACATTCAAGGCTACTGAGAAAAACAAAGGATAGTTTACTATACATAGAGGTGATATTTATTCAGTATATCATAGATTTGATTCAGACAAAATATAGTTGTCATTTACATATACTTTATGTTATTCTCTAATTATTATAACAGAGTTGTCAAATCTCTTAATAGAGTAGACTTAACAGTCTGATTGTAAATCTCTTAAACGAGTACACACTCAAGTAGTGTTGTTAAATCCTTTCACAAGGTAGATCTAATCAATCTAATTGTTACTCCTAATAGAGTAAGATCACCAGAAGTGATCACAGCTTGTAGCCTTAACTGGCATACCTTATTATCTGTAGTAGTGAAGAATTTTTGGGTGTCATCCCCATCATATTTTTTACCTTCTAACAAGGGTTTCTGCGTAACCAAAATACTTATGTTATGTGTTACATTTCATGATTGATTTATTGTTTAATTTCATGCACTTTACATTTACAAAGTCATTTGAATGAATGTTGCAAACAATGGATTCATTTGGTTAGCTAGTCACTACTATTGCAGATTAAATATTTAGTTAACATTTTTGAGGGTACTGATTCACCCCTCCCCTCTCAATCCCTTATCTTTCCATCCCAACAATCGATATCAGAGCTAGATCTCTTATTTAGAAGTTTAACCACTAAAGAGGAAAGATCTAAACATGGAAAGATACAAATTAGATAAGACTATTGAGAATCAAAGGATTCAGATGAAAATCTTCATTGAGCAATAAAAGCAAGCAAAGGATGAGTTGAAAAAGTTACTGTTTCAGAGAAAAGATATGGCTATTTGGTAATGTGAGACTAATTATCATGAAGAGGAAATTAATGACATATTTGAGATTTTTGGATCTAGTTCAGGCAATAAATCTAACATATTTGAGAGTGCAATTTTTGATTTATCCAAGAAAAATCTTCATTTGACTGAACAAGTTAAAGCCCTATAGATCAGTCAAGAAGCACAAATGGTAAGAATGATTGATGTGATGAATAGTGCTTGATAAGCTAAACAAGAGAGAAATTTGGATATTGAAGATAGAAGACAAATAATTGAACAATTACAAGTTAAGGAATCTAAGATACTGAGACTTACCGAGCATCACTTTGAGTATCCAATCATATGGTTGTTGTAAGTCAGGAGATCAATCAAGTAAATAATGAGTTATCAAGGAAACTTGAAGACATTGGTATACTCAGAGAAGAAAATAAAAAACTAAGAAATGAAGTGAAAATGCAGCAAAAACATAATGAGATGATGAAAAAGGTTGAAGATAGTTCCAAAAATATTGATGATTTTCTGATTAGTCAAAGAGGACTTGGAAGCACTGTTGGACTAGGTTACACCGAGCAAGGAGAATCATCCAAGCAAGTTGAACAGATGAATAACTACAAGAGTCAAAGACCCAAGAAGCTATCATGCTATCACTATGGTAAACTGGGCCACAATTCAAATGTTTGCAGGAGCAAAGCACAAGGTAAACCTAAAACCAATCCTAAGCTCAATGGTCATTGTTATAGTTGTAACAAGTATGGGCATCAAGCATATGAATGTAGATCTAAGTTGAATAGGACTCCTAACAAAACCTACATGGAGAAACATTGTCACACTTGCAACATGCATGGACACACCTCACAAGAATGCAGAACAAAGTTGAAGCAACTCTGGACATCGAAAGGATAGAATAAGAATTTCCTCCCTAATAGCTATTTCAAGAAAAACCAAATGTAACCATTGTGCTCATGACCATCATCATAGACGTCATGCTAGGGCCCATGATCTTGCCTCTTGAAACATTTCCTCTCCTAAGACACCTTCTAATGCCTTGATTTTATTTGACCAACCTCTACATATCCCAAGGGAGGAAGGTAATTTAAATAAAATAAAATTGAATAAATATCAATGATTGTTCTATTCACATCAAAGATCTTATTTTGATTAATTTGAATGAAGAAGATACTTTTGGTGAAGATGATTACAATGTTTCTAATTCAAATGATGTTAATGCTAATGATTCTAATTATATGTATGAGGTTATTGAAATTAATCATGAATTATCTACTAGATTTTCACAAATATTATCCCTAGCTCCTATTGGAAAACAAAGTGACTCATCATTAGAGCATGTACTTGTTTGGAACTTGCAATATATCCATATGTTGTGCTCAATGGTGTGCCTCTTCCATGTTACCTACATTCTTTAAATAGTAAAGACCAAAATAGGGGGTAGGTTATATGCTTGAATAACTCATCTTGTATGATAGATTTTTTCATGTTTTTGCTTATTCATGTTGTGTTTCCCCATGACATGTTGCTTGTTATATATTTTGTTTAGATTTTTTTAGATGACCCTCATTGCTGTGTTGGCACAAGGTGATAAAGAAATCAACCAGTTTTGACATTCTTCTATTTGTATCTCATTTCTTCTACTTGTCATATACATGCTATGTTGTGCAAGTACTTTTTTTTGTAAATGTACCTTTGTGTTTTCTGATTAAGGACAATGTAAAAAGGTAGCCACCATCTATTCCTCTTGATCTCCCTAATGCTTACTCAAAAATACTTTTGTTCATATCTCTTATGTGATCCTCTTCCATTATGCTCATAGTTTTTCTACCTTTGGTGTTCGATGATGTCAATTTCTTTGTCATAATTCTTGATACTTTTATCTCAATTTGAGAACTAGATGTTGTCATTAGTATCAAATTAGATCAGTCAGTTATCTAAGCTGATCAGTTGGTAAAAGCTGATACAACAAGCTATATTATGCTATTTAGTTAAACAACAAGCCTTCATACCGAGTAATCACTAGGTAGAACCGAGAGCTAAAAGGAAATAGGTTTAACCGAACACCATAGCATATTTACCAAGCATCAGAGTAAAATGAGCATCAAGCATCAGTAAACACCGAGCAATATACACACCAAGCACTAGTGTATTCACCGAACAGAAAAGGTTGTGTTTACAAGTTATTCAAGAAATGGCATAGTATTCAGAAATGGCACATCTATCTATGAAAATAGTTACACAGATCCATAAAACATTTTACCAAGATTGAGGGTTATTTATTGTGGGTGTAATCATTAAATATTGTGATGATTCCTATGTAATATTCAGATCTAGGTTAATTTTGTACATTGTAGATCTTAGGTTTTCTAAGATGTTGTAAACCTAATTAGGTCATGGCAATCATAGCAATTTGCTATATATTTGTAATTGATGTCACTTTGACATGTAATTGAATCGATCAAGAATCAAGAAGGAGATCATGAAGTAGTAGTTGCCTTCATGACATCAGAATTTAGACAAGGTTTGCATGATAGAGAAGGTATCAGAAATGGAGATTCAATTCAGTTTATTCAGAAACATTCAAGGCTATTGAGAAGAACAGATGATATTTTACTACACATAGAGGTGATATTTATTTATTATATCAAAGATCTAATTCAGACAAAATATAGTTGTCATTTACAGATACTTTCTATTATTCTCTAATCATTATAGCAGAGTTGTCAAATCTCTTAACAGAGTAGACTTAATAGTCTGATTGTAAATCTCTTAACTGAGTGCACACTCAAGTAGTGTTGTTAAATCCTTTCACAAGGTAGATCTAATCAATCTGATTGTTACTCCTAACAGAGTAAGATCACCAGAAGTGATCACAACTTGTAGTCTTAACTGGTATACTTTATTATCTGTAGTAGTGAAGAATTTTTGGGTGTCATCTCCGCCACAATTTTTACCTTCTAACAAGGGTTTCTACGTAACCAAAATACTTGTGTTATGTGTTACATTTCATGATTGATTTATTGTTTGATTTCATGCACTTTACATTTAAAAAGTCATTTGAATGAATATTGCAAACAATGGATTCAGTTGGTTAGTTAGTCACTACTATTGCAGATTAAATATTCAGTTAAAGTTTTTGAGGGTACTGATTCACCCCTCCCCTCTCAGTGCCTTATCTTTCCATCCCAACAATTGGTATCAAAGCTAGACCTCTTATTTGGAAGTTTAACCACTAAAGAGGAAAGATCTAAACAAGGAAAGATACAAGTTGGACAAGACTATTGAAAATCAAAAGATTCAGATGCAAATATTCATTGAGCAATACAAGCAAGCAAAGGATGAGTTGAAAAAGTTACTGGTTCAAAGAAAAGACATGGTTATTCAGCAATGTGAGACTGATTATCAGGAAGAAGAAATTGATGACATATTTGATATTTCTAGATCCAGTTCAGGTAGTATATCTGACATATATGAGAGTGCAATTTCTAATTTATCTGAGAAAAATCTTCATTTGACTGAACAAGTTAAAGCCCTGCAAATCGGTCAAGAAGAAAAAATGGTAAGAATGATTAATGTGATGAATAATGCTAGACAAGTTGAAAAAGAGAGAAAATTGGCTATTGAAGACAAAAGACAAATGACTGAACAGTTACAAGTTAAGGAATTTGAGATACTAGACTTACCAAGCATCACTTTGACATATCCAATCAGATGTTTGTTGTAAGCCAAGAGATCAGCTGATTAAATAATGAGTTATCGAGGAAACTTGAAGATATTGGTATACTCAGAGAAGAAAACAAAAAACTAAGATATGAAGTTAAAATGTAGCAACAACATAATCAGATGATGAAAAAGGATGAAGATAGTTCCAAAAAGATTAATGATTTTCTCATTAGTCAAAGAGGACTTGGAAGCACTACTGGACTAGGCTACATAGAGCAAGGAGAGTCATCTAAGAAAGTTGAACAAATGAATAACTACAAGATTAAAAGACCTAAGAAGTTATCATGCTATCACTATGGTAAACCATTCCACACTTCAAATGTTTGCAGGAGCAAAGCACAAGGTAAACCTAAAACCAATCCTAAGTTGAATGGTTATTGTTATAGTTGTAACAAGTATGGGCATCAAGCATATGAATGTAGATCTAAGTTGAATAGGACTCCTAAAAAACCCTACATGGAGAAAAATTGTCACACTTGCAACATGCATGGACACACCTCACAAGAATGCAGAACAAAGATGAAGCAAGTCTGGACACCGAAAGGATAGAATAAGACCTATCAACCGAGGATACAAGGTAATGCTTATACTTGGGATTATAACACATGGGTTAACTATAAAACATGTGGAAGATATGGACATATTGTAGCTAATTTCATGAGGAAGAATTGGAGAGGCAGATCTCATAGCTGGACAAGCACTGGTATGGCATGCTTACTGTTGGAGATTTGCCAGCAAGCCAATGTTGACTATATGTTTGTCATTGATGACAACATATGGTAAGTAGCATGCGTGGAAGACTTATGTAGTAAGATTTGAGTATATGAAGCATGGACATGTTATCAGCATGATATCATGGATGTAGAGGTCAACTATTAGTACAGATAGTTATGTACCAGCTTGTGTTAGTAGTGTTCCTGACGGAGTTACAGGAAGTGTTTTGTGAGTGATTGTTTGTATAATCATCATGGAGCCTTGCACCTTTGGATATGTGATGAAGACATGTTAGTGATGTTACAATCATGGATGTAGAGTATGATGATCAGTAGAAGTGAATTTATGCAGTCGCTATTCACCAGTAGTAGTTTCCTGTGTTTATTCAAAAAAGCTGACAGAGATTATATTGGTTCAGGAGTTGCGCTTATCATTTCGGTATGCACCCATAGATTACAAATTGGAGAAGAGTTAAGAATGGTCAATTAAAAGTACATGATGTAATTTAGCTTGAGGAGAAAGCTTCAGTTAATTTGGTAGAGCTGACAATGTGTAGCATACGTCTACATTTATTAATATTAGGCAGGTCCCAGATTGTGTTGTGTGCTTAGTAGAGCCAACAAAAGTACTATTGGAATATGTTATGGTTTCTCTAATATGATTTCAATGTGGTTCTAACAGGCCAACTTGATTATGTCATTTAGATGAAAGATATTTATATATAGGTAGGCATTTGTGATTGCTAAGGGATGGTTCAGAGTTGATTGTGAAGAGTAGAGCAGAGTGTGCAAAGTGTTGAGCCATCAACAGAAGGTCTATGTGACCAAGTAAAGAGTTTATGCTATACATTAGAACTGATCCAAACAATAGGTCAAAGTTTAGTTCACCAAGATCCAGATATAGTGTATATCTATTATTCAGAAGGTTGTAGCCTTCACCCCTTTGAGCAGTGTGCTCTCAGACAGTGTGTCCTCACCCCTAACAGGGTTAATTGTAAAAGACTCCTAATAGGGTCCAACCCTTGACCAGGTCACTATACTAAATGCATTGTAAAGACAACTCCTAACAAGGTTAAGGATCTTCTAACAAGGATCATAAAACACTAATGTAGATTATTAGTGGGTGTCAATTCCCACCGAGGTTTTTACCTATTTGGGTTTCCTCGTAACCAAAATATTGGTGTTGTGTTCAAGTGTTCTTTCATTATGTTTATGCTTTATGTTTAAGTATACTTAATTGGATAAAGAATTGAAACTTGTAGATAACTGATTCACCCCCCCCCCCCCCCTCTTAGTTATCTCTTGGGACTATTCCTAACAATTGGTATCTGAGCCAAGTGCCTCGGATAGAAATTTTAACAGCTTGAGGTTGATCAAATGGCATTCTTTAGAAAAGACAGTCCTAAGTTTGATGGAGAGAATTATCTTGATTGGAAGAACAAGATGATGACACATTTGTAGTGCATTGCTTTTGAAGTTTTTGAAGTGGTTATCAAAGCAGTTCAGATCCCCTCTCTAGAAGATCTTGCAAAGGATGATGCTACTAGCAAGTAGAAGGATTTGTTCCATCAGAATGCAATAGCAAAAGAATCCCTTATTGGTGCCCTATCTAATAGTGATTTTTCAGAGATAAAGAAAGTAGACACAGCCTACAAGATATGGAAGCACCTAGAAGACATGTTTGAAGGAGATAAATAGGCAAAAATGCACATAGAAAAACATGGAAGAAAAAGTACAATACATTGGAGATGCTACCTGAAGAGAACATAAGAGCCTACAATCAAAGGATTAATGAAGTAGTTGCTAGAATCAGAAACAATGGTGGAGAAATTTTAGAAGAAGACATCATGGATAAACTGATGACTACATTGACACCAGAATATGCGAGCAAGATAAACATCCTTGATGAGACTATGCAATTTTTAGAAAACTTCAAAAGAGAAACTTTAATCAGCAAGATTGCTGCATTTGAGATATCAAGTTTGAAGACAGAGCCTAAAAGTGAGACAACCTTCAAAGCTTCAGTTCATGGTAAGAAATCCTTGAATACCTCTTGTAATTTTGATGACGATGATCAAGAAAAATCTCTAGATAGTTTTATTGCTATGATTGCTAAAAGAGAAAAGAAAGGAAAAGGAAAATATGAAGGTCAATTACCATTTAAATGCTTTTCATGTAATAAGATTGGTCACTTTTCATCTAAGTGTCCTACAAGAGTTAGAAAGTTCAAGAATAACTACAAGCCTAAGTATACAAAGGAATGCTACTATGTTGGAGATGGAGTATCAGATGAAGAGTCAGCAGAAGAGGAGATTGGATTCATTGCTCTTGAAGATGAAAAGAATTCACAAGAGTTAGCACTGATTTCACAAGCTGACATCAGGATAGATTGGATCATTGACAGTGGTTGCTCACATCACATGACAGGAGACAAAGATAGATTTGTTCATTTGGACAGATACAAAGCAAGCATGGTTAGATTTGGAGATAACATTCTTGAACCCATCATTAGTAGAGGATCCATCATCTTGGATGGAAAGAGCACTGATGATGTTCTTTATGTTGATGGTTTGAAACATAACCTACTAAGTGTTGGGTAGTTACTTGACAAAGGTTATAGGTTGGAGTTCAACAGAAACAAGTGCATCATTAACAACAAAGAAGGAGAAATAATTGCATCAGGATCAAAGACTAAAGGTAATGTTTTTCAGATTAATCTAGAAGCAAGTTGTTTTATTGCTAAAGTAGATAATAGTTGGCTACGGCACAAAAGACTATGTCATATCAATTTTGATAATAGAGTAAAGATTAGTAATGTTAAGGCAGTAAGAGACCTACGTAGCATAGCAAAGCTGGTTGATACTATCTATAGGGAATGTGTGATGGGAAAGCATGTGAGAAATTCATTCAAGAGCAAGCATAATTCAGCAGAGAACAAATTGGATCTAATTCATACAGACCTATGTGGACCAACTCAAACAAGATCATACTATGGTGAAAGGTATTTCATTTTTTTTGTAGATGATTATTTTAGAATGATGTGGGTTGTGTTCTTGAAAGACAAGTCAAAAGCATTTGAGAAGTTCAAAATATTCAAAGCTAAGGTTGAGAATGAATCTAGACTAAAGATAAAATATCTAAGGTTGGATAGAGGAGAAGAATTCACCTCTGACAGATTCTATGAGTACTGCAAAGAACATGGCATAAAGAGACAATTGAGTGCACCTAGAACCCCTCAGTAGAATGGGATTGTAGAGAGAAGGAATAGGATCATCCTTGATACAGTGTGCACCATCATGATTGAAGGAAAAGTTGTACACACCTATTGGAGAGATGCATTCAATACAACAGTCTATACAATCAATAGAATACAATTGAGGCCTGGCACAGACAAGACACCTTATGAGCTATGGTTTGGTAATGTTCCCATAGTGAAATACTTCAAAATCTTTGGAAGAAAGTGCTACATCAAGAGGGATGAAGCAATAGGCAAGTTTGATGCAAGAAGTGATGAAGGTATTTTTCTTCTTTACTCTACTAAAAGTAAAGCTTATAGATGTTTTAACTTGAGATTGAAGAAAATCATTGAAAGTGCTCATGTTAAGATTGATGAAAATTTTATGGTTCAAGAAAGATATCATGATTACTCACCTATGATTGAAGAAGAGCCCATACGTTCCACTAGAGAGACAATTGTTGAAGACATGTTTGAATGTATTGATGTATTGTTCAATGACCCTGAAACAAGTGAAGAAGAAACTCAGAAGGAAGATGAGTCAGTATCACCTAAAGTTTCAAAGTATACATCTAGATATCACTCTAAGGATGACATCATTGGAGATCAAAGTAGAAAAGTGTTAGAATAACTAAGAGGGGGGTGAATTAGTTATCCACAGTCCCAAATCAAAATGTATAATCCAAAACAATTTAATTAAACTTTTGCAGCTCGGTAACATAAAATACTATACTGTCTGTGATTTTACTGATTACCAGTCAATAACATATAATGATTACCGATCAAATCTAACATGTAATATGTAAAGTATGATAACAAACAATCACCACAATGAACACATAACACAAAATATTTAACGTGGAAACCTTGTGAAGGGAAAAACCACCTAAGACTGGCAACCCAAAAATTGTTCACTCTTCTGAAGTGAGGTTAGTGAAGACCCAACCCTGTTAAAGGTTACAAACACACTATGAGGTGTGACCTTGTTAGAGGATTTTAGACCAACTGTTATCATCCAACCAGCATTCATTATGGGTTTGAGAGGATAACAATGTTCATTCTATGAATGATACATATAAGACTTTCCTAGTCCACTCTGTTAAGAGATTTGTCTATATACAATGGTTAAATTGTAACAGTAGGTGATCTAATTACAATACAACTTCAATTGCAGATGTTCAGATCTATATTATGCTCATTTAAATCTTCTAATCAATATATCAATTCTATATCAACAATAATCAATGACTTACTGTCACTCGGTAATAGCTTTATGATGCTTGGTAAACTCTATAGTTTGGTTCTCCTTAACTAGTTTGATCAAGCATACATGAAGGTTGTTCATGAGATAATTCTACAATCTCCTTCTTTCAGCATGAGTTTCATAACAAAACCCTAGTCTCTTAAATAGAAAAGTAAACTATTTTCCTCTCCTCCATTAGATTTTGCCACTTGATCTCCTTCGTCCATTTTGTCACTTAAACCTTTCTTGGTTGATGTGTCAATAACATGTTTTGATTCCATCCTTTAGATCTTCCTTGAATTTTGTTAGCCGTCGATCTTCGTAACAAACTTTATCAACATCTCCTATCACGAGGTACTTTACAACTCATCAATCTTATTGGCTAAACTAATCATTTAGTTCCTTTCTCTTGCTCGGTTAATAAAGAAATGTGTTGGTGAACACAAGCTCAATTTATATTGTGCTCGGTATACACTACACTGCTTGGTGTATATTATGATGCTTCATCAACTGACCACACTGCCTTGTGTCTTTCAACTCTTTTCCTCATCATAGATGAATGAAACATAATCAAGTCAATAACATAAGGTCATAGACTCATCAGAAAGTTACCCAATGTATTCCTTATCCTCATCTGTCATATGCATCTTCCTCATGTAGATATTTTTGTTCTTCATCTCTCCTACTCCTTTTCTACATATGTTTGGGTATTGTAACTTACAAGATAAGTGTTGTCAAACTAGTTGACATCAATGAAAATATATTACTGATTTAATCATATTACATATCTAATTAGCAACTCGGTGATCTCTAATCACATATCTTCAATTAAGTTCTAAATCAGTTGTAGTTCATCACAAAGTCACAACAAGATCAAAAGCAAAGAATTTGGCAAGCAATGAAGTGGTATGTTTACTATCTCAGATTAAACCTCTAAGTGTTGAAGATGCATGTAATGATTCAGATTGGCATGATGCTATGAAAGAAGAACTAGATCGGATTATTAAGAATGATACTTGGGAACTAGTCCCAAGACCTAGTGATAAGAATGTGATTGGAACAAAGTGGATATTCAGAAACAAGATGAATGAAGATGGTATAGTAGTAAGGAACAAAGAAAGGTTAGTATGTAAGGGATATGCGCAAAGAGAAGGTATTAATTATTCAGACACTTTTGCACTAGTGAGCATATTAGAAGCTATCAAGTTGTTTTTAACTTTTGCAACATTCAAAAACTTCAAAGTTTATCAGATGGATGTTAAGTCATCTTTCTTGAATGGAGAGCTAAAGGAAGAAGTATACATTGAACAACTAGAAGGATTCGCCTTATCAAACAAACCTGATATGGTATGTAGATTAAAGAAATCCCTCTATGGACTTAAGCAAGCCCCTAGAGCATGGTATGAGAGACTTGATGGATATCTAACAAAAATTGGATTCAAGAAAGGAGCAGCAGATTGTAATCTATTCATAAGAGAGACATCTGAAGGACTACTACTTGTAGCTATATTTGTTGATGACATTATCTTTGGGGGTAATGAAAAACTTAGTGCAGAATTTTCTAAGGAGATGTAGAGTGAGTTTGAGATGAGCATGATTGGACCTATCAAATACTTCTTGGGATTAAAAATGCAATAGACAGAGAAATGTATTTTCATTAATCAGTCCAAATATGTGAAAGAGATATTGAAGAAGTTCAAGATGGATGATTGCAAACTAGTGGGTACACCTATGATAACAGGATGCAAGCTTACAAAAGAAGATGATTCCCTAGCAGTAGATACAACATTATACAAGTCTATGATTGGTAAACTCATATATCTTTCTCAAACTAGACCAGACATTTCTAATGCAGTTGGCATAGTTGGAAGATTTGCAATAGAGCCTAAACAAAGTCACCTCATGGCAGTAAAGAGAATATTCAGATACTTTTAGGGCACTATAAATTATGGTCTATAGTATCCTAACTCAGAAAATTTTCATCTTCATGTTTATACAGATGATTAGGCAGGATGCATTGATGATAGAAAGAGTACATCAGGTGGAGTAGTGTTTCTTGGTGATAGACTTGTCACTTGGACAAGCAAGAAGCAAAATTATATTTCTCAGTCAACAACAAAAGCGGAGTATTTTGCAGCAGCCTTGAATTGTTCTACAATTGTTTGGATCAAGAAGATGATAAAGGACTTTGGTATTCATATTGATTATCCTATTGCTATTCATTATGATAATACTAGCACAATCAACATGTAAAAGAATCTTATTATGCATGCAAAGACAAAGCACATAGAGATTAAGTATCACTTTCTAAGAGAGAAAGTGGCAGAGAAAGAAGTCAAGTTGGACTATGTAAGCACAAAGGAATAGCTAGCAGATATATTCACAAAGCCCTTTCCAAAGGATACTTTTGAGTATCTCAGGGAGAAGCTGAGAGTAATTCTCTTCCCTGATTCTGCTTAGAAGAAAGAAGAAACACTAGTACATTTGAGGCCAAATTTCGACAACCATTTGTCAGATTTTCAATGGCCATTTGTTGAAATTGTGACCATTGGTATTCTGATATCCCTACGCATCGGAATTGGCCACATAAATAGCAATTTTACTATGTGACCGATCTGTCGAAACATTCTTCTTACGTTATTTCATCAGTTAGAAAGGCAATAGATATTCAGTAAATCTCTGAAAAGAGTACCTATCAGATGTATAGCCATCCTATCACACCCATTTGTCAGAATGGGGTCCCACCGACAGTTACTTGTGGAATGTCCGATGATAAGTAATCAAGTTTCGACACAAGTAGTCATTGGAAGAATAGCTCTTCTGTCAGAAAAGGATTACTATATGTCAAAAAACCAATGAATTAGCATAGTAAAAATATCAAAGCTCAAGAGACCATCATAGTTGGTCTCTATCTTTGGTCCATATACTGGCAAAACATTTTACATTTCGTTATCTCATCAAATGAGGGGATTTGAAAGAATTTAATAGAATATTTTCATGATAATGTATATTATTTAAGTTGACGTTGCATGAATTTATTGACTCCACACACTTGTATACTATGATCACAGCCATAAAGAAGCATGTCCTCCCATGGCCTATATTACTCAAGCCATGGGAGGGGATGCTTCTTTATGGTTTTTCTCAATGTATACAAGTGTGTGAAGTAGATAAATTAGTTCACCATCAAACTTAAATAATACACATTATACATGAAAATATCATCCATTAAATTCTTTCAAATCACCACATTTGATGAGCTAATGAACTATAAAATGTTTTGTCAATATATGGAACAAAGATGGAGACCAACTATGATGGTCTCTTGATCTCTTCTATCTTTAGTTCTAGCTACTAGGTAAGGGCTGGAAGACTTATACCTGTCGATCGTTGAGAATAATCACCACCTTGCCTTTAGGTACACTGCACAGTATCCAATATAAGAGAAGGTAGAAAATATGAATGGATAAAAGAAATGAAAGATACAATAAAATTATCTTTTTGTTTACCTTCTCATAATTGATCCCAGTCTTGCAAAAGTAATTTTATATGATCACTAGCACATTTCATGCATGGATGAGAAATAGTATCCAAAGTTTCTAGATTCTAAGAAGAGGTATGAGTGGAGGCCAAAAAAGGGATATTTGTGAAGGTTTTCTAAATGCAGTACTGAATCATCATCTCTGCACTAGTACTCAATCTGGAAACCATCTCTAGAAAATCTTGACATCTAGCAAATCTCCACAAAAATCCCTTCTGGCCTCAGTATCCAAAAACTCTAGAAACTACATATATGTCTTCTGAGTATCTAAAAACTCTCTAGCATTGATTCTCATCATTTTTCACCATCTTCATGGACTAAAACCTTAAATTATTGAGCTTCTCTTTGTTTCGAGAATAGTTTAACATTCTCTGCTTAATAGGGCCAACCACGTGAAGGTGGAAGTTCATCTGACCCCTCCTAGGAGCCTCTTATGACCCTTTTATGACATTTTAAGACCTCTAAGATGTGTATTCTTAGGGGTCATAAAGGGTCATAAGGGGTCCTAGGACACAACAAATGAGAAACATAAATCTAGGCATCATGGTCACAAGTTTTTGGAGACAACATAATTGAGTGGTATACCTAGATGATGCAAAGCAACCACTACTCTGGAACCAAAGGAGTAGTAGTTGCTTTGGGTCATTTAGGTATACAAATCAATTATGTTGTATACTCAGATGATGGAGAGCAACTCCTGCACCTTCGATTCCAAGTTGACTACATCTGTTGCTCATGAATACAAGGTCCTCCAACACAAATGTATTCAATTTGGAATTGGAGATGTAGAAGTTTCTCTCCATCACTTGGGTATACAACTCAATTACGTTGTCTTCAAAAAATTGTGACCATGATGCCTACAATTATGTTTCTCAGCTTTTGTGAAATCTACATTTATGTTTCTTAGTTGTCATGTTTATGTGCATGTTTTTATGTGTTTGGGAGGATATCTTTCTAGCCTAGGCTTGGATCCTTTGGCAATTAGCTTCATAATAATGTAGATGACAGATGAGCAATCAGCTTCCCAAGAAAAATCTTATAAATGAACTATGCATACTCCAATTCTTGTGCCCTTTGTGCGTACCCAAATGATATATTTGAAACAACAAGGGTAAGGCTTAAAGAAGTTAATTTTGCATCACTAGATAGATTTGTATATTTTATCCACATCGACCAAACTTCAAAGGATCCAAGCCCAGGCTAGAAAGATGTCTTCCCATTCTATTTAAGCCATATCCCTTGTTCTTGTCAAACTTCCTTGGTACGGTAGGCGTGCTCTTTGCAATACTCTTCTTCAACTTATGTTTGATGATAAGCATCTTCTTCTTCTTCCTAATTGTAGCTAGAGCTTCCTTTTCATCAAGATTCAACTCCACTTCCCCCATCTCATCATCCTCGTCACCCTCAACTACCATCCTAAGCCCTTCTTCCCTCTCTAGTTCTTCAAGCCTCTGCAAGATATCTGGATCAATAAAGTCTACAACATTGTGTCCATCCATGATCTCAGGAATATCATCTTCTTTCCACTCTTCATTTTCTAGAATATACCACAATCTTAAGACTCGTGACTCTTCAAATTCTCTTGTTTCCTTCAGACCTCCAAACATGTGTACTATGAGATTTCCTCCAACAAATGGACTTTTGATGATTTTCACAATAGTACATGTGTTAGAAGGAAAGCTCACAGTACTGCTTAGGCCAATCTGAATATTCATCACCTATGCATATAAGAGTTGATCATAGAAGGTATATGCACATGTGAAAAACATGCACATTTGACCAAGCAATACTAGGAGCTAGACCCAACAACAAATAGATTTGTGGTGATTTTCTCAATAGTACATGTGTTGTTGGGTAAGCTCCTAGTACCGCTCAGGAAAATATGCATGTTCATCACCTGTGCATATGAAGTGGCTCTAATGGTAGATACAATCACAAAATTCTACATACTCATTTTGTTCTAGGTTGATATTGTCAGACATGGTCTTTTTTGAATGGAACGACTCGTTACTTGTACATTGACTAGAATGTTGGTGGAAGAAGGATGATTTTTTTGCAACTTGCAGATACACAGACACTGAACAACCATTTTTTCAACTCTAATTTTTTCAACACAAAGGGACATTTATCATAGCCATAAAAACATGATTGTTTTAAAATGGAATACACCAAGGAGTACCATCAAAAATATTGACCATTTACAATCATGAATAGTTAACCTAAATCAAATAGCTCATTTTTTTATCAACATCTATAGTCTCTGTGTATATGAAAAATGAATGAAATATATATCAAGCTGAAATAAAACAGTGAACAAAAATTCAAATTCAAGGCCTAATTTATCAAGAGCAACAAACATTAGGATGAAAGAAAAATTATTAAGACTATAGAAAAATCATTAAGACTAGAAAATCAAGTTCTAGAAAAATCATTATGACTATAGAAAAATCATTTAGACTAGAAAATCAAGTTCTACAAATGGATGGTTCTAGTGCTTTTCCATTACAACAATTGAGCATTCATCATTTGGTACTTCTTGGCGTATTCCATCTAAGTTTTTCAACTATCGTGTTTATGTGCATGTTCTTTATGTGTTTGTCTTCTCTCCCTCACAAGGGATACACCAATAGGTAATTGATTTGAAAGCATAATGATTTGATAGTCTTTTTTCAGGATAGGTGTAATCATCCTGCCAACCTTAATTAGCAACATTTGTGATATATGTCAAGTACTTATAATCAGTATGCCCAATAAATAAAGACTTAGTAGTAAAAGAATAAGGTTGCACATCCACATCCATCCAAGTGCAGTAACCTTCAAAGATTTGCAACGGTAAAGAGAATCCTCATATTTTATCAGCCTAACATAGTCTTTGGCCACTTTGGCAATGGGAACCTCAAAATAGAGAAAAGAAACTTAGTAAAACTAGTCTATGTCACTGTTTGTGAGGGTACAGTCATGATAAGTGCCTCTCAAACCTCTCCAAACATGTAAGATTGTATTTAAATAGTTTATTGATCTCTTCTAAACATTAACCAAATCAAACCTACATTTGAATCCACACACAATAACCCAAAATGAAGGGTTTTGTATCCTTTAATGAATCTCAGTCACTGGTAATGCATGGATAGTCAAACCACTAGTCTCCAAAGCATTCAATAAGTGAATATGAATGTTTGCAAACTACTCCCAACAATTCTTAAACATACTTTATTGTTTAAGAATTGTTGGGACTGGTCCTTTGGCGTGTATTGAATAGAATATGAATTTTCAGCATATTATTATCATTATATTTCTTTATTGTAAACATGCCATTGGTTCAGTTTTATTCTACTGGTGTCGTGCCCTAGCCCATGCTTTATCTCCATTATTTGATGTTATTCATTGTTTTGAAATGTTGATTGTGGTTATCAAATGGAAAAAATAGAAAGAAAAAAATATAACATGAAAATAAATTTACAAAACCGAACCAAATGCATGTTTATAACAAAGAAATAGAATGATAATAATATGCTAAACCAATGGCATGTTTACAACAAAGAAATAGAATGATAATAATATGCTAAAAATTCTATTTTGTTTAATACATGTCAAAGGACCAGTTGTATGAAATTGTCAATCACATAGCATTTCACTGTTGTATGAGTGGATTGTGCAAGAACAGTTAACATTAAAAAAGGAGCAAAATCCTCAGCACATCTTGGAAACCATTGAATTCAATAATAAATTAAACCTAACACCAACACTATTCCTTCCATTCACTTCTACCAAGAATAAAGCATTTAATCCATTCAACATTACATATAATCATTAGACAGTTACATTTGTTGACTGTGTAGAGGAACAGTCATGACCAAAATGATCAAAAGTACTTTCACCCTTGCATGAGCTATTCCAAACTTCAAGTAAAATGAGAAATATGCTATATCAAATCATTCATATTCATAGTAACCATTCAAAGGAAAATGATTTGATAGTCTTTTTTCAGGATAGGTGTAATCATCCTACCAACCTTAATTAGCAACATTTGTGATATATGTCAAGTACTTATAATTAGTATGCCCAACAAATAGAGACTTAGTAGTAAAAGCATGTCCTTTGGTTTACTAGTTTACTTATAATCAGTATGTCCTTTGGTTTACTAGTTTAATCTAGTTTAAGAATGGTTTGTTTCATGTTTGAATGTACCATTGAATGAAGCTTGGCTATATTAAGTACAATCTTAAGACTCGTGACTCTTCAAATTCTCTTGTTTCCTTCAAACCTCCAAACATGTGTACTATGAGTAGCCCTCCAACAAATGGACTTGTGATGATTTTTACAATATTACATGTGTTGGAGGACTACTCAAAATACTGCTTAGGAAAATCTGAATGTTCATCACCTGTGCATATAAGAGTTGATCATAGAAGGTATATGCATAGGTGAAAAACATGCATATTTGACCAAGCAATACTGGGAGCTAGACCCAGCAACAAATAGATTTGTGGTGATTTTCACAATAGTACATGTGTTATTGGATAAGCTCCCAATAGCACTCAGGCAAATATGCATGTTCATGACCTGTGCATATGAAGTGGCTCTAATGGAAGATACAATCACTAAATTCTGCATTGTAATGCCCACCCTAGCATCTTCCTATGTTAGACTGATAGGACTATTGGTTTGACACTTTGTATTTTATGATGGAATATGATTATTATTTAGTTAGCATTTTATGAGACATTTGAGCATATATATTTGGTTACTGTAGTTTATTTGGAAATATTAAATGAGTTATAATTTAAGGATGAATGGCTAGAAATGAATTATCAGTAAAAAGTTTTACATTGATTTGTGTTATAATGTTTATATTATGATCTAACCCTACTGATCCTATTATGATTTGATGTTCACTGGCTTATGTGAGTGTAGGATGAGGAGGGGCAGTCGTAGTTACTCCTACGGGAGATCCACATGATGTCGTACTCTCCCTCCTTATTTGCCACTGTCTATTTATATTTATATATTTGTATATGCATATCAGTTGGTGATGCAAGTACCAGGCATCATCTCCACCTGGCTACATAGGTCTAAGCGTGCCTTCAAAATCCTCAAACTGTTGATGTGTGGAGATTTAACCAAGTTACTCTCGAGGTTACCCATGGACTTAGAATTCTGTTTAGGAAGTTATCCTAGTTGGGAAGTAGAATGCAGCTTAGGTTATGGACTTGATTTGATGTTGGTCTGAGTTTATGTTATGAGTTAGATTTAATCTATTTTATATGTATAATAAATAATTATGTTATAATTATTTGTATTTTATATAGGTATGTGTATATGTGGGTGCACACGCATATATCCATGCTTATATAAATAATAATAATTGTATGTTTTCATTAATAGTGTTAATGGTATGTTGTTTATAATAAGTAAATAGAGTGAGTTAAATAAAGTATATTTAATGAATGTATTAAATAAAAAGTAAAAATAATAATAATAAGAGGAAAATATTCTTTGTAGTAAAATTAGCTATCTAGGAGGGAGTTGAACTCAAGACCTCCTAGAAGTTAGGCTACTTATTTTCCTATTGTGCTATGTGTTTTTCTTGAAAGGTATTTGTCTATTATTCTTGTTATGCTTTCATTTAAAAGATATTTTAATTAAATTTATTAAAAACTTTGACTAAGTCTTTACAGGAAATTATTTGGTTGTTCCTCCAACCAACTATGGAAGTTGGAGAAGTTGCTTCCCATAAAGCAACTCCTCCAACCACATAGTTGGAGGACAAATAATTGAAGATTTTTGTGTGCGGGGAGGATGATAATTTTTGGAAGATTTGTTTTCTTTTGAGTTGTCTACAATTATTTTCTCCAAAAAAAATTGGTGAAAGTTTATGTGAGTTTGAGAGTCTCTAGTTGGTGAAGTCATCTGTGTGAGGATTGCTTGGAGTTGATTGCCAGAGGAAGATTTCCAGAAGGATATCTACTCAAGGATTGAAGTTTTACAGAGATTCTCCAGTCAAGGGAAGAGGATTCTCCGCAGGACCCAAGGTAGGGTCTAAATTGGGAAGAATCTCTATTCTTCCTCTTTTTGTATGAATGTGTTTTCTGTGTGTTGTATTGTCTATATAAATTTTAGAATGATTATGTTATACATATATATGTTGTGCCTGTAATAGTGATTTGGAGTTTAGGATTATGTTTAAATATTTTTCCATGTTGTATGTATATGAATGTTTCTACATTTGAAAGAGGGTGTAGGGTCCTTAGTATTCTCCTTGTATCTCCTTTCTTATCCAGAATGTCCATGAGTTCTTTGAGGCTTTAGAATTTCTGTTTCCACCCTACAATTTCATATCTATTTTTGCACCACCTTTCTTTGTCTAGATCTAGAATAGATTTGTTAGATAGTTAGGATGGATTGGTGGGTTGTTTCTAAAGGGAAACTGGAAGATCTCAAATGGGTTGTGCCTAGATTAGGTAACCATAGTCCTCATAATGCCTAGTTTTACCTGCAAGATAGAGTTGACAAACGTATTTTGTAGTTTTAGGTCGATTTAGTATTAGCCGAGCAGGTTGTTTTAGTATTAGCCAACCAGGTTCAATTTAGTATCAACTGAGCAAGGTCAGTATAGTATCAAATGAGAAAGGTCATTGTAGTGTCAACCAACCAAAACTATGTCAACTGAGTGAACCAGTGTCAACCGACCAATCTCTATGAACTGACCAGTCTATTTGAACCAAGCAAGCTAGTGTCAACTGACCAGTTTGTATCAACCGAGCAGTCTGTGTCAACCGATGAAACTGTTTGAACTGAGCAAGCTAGTGTCAACCAAGTAGATTAGTGTTAACAGGATTTATAAAAGTATAACATTTAAGTATAAGTCACGAAAAGTACTGTGACTTATACTTAAATGTTATACTTGTATAAAGGAATTAGGTACCTTCCGAGATTATTGGGATAGGTTTCAGCTTCATAGGAGTTAAGATGCAACTTCTAATTTTGAGATTTCTTAAAAATTCAGACTTAGCTAAAATTTTGGTACATGAGATTTTCCTAGATTTTTGAAATAAGCTATGGAATGTTGTGTAAATGTATGTGGGAATTTTTATGTCATGTCTTATGAATTTCTATACTTGGTTTTGATTATAAGCTTTTGTTCATACTTGGTTTTTGGTAGAGTCCATAATGTAAGGTCGGGACTTGTTCAGGTGGCCTGAGTGCACTGGAGGGCTCCCTAGACTTATGAATATGGATCTTTTGAAAGTAATTGATGTTTTCATGGCTTGTGTGTGTATGGGTAGGGGACTAGGTACCCTAGGTGAGTGGCTCACCATAGGTGTTGGAAACCTAAAGTGGTTACCAGATGATCCTATGGGTGGGTTAGTAAAAAGTAATAACCTAACAATGAATCTAGGAAAGGGGGGAAACAAAAGATATTGAAAGAAAACATATTAATGGCCACATAGTCCTGTTGGAGTACTGGGACCATGGATAACTGCCAAGATGGATCCCTATTCATAAAGGGGGGACTGGGGTTACTTGGTTGCCAGGAAGGATCCCAAAATCTAGGATATGCGATGACACTCACCTAGAGGGTATGCTAGGAACCTAACCCTTGTGATTAGTAAAGTGATATATTGTTATGTTTCAGTTTAGAGTTTTTTGTAGCCTTAGATTGCTTAGGGCCTTGTGAGTATCCCAATTCTATCTCCTAGCATGGGGTGTGGAACCTCATCAGTTTCACACGGTTGGGTGGCAAAAATCTTTCGAGGTCCTGTTCGTGGTTTGTCACTTGGATGCATTCAAATTTATGTATTGATGCAGATATTTGTATTTTGTATTATGTATTTTTGAAAGGAAAGATGAAAAGATATGGTGTAATGCCTTTGGGCCATTTATGTACTTGTTATTATGAGATCTATTATCAGAAAGATGTAATTGAAAGGAAAAGCATGTAATTGGGAGGGATAGTTCTAGGCTTTGTTTCAAGGGTTGTTATTTGAAAGATCAAAGTTGGAAATATATTATGTCATGTTGAAATTATCTTTTCTATCTCTCCTATGTTGCAATGAAAGAAAATGTTTATTATGCCAAGGTTAAGATGTAATTTGTAAGGGATAGTTATTCAATGTGTAGGAAGGAGAAATGAAATTAGTATATAAAGTAAGAAATATAATTGTAAATGAAATGTTCTTTTCTTACCCTATCTCTTAGGTTCTAAAATGTGAAAGTAAAGAAAGGAAATGAAATTCAATTTGGATAAGTAATGTAAATATGTTAGTAAATTAATTCATTAAGGGAACCTTAAGGAATGTAAATGTGAAGTAGTAATGATGTAATGCTAGGAAAAAAATTTGTTAGTTTCAATTTTTGGTCATAAGACCTGATTCCTTATGGGTTCCTTAGTGGGGACATTACATGCATACTCTATATTTTTTTCTGGGTAGATATTGTCAAACATGGTCTTTCTTGAATGGAATGACTTGTTACTTGTACATTGACTAGAATGTTGGTGGAAGAAGGCTGATTTGTTTGCAACCATTTTTTCAACTCTAATTTTCTCAACACAAAGGGACATTTATCATAGCCATAGAAACATGATTATTTTAAAATGGAATACACCAAGGAGTGCCATCAGAAATATTGACTATTTACAATCATGAATAGTTAACCTTAATCAAATAGCTCATTTTTTTATCAGCATGTGTAGTCTCTGTGTATATGAAAAATGAATGAAATATCAAGCTGAAATAAAACAATGAACAAAAATTCAAATTCAAGGCCTAATTTATCAAGAGCAACAAACATTAGGACGGAAGAAAAATGATTAAGACTATAGAAAAATCATTAGGACTATAGAAAAATCATTAAGACTAGAAAATCAAGTTCTAGAAAAATCATTACGACTATAGAAAAATCATTTAGACTAGAAAATCAAGTTCTAGAAATGGACGGTTCTGATGCTTTGCCATTACAATAATTGAGCATTCGTCATTTGGTACTTCTTGGTGTATTCCATTTAATTTTTTTAGCTTTCATGTTTATGTGCATGTTCTTTATGTGTTTGGCTTTTCTCCCTCGCAAGGGATATGTTGATAGGTAATTGATTTGAAAGCATAATGATTTGACAATCTTTTTTCAGGATAGACATAATCATCCCACCAACCTTAATTAGCAACATTTGTGATATATGTCAAGTACTTATAATTAGTATGCCCAACAAATAGAGACTTAGTAGTAAAAGCATAAGGTTTCACATCCACATCCACCCCAGTAAGTATTAGAGCCTTTCAACTTTGTAAAGAACGCAAACTTTGCAAATCAAATTGATATTTCATTAAAACCTATGTTCTTGATCAAGTTCTTAAAGATTAAAGAATAAAACCATCAATTTCTTCACCTATGTTCTTCATGGTTGGGGAAGTTGTAATGGAGTTATATGTAACCTTTGGAAGTCATCGTATGACAGACTTAAGCATGGAGTGTACGGCAGAAATAGAGATTCAATAAAAATAGAAGTTTAAATCTACAAGTACATTGTGTTATGCATTGTTGAAAGGCTTTTTTACTTATTGTTTTGGTTTCTAAATTCAAGGATGGAATAGTAAGCAATCTCCAAGCATTCATTTCATCATTGAATGTATTGTGAGAACTTTAAAATTTTGTTCCTTACGTTTTGACTGGTAAAACTAGTGACTGTTCCAAGTAATGTTTTTAATCCTTTGAAGTTTCTCATGATCCTGATGTAAGTTGATTAGATTAAGCAATTTGGGGATCCAATAGGACTTTAGGGGAGTTCAATAAATGTTTTGGAAGACTTATAGAAACTATTATCATGATTGTTCCTTCATCTCCAGTGAGTTAGACTGAATTTGCTAAGTTTTTCCTTTGTTTTGAAGAGTATTTTGTAATCTATTTTGTAAAACAATTTAACACAAAAAAAAAATTACAAAACTGAACCAATGGCATGTTTACAACAAAGAAATAGAATTATAATAATATGCTAAAAATTCTATTCTATTTAATACACGCCAAAGGACCAGTTGTATGAAATTGTCAATCACATAGCATTTTAGTGGTGTATGAGTGGATTGTGTAGGAACAGTTAACATTAAACAAGGAGAAAACTCCTCAACACATCTTGGAAACCATTGAATTCAATAATAAATGAAACCTAACACCAACACTATTCCTTCCATTCACTTCTACCTGTACACACTAAAATGTGCACTTCTCTAAGTCTTTACTTCCAAGGGAATCCATGAATGGGAAACTTTGAAAAATGACCTAGAGCTCCCTAAGCATGGAGTGCAAGGATATTAAGAGTGCTCTCAGCTAGAGCTATTAATCCTATGACCTTGCTAGTAAACCATGCAATGGGAGATTCAAGCGAGACAAGGGCAAGAATGTCAATATCCTCAAGAATCAATATGAGAATGAAATTCAATGCTAGAAATGAAGATGCAAGCTATGTTAAGATGAATATGCAAGTTAAGCTATGGAAAGGAAAGATGCAAGTATTACAAAAACCCTCCTAATTAGACTGTGTGAATCAATCTAAAGCATAAAGGAAACTAAACTATGCATGCCATGATAATGAAACTAAAATGCAAGAATGGAACTAAGATAGAATGTGAATGCAAAAGCTAAGAATGCTCCAAATATCCAAAGCTCCAAAGTCACCTAGAAAACGTGCAGCATAACATTAGTATTTAAAAGATGGATCTAAGAATGAGAAAAGAGCTCTCCTTTTAAAGGAATTGAAAAGGAATGGACCATGGAAATTAAGAGGCAAAAGATTTAATCAAGGGTGGAGCTTGAAAGAGGAGAAATCCATGTGCACAAGTATCCTCTAATGGGAAAATAAGAGTTGACTTTTGTGTCCATATGAGACAAAAAGTGTTTTTTCTTCTTTTTATAAAATAAGAATAATGCTTTATTTGTGCAACTTTAGGATAAAGGTAAAGTGGGGGCTTTTTAATTAATAAAAGGGGAGGAAATATTCCTTTTAAAAATATAAAGACTTAAGATAAGATAGTTAGCCCATAGAAAATAATTGAATAAATGATAGAACTAGGATTTGATCAAGAATAAGCAATTGATGATTTTAGCAAATAATGCTAGCAAGGGGCTAATAGTCTAGATGACCATTTTTGGGTGATTACATTTGCCCCTCTTTGACTAATGTGTGATCGATCTAAGAACACATTACATCAAAGAATAGATCAACCAAGAAGGCAAAAGATAGAGATCTGACTCCAAAGAATGAAGTGTAGAGAGATAGTAAATCCTGCATGGTCAACCTAGTAGCAACAGTACTAAACATTTAGGAAAGAGATGGACAGTATCAGAGCTCAAGACAACAACTAACATGTCAAGCACAAAGATAGATCGATTAGAGAAAATGGAGTGGTCAAGCATATGCTCTAGAGAATAGCCAATAGGATATGATGTGTCTACCCCCTCGGGATCGGAATTGAAATTAGGTAGAGGGAATGCAGAAGCAAGAGCAACATGATCAAATCACTAGAAATCATAATTGAAGATGAAAGATAAGAGAATAACCATCAAGCAGTGAAGATATGCCCTAGTAAAGACCTTAGAGAGATGAAATGAATGAAATGAGTGAGGGACTAGAAAGGTGAGAGAGATGGAGATGAAGAAGGAAAGGATGCCCCAGCGAAGATCAAAGGATCAGGCCTCAAAAGGTCAACTAACTACGTGGAAGAAGGAGAAATGTGATTTGGATGGTCAAGGTGAACTTGGATTTCAGTTTCGATCCTGAAATGAAGAGAAAATGGTGTGATATGAAAGACAAGAAGTGAAAGACATGATCGAGAAAAGGAAAGGTGAGCGCAGTTGACCGACAGGTCCTCAAAAGATGAAAGGAGAGCTCTCTCCATATGCAAAATGCAAAACTAACTATCATGAACATAAAAATGCAAGCTACTATGAAAAGTGGTTTACTTGGAAGGTTACAAAGCCATTAGTCTCTAATAATCATCATCGAGCATTGTTGGTAGCATCGCAAGATCATACAATACATACTAATATAACTATGTGAATCTGAATATGATCTATATCATATAGGAATGTGGAAATCTCACCTAGGCATCAAAGACATGTAGATCAAGATGACTAGTGCAGTGAGGTTCCCTAAGTTTGATATAGCAAGATTATACTTGCATCGAGACATAAGGAAAGTCAAGATGACTATAAGCATGCACTTGCAAAAATAGTCAAGGATAATACCTTGTAGACCCTAATGTCAAGTAGAACCAGCATAAATGCTAATGACAATTACGACCAACAAAATATATCCACAAGAAAAGAAAGAAATAAAACATGTCCTCATGCCCCCAGTCTTCTAGCTATGCATCATCAAAAACTATTAGGGAGAGAACACTTAGAAAAGAAATCATCATAGACAGCACACAAAGAAAGAAAGTCCAACAAGTCTCAACAAGTCAAGTGGTTTAAGTGCGTGTGTGTAGGTCATAGAGTCAATCTTTGAGTATCACCTCTGCTGGTGGAAATATCACATTATTCTAGACTGCAAGTAAACATCTGATAAGTGTTGAAAAACACTTGATGCTAGGGAAGTGTTGAAAAACATGGCTGGGGTGGTGTTGAAAAACACCATTGGAACCAAGTGGCCCAAGAAACCCGAATGCACAAAGAGACTCGAGATTAGCTTAGAACAACAGATGCCCCTAGACTAAGATAAGAGTCAATTCCAGGCTAGGAGAGGCAAAGCAAAGGAGTGTCATGCAAGACTGATAGACATAGGTGCAAGGGTCTCAAGCAGCGCCTGTTTCTAGGTTTTTACCACTTGATAGATTTTTTTTGACTTTTTATAAAATTTTTTGTATTTTTGCTACCAAGGCGATTGTTTCCAAGTTTTCACCAAGGCACTTTTCTATTTTTTTTTGAATTTTTGAATTTTTTGATTTTTTTGGTGAGACATCAAAGTGCCTATTGATAGGTTTTCACTAGGATGCTCATTTTTTCAGTACTTTTTATGCTTTTTAGGATTTTTTTAGCATCATATCTGAATTTTTTTTAAAAAAATTCAGGATCAATCAAATATGTACAAAGGATGCCCCCAGACAAAATGGGCATCAAACTCCCAAGCAAGATCACATCATGTAGTCCCAAGGTCTAGCAAGGTGGAGGACAAGAGGGATTAGCAAGCTGGTGGAAGAGATGGAAGACAAGAGAATGAAGGAGAATGAAGGGAATAAATCCTTAAGGGAAAACTCCTCAAGAGTACCCAAGCTAGGGAAAAATTGTCATGTAAAGCACATTTGGACAAGCAATGAAAGGCTAGCATAGGATAAGTCACAAAAGCATAATGAAAAAAAGGGAAAGGATGTAGTCCAAAGGAGTAGATATGTCAAGAGGCTTCATAGCATCATGTTTTACTCTTTTTTATTAGATCAAGACCAAAGGGGAAAAGGATAGCGAAAGGCTAGAATGAATGGAGGAAAATAAATATGAAGACTAAACATGAATGGAATGAAACCAAGATCATCGTAAGATAGCTCAAAAGATAGCCAAATATTCATGTATAGGTCAACATTGTCAAGATCAAAGAGAGAAGACGGAATGGATGAAATATGTAGAAGGACTACACATGATGCCTGATAGCTAGGTTTTCATCACGGTGCTTATCGAAGGCACCACAAGGAAGTCATTTTCACCATAGGAATAATTTATTTCTCTTTACTTTTTCTACCAAGGCGCTTGTGAGGTTTCCACCAAGGCACATTTTCAATTTTTTCATTATTTTTTTCTTTTTTTCTTTTTTTCTTTTTTTTTTGAAAGAAGGCAAGCTTTTTAGATAATGCTCCTTGAAAGGATAAACCATGATATGCCAAGGATTCAAAATGATATGCTCAGAGATGTTGAGAGAGAAAGGAAGATAGAAGAGAAAAATGGAGGATAAGGTTTTATGTAAAGCGAGTGAGGTTGGAAGATAGGAGGAATAGGCAAATGAGGAAAAAGGATAGAAGGTAGAAGGATAATGAATGGAAGGATTGTGAAAGGGTAGATGGAAAGGAAAGAAAGATCAATGTCAACACACACCTTGAAGGGTGGCGAGAGGATGGAGGAAATGTGAATGAAGGAATATGGTGAATATTTAGCAGAGGTTGTGGTTCAGGCACATGGAATGGAAGAATGTTTTTGGAAGAAGATGAAGCAGAAGCCTTTGGAAGTTTGAATGTCAACTTCACTTTTTGCTCAACATTAGACTCTTTCAAGAGAGACTTTGAAATCCATATAGCCGTAGGCTTTTCATTTCTTTTTGATAATTTTGAGAGAATATCTTCAATGATGGATTTTGAAACCCATACTTGTCTTGTAGTTTTCTTCTTAGATATCTCTTTTGACTTTTTACCTCCATGTCGATTAGAGGAGACATGGTGATCTTTTTTTGATGGATTCTTGTATTGCTTTGTTTTCTTGTATTGAACATTCAAGTTACTTCCAAAAGACTTGGGACTTGTGGAAGAATGAGGATATGACTAGTTTAGATGGGTGGGTGGATGAAAAGGATTCAAGGGTATGCCTCTATGTTGATCTTGAGAAAAGATAGGAGATGGAGGGACATAAGGACCCAAGATGGATGACGAATTAGGAGAGTTAGGAGGGGAAAGTGAAGGTACATAAGGGCCCAAGATGGAAGGAAGATGTGAAGGCCTTAGTGTTGGTGGAAGAGGTCCAAGGATGGATGTGGAAGATGCAAAAGGATAATCAATAAGTTCATCAACATCTATATAACGTACACACTATAATGTAGTGTGGGCACCATGGTGGGTGCCAAAAATGTACACACTAGAATGTGCACTTCTCTAAGTCTTTACTTCCAAAAGAATCCATGAATGGGAAACCTTGAAAAATGACCTAGAGCTCCCTAGGCATGGAGTTTAAGGATATTAAGAGTGCTCTCAACTAGAGCTATTAAGCCTATGACCTTGCTAGTAAACCATGCAATGGGAGATTCAAGGGAGACAAGGGCAAGAATGCCAATATCCTCAAGAATCAATATGAGAATAAAATGCAATGCTAGAAATGAATATGCAAGATATGTTAAGATGAATATGCAAGTTAAGCTATGGAAAGGAAAGATGCAAGTATTACAAAAACCCTCCTAATTAGATTATGTGAATCAATCTAAAGCATAAAGGAAACTAAACTATGCATGCCATGATAATGAAACTAAAATGCAAGAATGGAACTAAGATAGAATGTGAATGCAAATGCTAAGAATGCTCCAAATCTCTAAAGCTCCAAAGTCACCTAGAAAACCTGCGGCATAACATTAGTATTTAAAAGATGGATCTAAGAATGAGAAAAGAGCTCTCCCTTTAAAGGAATTGAAAAGGAATGGACCATGGAGATTAAGAGGCAAAAGATTTAATCAAGGGTGGAGCTTGAAAGATGAGCAATCCACATGCACAAGTATCCTCCAATGGGAAAATAAGAGTTGACTTTTGTGTCCATATGAGACAAAAAGTGTTTTTTCTTCTTTTTATAAAATAAGAATAATGCTTTATTTGTGCAACTTTAGGATAAAGGTAAAGTGGGGGCTTTTTATTTAATAAAAGGGGAGGAAATATTTCTTTTAAATAAATAAAGACTTAGGATAAGATGGTTAGCCCATAGAAAATAATCGAATAAATGATAGAACTAGAATTTGATCAAGATTAAGCAATTGATGATTTTAGCAAATAATGCTAGCAAGGGGCTAATAGTCTAGATGACCATTTTTGGGTGATTACACTACCAAGAATAAAGCATTTAATCCATTCAACATTACATATAATCATTAGATAGTTACATTTCCTAACTGTGTAGAGGAACAGTCATGACCAAAATGATCAAAAGTACTTTCACCCTTGCACAAGCTATTCCAAACTTCAAGTAAAATGAGAAATATGCTATATCAAATCATTCATATTTATAATAACCATTCAAAGGATCATTTTGTCAATAAACCCTCTGATTTTACCCCTACGGCAGAGAAAGGAAACTTAGTAAAACTAGTCTATGCCACTGTTTGTGAGGGTACAGTCATGATAAGTACCTCTCAAACCTCTCCAAACATGTAAGAATGTCTATAAATACTTTATTGATCTCTTCTAAACATTAATGCATGGACAATCAAACCAGTAGTCTCCAAATCATTCAATAAGTGAATATGAATGTTTTAAAAACTTTCCTCCCAACTTCCCCAACCACTCCTAATCGGTTAGAGGGATTAGTTGAGTGTTTAGACACTAAAACTTATTAAACATACCTTATCTAATATGATGAATTGTAATATCAACAAACATGAATCCAAACATTTCAAAATAGTGAATCAATATCCTTGAGCACAAGCACCAATAACATCAAATAATGAAGATAAAGCACAGGCTAGGGCACAACACCATAGAATGTGGTCATTTCAGTGAGCATTCATGATCAAATAAAATGCAGTGCATTTGAAATTTGTGGTCAAATATGATGTCAAAGGCTCGAAAGACATTGCCGGTCAAATATACCAATCAAAGATGAAGAAATCACATACCTTCTCTCATGCTCAGCTTGCATGAAGGAAGATTTGATAGCCAAATCTTCCTTGTACCACACGAAGAACATGTCATTGGTTTAGTTTAGCATGTTATTATCATATCAGATAAAATATGTTTAATAATTGTTGGTAAGGATAGGAATAGTGGAGATTCTAGAAATATCCCTCTAACCGATTAGGAGTGGTTGGGGAAGTTGAGAGGAAAGCTTTCAAATATTCATATTCACTTATTGAATACTTTGGAGACTACTGGTTTGACTATCCATGCATTACCAATGACTAAGATTCATTAAAGGATTTCCATGTGTTATCATTGTATTGTGTATTTCCAATATTTTTGGATGCAGGGCAGACCAGGAGAATGAAGGATCACTCACTGATTGCATGATAACCCAGTTTTCAAGGGTCACTAGTTGAGGGGATAGTCAAGGTCCGAATGTTGATAGTGTTCATTGAGGGAAGGGGGATTGTAAAAGACTTTTTATCATTGTATTGTGTATTTCCAATATGTTTGGATGCACGATAGAAAAAGAGAATGAAGGATCACTCACTGATTGCATGATAACCCAGTTTTGAAGGGTCACTAGTTGAGGGGACAGTCAAGGTCTAGATGTTGATAGTGTTACTTGAGGGAAGGGGGATTGGGAAAGACTTGTTATCATTGTATTGTGTATTTCCAATATGTTTGGATGCATGACAGAATAGGAGAATGAAAGATCACTCACGGATTGCATGATAACCCAATTTTGAAGGGTCACTAGTTGAGGGGATAGTCAAGGTCTGGATGTTGATAGTGTTCCTTGAGGGAAGGGGGATTGTAAAAGATTTTTTATCATTGTATTGTGTATTTCCAATATGTTTGGATGCAGGGTAGAATAGGAGAATGAAGGATCACTCACTGATTGCATGATAACCCAGTTTCGAAAGGTCACTGGTTGAGGGGACAGTCAAGGTCTAGATGTTGATAGTGTTCCTTGAGGGAAGGGGGATTGTGAAAGGCTTGTTATCATTGTATTATGTATGTCCAATATGTTTGGATGCAGGGCAGACCAGGAGAATGAAGGATCACTCACTGATTGCATGATAACCCAGTTTTGAAGGGTCACTAGTTGAGGGGACAGTCAAGGTTTGGATGTTGATAGTGTTCCTTGAGGGAAGGGGGATTGTGAAATGCTTTTTATCATTGTATTGTGTATTTCCAATATGTTTAGATGTAGGGCAGACCAGGAGAATGAAGGGTCACTCACTGATTGCATGAGAACCTAGTTTTGAAGGGTCACTGGTTGAGGGGACAGTTAAGGTCCAGATGATTGGGCCATTCGAGGACCTTATTTATTTGTATTGATTTCTATTCAAATTGGATGAATGGATTTCTTGTGAATTATCAGCTGCTATGTATCCTGCAACTGCATCTATAAATCTGCATATACTTCTCTAGGGCTGTAAGCCACTTAGGGATCAAAATAGAGAAACTAACTCAAAATCATTCTTTGTCCTATTTCCTTTTAACTAAGTCTCAACTATCAATGATATAAAAATACATTTGATGCCCTAAGCTATCAATACAAATGGAACCAAGCTAGAAGCTCACGGGTTGTCCATTTGATAACCACAGTCAACATTTCAAAAAAATGGTTATCCTTGAGCACAAGCACCAATAACATCAAATAATGGAGTTAAAGCACTAAATCAAAATCATTCTTTGTCCTATTTCCTTTTAACAAAGTCTCAACTATCAATGATATAACAATACATTTGATTCCCTAAGCTATCAATACAAATGGTACCTAGCTAGAAGCTCATGGGCTATCCATTTGATAACCACAGTCAACATTTCAAAAAAATGGATATCCTTGAGCACAAGCACCAATAACATCAAATAATGGAGTTAAAGCATGGGCTAGGGAACGACATCAGTAACATCAAATAATAGAGATAAAGTACCGGCTAGGGCATGACACCAATAGAATGCAGTCATTTCAGAGAGTATTCATGATCAAATAAAATGCAATGCATATGAAATTTGCAGTCAAATATGATGCCAGAGGCTTGAAAGATGAAGAAATCACATACCTTCTCTCGTGCACACCCAGCTCATTTTCTCTTGCTCCTTTCCTATGTCAATCAAAATAAAAATGATTTGGTGATTCACTTCTTTTTTTTTATGTATACCAAAAACTGTTAGAATTCTAATGGTCAATTTAAAACCCATCAGAATACCAACATCCTCAAGGCCTATTTTTAAAAAAATAACAAATTCATTAAAAAAAAATTACCCGTCAGAAGTGTCTATCAAAATTTGGCCCCAAGTGTAGTAGTGAAAGAGCATCAGTCCCCAGGGACTAATGGATGGTTGACTACTCTACTTCAAGAGTAGTACCGGTGCTTAAAATGATTGGTGCCCTTTTCCATTAATGCCAAAGGGGGAGTAATATATAGTCATGAAAAATAGAAGTAAAGGAGTAATATACTAAGGGGGAGTAGTATTCAGTCATGAAAGCAATTCAGTTGAGAAAATGGAGAATGTTGAAAGAATATTACAATAGATGGAGGATTCATCCTTGGGAGAGTGTTGATGAGGAAATGGATAATGTTATAAAAGAATTATTCATTTGGGTTGGTGGTGTTTTTCATTCCATATGTTGCCATCAATGCCAAAGGGGGAGATTGTTCAAGATTTGTCAGCAAGCCAGTGCTGACTGTATGTTTGTCATTGATGACAACATATGGTAAGTAGTATGTGTGGAAGACTTGTGTAGTAAGATTTGAGTATATGAATCATGGACATGTTATTAGCATGATATCATGGATGTAGAGGTCAACTGTTAGTACAGACAGTTATGTAGCAGCATGTGTCAGTAGTGTTCCTGATGGAGTTACAGGCAGTGTTCTATGAGTGATTGTCTATATAGCCATCATGGAGCCTTGTGCCTTTGGATATGTGATGAAGACATGTTAGTGATGTTATAATCATGGACACATAGTCTAATGATTAGTAGAAGTGAATTTATGCAGTCGCTATTCACCAGTAGCAGTTTCTTGTGTTTATTCAGAAAAGTCGATAGAGATTATATTGGTTCAGGAGTTGCGCTATCATTTCAGTATGTGCCCTTGGACTACATATTGGAGAAGAGTTAAGAATGTTTGGTTAAGAGCACATGATGTAATTCATCTTAAGGAGAAAGCTTTAATTAATTTGGTAGAGCCGATAGTGTGTAGCATGTGTCTACATTTATTAATATTGGACAGGTCCCAGATTATGTTGCGTGCTTAGTAGAGGTGACATAAGTACTATTCGAATATGTTATAGTTTCTCTAATATGATTTCAAGGTGGTTCTAATAGGTCAACTTGATTATGTTATTTAGAGGAAAGATATTTATAAGTAGTCATTTGTGATTGCTAAGGGATGGTTCAGAGTTGATTGTGAAGAGTAGAGCAGAGTGTGTGAAGTGTTGAGCCATCAGCAGAAGGTCTATGTGACCAAGTAAAGACTTTATACTATACACTAGAACTAATCCAGATAGTAGGTCAAAGCGCAGTTCACCAAGATCCAAATATAGTGTACATATGTTATTCAGAAGGTTGTAGCCTTCACCCCTTTGAGTAGTGTGCTCTCAAACAGTGCATCCTCACCCCTAACAGGGTTAATTGTAAAAGACTCCTAATAGGGTTTGACCCTTGACCAGGTCACTGTACTAAATTCATTGTAAAGACAACTCCTAACAGGGTTAAGGATCTTCTAACAAGGATCATAAAACACTAGTGTAGATTATTAGTGGGTGTCAATTCCCACCAAGGTTTTTACCTATTTGGGTTTCCCCATAACCAAAATATTGGTGTTGTGTTCAAGTGTTCTTTCATTGTGTTTATTCTTTATGTTTAAGTATACTTAATTGGATTAAGAATTGAAACTTGTAGATAGTTGATTCACCCCCCCCCCCCCCTCTCAGTTATCTCTTGAGACTATTCCTAACACTTACATTGTCACAAGGTTGGTCACCTAAGTAAAGATTGTAGAGACCAAGCACCAGAGACACAAATCTTTAAAAATGGCAATACAATTGAAGATATCATGAGGATAAGAAACACTATGTGGAGAAAAGCATCAAATGATAATGCTAAGTCAAGTAATGCAAACAGTGAAACCTCATCCATTAGATCAGGTGACATCTGCACCTCTACCTAAGCTGAAAAGGTATGTATGGAACTGACAATTCAAAATGATCATATTTATCATACAATTCCTTATATTAAATGTGCACATACCAAATCTACATGAATTAAGATGCATTATGGTTTTACAAGTTTTGAGCTTTAAGTGTTTATAGTTGGTATATGTTAGACCGAGTGAGAAGTTGCCAGTCGGTAACTATTATGCAAGGTTAACCGAGTGTCAGTATTAACCGAGTGTAAATTTACATGTTAACTGAGCTTATGGTATTTTGTGGTATACACCAAGTTTGATAGTTTTCATCGAGCTATATTAGGTCGAGCATTTATTGCAAAAGTTTTGAGCGAGAATTTGAAAAAGCTATAAATACGTAGTGAACTTAGTTCATTTTCTGACACAGCGATTACGAAGAGCAAAGAGTTTACAAAGTGATTTCAAGAAAAGGATTTTTAGAGCATTTGAGCGCATATTTGAAGTACTCTGGGAGATTTCATCATCATTCTGAGTAAGTACTATCATTGCCGAGATGTTCATTTGTTACTTACTGAAACCCTAAATGAGAAACTATGGCGTCCACATCAAATACAAGAAAGTCCAAGTATGCAGAGGAGGATGAAATAAATCTAATTGTTTCTACTACTTGTGATGAGCCTAAATATAAACTTCATCCCAAAGTGGTGTCACAAATTGATAAAATCAGAGCTTTTTCAAGCATACCACCTAGGGTTTTCTGGTAGAAGACATATGTTCTTATATTCACTGCAAGATAGGGGATATCAGAGATTTTGAGATGTTCGCTACATATCAGAAGCTGTGTGGTGAACACGAAAAGTTGAAATCTGATCATGAGCACTTGAAAGTTAAAGGTCTGGTTAATGCCCTAAATTTCCTAAAGAATTTCAAAAATGAGTGGACAAGAATCATCTTGAGTCAGTATCATGATGGGAAATTATGGTTGGATGATCCTATAAACATCACAAAGCACACCATACAAGCGGTAACCAGATACCCTACTACTAACAAAGTCAAGGCACTAAGGAGTGAACTGAGGACTGACACAGAAGAGAATATTGGAGCCGAATGGGATGGTAGAGCAATGAAAGTAAGCACAATCAAAGATCCTGAGACAAGATTTGAATCTTATGTCATCAAATATAAGATATTCCAATCAAGTAGACCAAAAAGTGTACTGTGTGGTGTTGTTGATATTGCATACAAGATGGTTAAGAAGGGATTTCAGTTGGATCTTGCCAAGCTACTACTGAAGAAAGTAGAGGAAAACATGAAGACTATCCGATCGGCTAAGTCCACCTGTAAGTTTGGATCCTTACTAATTTGCATATTCTTTTATGTGCAAAACTTTTCCCCTTCGATCAGTAATATAGATTGGTCAACCAACAAGCCAGTTACACTCCAGATTATAGATTTGATTAACAATTTGGGAGACAATTTTGTCAGTTTAGTAGATAGTTATTTTGAACAATTTAAGGAGAGAATGAATTCAAGGAGCATAATTCCAAGACAACTAGTAGAAGAATATGAACATGATATTTGTGTTCTAGTTGATACAGATCATACTTTGATAAAGGTTGTGGAACCAAGAACAAAATGGCTAGCCCCTATGGATTATAAGCTAGATATTGATTATGCATCTAGATCAATAAAGGCTTTATTGGCTAAGCCTAAGGACCCTAATGCTACTAGGTCTAGCACTTATGAAGAAGCCAAGACAAGGATAAAGATAGACCTAGTCATAGGTAAAATAACAAAGAAATCCAGGAAAATGATGAGTAATTTGGTTAAGAAATTTTTTGATGATATTGAATCATCTGAGAGCATACCGGTTGAGGTAGCAAACGAAGGTCCGCTACTTCTTTCTGATAAACCACATGATGATGAATAAACTGACTCTGATAGAGATGTAGATCCTACACCGGTTTCTCCTTCCCCCACTCCAAAGAAGATGCAGTCTGAAGTGCAAACAAGGGCATGCACAAGGTCATCAACTATAGCTTCACATCCACCAAAGAAAGGAATTATGAAAATATCTAGGCCAACTGCAGCATCACCGACAAAGACTTACAAGAAAAGAGGTACTAAAGCTACTACCGAGGCCCCTAAGAAAAAAAGAAAATTAATAAGAGGGAAGGATGATATAGATGATGATGAAGATGATACTGAGAAATTTAAAGTAGTTGTTAATAAAAACCATTCAATTAATGAAGTAGCTGAAGACATAATAGACAATGGAGGTCTAAGTGATCTTGAAATCAGTCGGTTTGAACACTTGTCAATCAAAAACCAAAATAAGATAGAAGAAGCTATAATTCAGATGATGATAAAATTCAAGAAGGTACCAATTGAATTTTGTAAGTATGTACCTAAGACATTATATGATAGAATTTAATAGAGATGGACATATGCATTGAATATTGAGAAGAGAATGAGGGAACAATCCCTAGTTTTGGCAATGCCTACATTGACAGTTCTTGAAGTTGAGGAATTGATGAAATATTATTCTAAAAGATTTCTAGTAAAGAGTTAGGCACTACAGATACTTGATGAAAATCTGGCAGACATTGATGAGAACATATTTGACATGCATGCACAACTCGGTCTTGAGCACATTTCTCTCACCAACTTGAAAGAGGAATGGAAAAAGCTCTTAGATTATTTGATGAAAACCCATAAGAACATTTTTTTATAAGATGTAAGTACAAATTTTGATTTTGGCATTAATCTCAAAAAGGGGGAAATATAATGTATATGCCAAATGTACTTTTTATACTTAGTACTACACACATACTAGGAGCATGCACCGAGGGGGAGTTTTGAGTAATTTTGTCGTAGAGTCAGTTTTGTTATGTATACATGGAGAGTAATAAGCTATAGAAATATTAGCTTATATACATTACAGTTTTGATACTAATGCCAAAGGGGGAGATTGTTATCTCTATTTGAGCATTAGATGTTGTTGTAATACCTCAAAAATGGGCTATAGGTTCATTAACCTGCTACATCTTCAAATCGAACAAAATTGACATGAAAGTCCTAACCTAAGGCACATCTGCACATTATCGAATCCTAATTGATTTTATCCTAAATTCTGCATCGAGGAATATTCCTAGCAATATTCCTATTTATCCTAATTATCTTTAATTTCATAACTATTTGGCGATAAATCCTATTTATCCTAAAGTTTAATTAATTGAATATTCTGAATATTTAATTAATTAGATTTAATACTGCCACTTAATTATTTAATTTAATTTAATCCTAATTATTCCTAAATTGTATTATTTAATGTTGACAATAAATCTAAAATCTCATGACTAATTGATTAAATTCTTATTTAATTAATTCATGTTAATTGTCAATTTTTAATAATATAGTTTTTGAATAAAGTTTGATTTAATAATTGATTAACCCATACATCAATTGTTTTATTTCAAAAATCAGTTAAGTTGAGAATAAATCACTTTATTTTTAAATTAATTTATAATTAAATCATGCACAATCTGAAAAGTAGGCAACTAGAAATTAACAATCAATTTTAAAATTGAAACTCAACATCTGATGATGAGTTGAAATTTGATCTAAACCCTATTTTGAGTTAAAAATTGCTTTTGCATGATTTTTGTGAGTTAATTATCTTTGATTTCTTGATAACTCAAAAATTAACCTGAGTTTATCAAGAGTGATTTATGGCTTTTCTCCTGCATCCTCAAAGCCCTGGATTTCTATAAAATCAAGGCTCAGCTCTTCACAATAGGGACCTTGAAATTGCATCCTCACTCTGACAAATTTGTGACTAAAGAATCAATCTTTTGCGAATCAAGGCTATTGTGAGATTTTCATTTATTGTTTTGAGCATTCATAGTTTCATATCATAGTTTTCATATTCATTCATAGAATTCTTAGATTAAATCTGCATTCAATCTCAATTTCATTCATATAGCTTAGATTCATATAGTTTCTCATATTATTGCACAGAAAATACAAAAATCTAGAATAATCTGCATTCATATAATCTTTCATATCTTGCATTTAAATCCTTTGTTTAGGTGTTGCATTATCACTGATCTCGATTCCAATCTGAGAACATCATACTCCTACCTACTAGAAGGCAATAAATCACCTGGTTAGCTTAGTTTCAATTATTTGTCAAATTTTGATTTCTGCTAACCTCTAATGTTTTATTGAAGTGTTGTGTCTACAGTTAGGTACAAAATTCACACACATATTTTTGGCACCCACCATGGGGCCCTGAAATGGGTTTCCCTTCTATTTTATCAATTTCTATCTTTTCTATCAAAACTGTGATTTTTAATTTTCTATTCGTACTTCTGTACATCCCTATACAGATTCTCACACTAGATTTTTCATCGCACTACGTGAAGTTTTGCTGGTTTCAGAACTTCCTCACGTGAGACTTCATCCTTTATTGTGTGAGACTGTACTTCCTTGTGTAGGACCACATCCTGACTCACATGAGATTTTGCTTCAGAGATGATTATTGATTTCTAACGCTTATTGTTTGCTGTTGATTTGTCTTGATTTTGTACTTTTGGAGGTAGCGTAATACTAGATTATAGAGTTTTTGGATGTGTGCTAAATTTTGGATTGCAAGGTGTTGGAACTAAGGTATTCTCCTCAAGCTGATAATATTTTGATTTGGATTAAAATAAACTCTCACGTTTCAAGCTTGTGTGACTTTTCTTGCTTTCATATCACAGACTTCATTTTGGGCTATAAAATGAATGTAGATTTTCTTTCTACATATTTTTTACAGATAGTAAATAGGCCCTATGAACACTATTTGTGGATGATCTTGAGAGATCGAGCTTCTTTCACTTGTTTATTCATGTGAAGCTCTTCTTGACAAAGGATCCCATTGTAGGTAGGGAAGAAACTAAGAGCATCTTATGTTCTACTAGATTTGTGCATCTTCAACTTTTGATTGATACATTCTCTCTCCGGAGAGGTTAATAGATCATAAGCGGTTGACATCATAGATCTTTATGAGATAATCTTTCTCTTAGCATGTTAGATTAATCTATCTGCTTTGTTTTGGTTAAAAGTGAAAAGGCTAGAGGACTATGCTCTACTCCCTTTTTGGGAAGTATCAAAAACTCAGATCCTTGAATCTAGAACCAGTCCCCATGTGGCATCTTTTGTGAGTCACCTTTAGAGAGGGTTAATCATAGTGGACATTCCCTTACTTGGGTCAACCATGTGGATGAAACCTCAAGCGGTAATAGGCATTTTTGTCATGGTAGCAGCAGCCACTATATAAATGTCCTTGTGGAGGAAATCTTCATTGGTGTGGTCTCTTGTTGGGCTATCAGATCTCCCTAGCAGCTCCTAATTGATTAATTTCTTAGACTGTGTCAAAACCTCGGTGCACCTAGATTGGATTTAACCCTCTTGAGATCACAAACGTTTCAGAGTCAGACCATTACTACAAACCCTAGTGAGGCCAAATTTTTATTTTCTAGGAATATGTGCGTTATTGAAAAACTTTTTGAAACATACACAAGTAGTATTTCTAGGGATTAGCACAATAAGTCACTATTGCTTGTTCATGTGCAAGCTTGTGTTTTCCCTTGTTCATTGTTTTTAGA
This sequence comes from Chamaecyparis obtusa, assembly GCA_027943335.1. Classification (NCBI taxonomy): domain Eukaryota; kingdom Viridiplantae; phylum Streptophyta; class Pinopsida; order Cupressales; family Cupressaceae; genus Chamaecyparis; species Chamaecyparis obtusa. Next base: position 432,164 of record BSBK01004313.1, on the reverse strand, counting down.
TGATTGCTTGCCTCCCTTGCTTGTTATTTTGCATGCTTGATATCTTCTTGGTTACTTGAAATGAACTATTACACAGATCTTCAAAACTGAATAGAAAAAAAAAACTTGCAAACAATCTGATACTGAAACACTCAAAAATTGCAAAATCTGAGCAAAAATCCTTTTCTAGTGTGAGAACTAAATATTCTATCAGAGAACAACCAGCGTTGTGTCTCAAAATTTGTGTCTCAAAAGCTATGCCTCAAAATCTATGCCAAATTGTCAAACTATGTTCTTTTATCACGCGAGATTTTAGTTTTTTGAGTACTCCCTCACGTGAGACAACATATTCTCGTGTGTAGCCTAGTACTTCCTCGTGCAAAATAGCATTCTCTCACATGAGCCTATCTTGAAATTTTCAAAATAGCAAGCTTATTACTATTAGTTGGTCAACTTTTTGTCAGATCTGACTTTTATCTGGGGTCTGTATGCCTATTTTCCCGTTGCACACTATCTGAAACTACATGTCTAGAGTTGAGAAATGAATCCTAGAATATGTCAAACAAATTATTGTGTCAGAAATAGAACCAAACTAGAAAAAATCCATTCAATTTCCTAAAGTGGTCTCTTGAGTCTGATTTAGCCTTCTGATTTATCGATTTGAGTCTTTTTCATCTTGTGTCAAAACCTTGTCAAAATTATCTTCAAATTCAATCTTTTTACTAAATGGCTAAGTGTTGTGAGCTTGTGCTCACCATCTATTGGGCATCTACCCACACTACTATGGTGTAGTATCCTTCACTTATGTCTGATCTATTGTTCAATCAATTTAAATCTTGACAAGGTTGCATCATTCGATCTTCTTGAATTAGATCTTTCTTCAGTTGTCTTCATCTTTTTTTATTGCTTCACCCAAGGTTAATGGTGGAAACTAGAGCTTCCTCACACAAGAAATTTGGAGAAGCACTCAATACTTTACCGTTGACTATTCACAAAGGTCCAACTCTTGAACAAATGTATAATTTGGGTCTTTACAAAGATGACGATCTTGGCAACTTTCACTTGAAAACTAGTTACATACCCCCTCCATCAACTCACAGAGGTAATCAAAAAAATCCTCCTCAATCTATCCCAGGGAGTCCTAAAACTACTAACATGTCTCACAGAGGTACACAACACAGGTCTCAAAGACCCCATTCTCAACATGGTGTTGATCAAGAACTTACACCTTCTGAAATTGCTGGATATCAAAATGATGATGACTTCAAGAAAATGATGAGGCATTTCTTGAAAGAAGATAGAGGCATACTTTCTAGAGTTATCTCATCAAGGAGCTAAACTTCCTCCAAACTTTAATATTGAAAATATCATTACACATGAGAAATAAACTCCTATCACATCCATGATAAAATAGATGCATTCCATGAAAGTCAAGCTTAACAAACTAGAGAAAGAAAAGGAACCTAAGAAGTTCTCCATGGAGGCCCTATGCCCTTTTCCATTTGATAAAGACTTGTACATGCCACCATTCCCTAAAAGAGTGGAAATGCCTAAATATAATAAGTATGATGGAAACTCTGATCCTCAAGATCATGTCAGAGAATTTTGTACTCAATCAATGGAGTTCATGCATGAACCAACCTATTTGATGCATCTTTTCCCTTGATCTCTGGGAGGACCAAACATTCATTGGTTCTCTAGGATGCCTCCAACTATCAAGACTTTTGAGGAGTTAATCAAATTGTTCTATCAACAATGCTCCTACAATATTCAACATCCGGTCACCATGATCGACATCTACAATCTGAAACAATATCCAGGTGAACCATTCCTGACATTTCTCAAGAGATGGAGGAAGAAATTTTCTCTATATGCTAGACCCATTTGGGAAACTGAGAAGCTGGAAATCTTCATCAACAATCTTGTTCTAGAAATAAACTACACTTTACAAATGCAAAATCATACATATTTTGATAAGATGGTAGATAATGAGATCAAAATTGAGAAAGTACTTGTGAAAAAATGAGATATCACACTTCAAAAGGACAAGTATGAATCTAGATCTAGTTCTAAGGACAAGAACAAAAAATGGAACAAGAATAAAGGTGTTGTCACATATGGCGTTGTTGATACTATATGTGCCCCATCTAAGGCACCTACTTTCAATCTCACTATTGGCACCCAAGCCATCAAAGCCTTTGAAGCTCAAACATCTGAATCTAACAAAAAGTCATCTGATTATAGGCCTTAGGCTACAGATCCTAACAGCATATTCACTCCTCTTGGAGAATCCTTGGAATTTGCCATGAAAAATCTATTGGCCAACTGAGATAAAATTCTTTGATCCTGAACCTAAACTGAAATGGTGGAGAGAGAATGATTTATGTGACTTCCATTGCAATAAAGGTCATAAGACTAATAACTGCACTCACTTGAAGCACATTATACAAGACAAAATTGATAATGGAGAAATCATGATTGACAATCATAAGAGCAATAATGATCATACAACATTCATAGAACCATTTCCAAAACATGGTCAAGAAGATTCATCTTCTCAACCTAATATGGGTGCTAAAGTCAATTATGTCTACTCTGGAAACAATGTTGTTATCAATATGGTTGAACCATGTCTATCTAAGCATTGCAATGTCATCACAATTGTAAGAAAAGATAGAGATAATCAATCAGCTAATGCAGTTACTCGATCACAAGCTCAAGCACATTTGCAAGGACAAATACCAGATTCATCCAATGTCCCTAAGGTGTCTTTCAATCTTTCATTTGCTTCTAAATAGAAGGCTACATCTAAGTCTTCAAATCCTAAAGACACGAGGCCTACATCATATAGTATTGTCCAACAACTCCAACATACAAATGCAAAAATCTCCATGTTTGAGTTGCTTTGAATATCTCCAGCTCATAGAGCCATTCTAGACAAAGCTTTGCTCAGATCCAATGTTCCTGATAACCTTGATTTAGATAGATTCTAGACTATGGTTGGTCATCTTACCTCTCCATAGTATATTTCCTTTTTAGAGGAAGATGATAACTCCTTGAGTCATCCGCATAACCAGCCCTTGCATATTGAAGTCTTGATCCAAAACCTTCATGTCAAACATGTGTTGATAGATGGGGGTACTGGTCTCAACATTTGTTCTTTCAGCTTGATTACGCAATTGGGATTTTCAGAAATGGCCATTGATCCTAGAAAGAAGATAACTATCAAAGCATATGATGAACAAGAAAGATCTTCCAAAGGAAGAAATTGTCTTACCTATCAGAATAGGTCTTGTTATCAGAGATATTATATGTCAATTTCTTGATCTACCTTTGCCTTACAATATCCTCCTAGGAAGACCCTAGATACATGAAATGAAAGCTATTCCTTTTACATACCATCAGTGTTTGAAATTTCCTTATGAAGAAGTAGAAGTGACGATTCTAGCTGATCTATATACAACTTGCAATGCATTGAAAGAAAGTGTTGATAAACTTGTTCTCTCCCTATCTCACCTAAGTCCTATGAGAAAACTTTAAAACAGTCCAAACTAGAGTCTACAGAACCTCTTGAGACATATAAAGGAAATTTTGTTGCAGAACAAGTATCTAAACAAGAGTTTGAAGAGGATGAAGTTGTGCTTGCCTAGCTATACAAAGATGAACCTAAATCTCAAGTTGTTCAAAAATGTGATGCTAAAATACCAAAGATCCCTTCTAAGTCATGTGGCCCAGGGGACAAATTGATCACAAAAATGGGATATAAAGGAAAAGGACCTCTAGGACTATAGGGTAAAGGTCTTCTATCACCTCTTGACCATCATGGTCGAACCAATAAGAATACAATAGGTCTAGGATATAAGAAGAAGCCTTTCTATCTTAGCAACAACTCTTCACATGTCTTAGAGAAGATTGTACCATCCACAACAAATCAGCTAAAGGAAGAAACAATAGAACAATCTAATAGTGATGATTCAGACACCATTGAAGATCTTATTCCTTATGAGCATTTGCCTAAAGAAATAAAAGACTTCCTTGAAGCTGAAGATGTTCCAGTAAAAAGAATTAACATAGTAGAAACACAAGAACCTACTATAGAGCAAGAGATATTTGCGCCACAAGAACCAGCTAATCTCAAAGACAACCAAATAGACAAAGAGGAAGGTGGTAGTTATTCTGAGATAGATTCCCATGAGTATGAATTCAAATCAGAATCTAAGGGTAACCCTTCTTGGGGTATTCATCTTGACTTTACTCATGTTCTTAGATTTCTTAGAGGCATAGATGAAGAATCTAATGACTATGAATGGGGAGCCATTCTAGAAGATGAGCTTATCATAGAGAAACATGTTGACATTATTCACCAATATGCACCTAAACCCAATGTAAGTCTAGAATGAAATGATGAACTTAACGAGTCTAATCCATGGATGGCTGAAGTGGACTCCCACAATGGCATTGAGCATATTCACAAATTAAATTTCTTAAGTTGTAATATCACGTTTCAACTCTAGTGTCGAGTTAGGACCAATGATGATAGATCCATATCCATAAACACTATTTCCCAATCTTTCACCACTTTGACTATCCAACATCCTGAACTTCTTGACCAAACCTCCACAAATATGAGCTAAAGTATTTATACCTTACCCAATGACTATGCTCTTTCTTTCTATCTCAATGTAGTTGAACCTATGAGGACTTCCATCAATGAACTAAGCATTAGCATGATGGAGTCAGACATCAAGTATCTTAGTCAGAAAAATAAGAATAAGAATAAAAAGAAAAGGAGTTCTAATGGTGAAAACCACTTTGTGGCAGTCTTAGAACCTACAAAAGTAAAAATAAAAGATGTATCCAAAGGTGAAAACCTCTCTGAGGTGCCCAAGGATGAGATATTTGATGTCCTTCTGAGTCATTTACAGGACAGATCTCCAATTCTAATTGAGCCCACTCAATCTATCAACTTGGGAACCGCAGAAGAACCACAGTTGATCCATGTAGCACAATCCTTATCAGAAGAAGAAAAGAAAAAATTTACAACATTCCTAATAGAGAAGAAGATCAAATTTGCATGGAAATATTTAGATATGCCAAGGTTGGATCCTGATCTTATAATGCACCATTTATCTATAGCTCCAAACATCAAACCTGTTAAATAGAAATTGAAAAGAATGCATCCACATGTTGCGCTCTTGGTAAAAGTTGAATTAGAGAAGCTACTAAAAGCCGGATTCATCTATGTTATTGACTATGCTGAATGGATCTCTAATATTGTACTTGTTTCAAAACCAGACAAATCAATAAGAGTATGCATAGATTTTAGAGATGTGAACAAAGCATGCCCTAAGGATGATTTTCCATTACCTAACATTGATATGATAGTGGACATGACCACAAGCTTTCATATGTATTCTTTAATGGATGGTTTTTCTAGATATAATCAAATAAACATTGCTCTAGAGGATCAAGAGAAAACTGCTTTCACATATGGATGGGGTACCTTCTATTGGAATGTCATGCCATTTGGGCTTAAGAATGCCGGTGCTACATATCAGAGAGCTATGACATCTATTTTTCATGACATGATGCATCAAACTATGGAGGATTATGTTGATGATACTTTAGCAAAATCTATGATAAGATTTGAACATCTGAGTGACTTGAGTAAAATACTAGATAGAATGGAGAAGTTTAGTCTTAGATTGAACCCTAAGAAGTGTGCTTTTGGTGTCACTTCTGGAAAGCTTTTAGGCTACATTGTTTCAAAGAAAGGAATTGAAGTTGATCCAGCAAAAGTTAAAGCTATCATGGAGATGCAACCTCCTAAGAATATTAGTCAAATGAGAACATTACAAGGGAGAGTACAATCTATTAGACACTTCATATCTCAGCCAGCAAACATATCACAGCCAGCAAACATATCATAGCCTTTCACAAAGACATTACATAAAGGTGTCACCTTTGCATGGAATGAGGAATGTGAAAAGAATTTTAATCATATCAAGAAATATCTATCAAATCCTCCTATCTTGATGCCTCCCATTCAAGGGAAGCCATTGATCTTATATGTCTCTACCATAGATACATCATCAGGGGCATTGCTAGCATAGGATGATGAGAATAAAAAGGAAAGAGCTATATACTATATCAGAAGGACATTGGTGGCATATGAAAAGAACTATTCTATGATTGAAAAGGCTTGTCTAGCTATGATTTTTGCATCATAGAAATTGAGACATTATATGTTAGCTCATACCACGCATTTAGTAGCTAAGATTGATCCGCTAAAATACCTACTAAGCAAAGCTTCCCTCATGGGTAGATTAGCCAAATGGGTCATGCTCTTAAGTGAATTTGACATTGAATATGTTGAAATAAAAGCTATTAAAGGCCAAGTTATTGTTGATCAATTATCAGATGCACCTTTGTTTGAAGATACACCAATGCAAATGGAATTTCTAGATTCCTCTATCATGAATGTTTCTTCTAGAGAATGGCAATTATTCTTTGATGGCTCCTATACATAGAATGGATCTAGAGCAGGCATCTTGTTTATCACTCCTCAAGGATACTCCATTCCTAAGGCATTTAGAATCAAATTTCCTTATACAAATAATATTGTTGAATATGAAGCCCTTTTAAATGGTATGAAAATAGCAATTGAGTGGAGAGTAACAAAATTACACATTCATGGAGACTCACAACTTATAATACACCAAGTCAATGATGTGTATCAAATGAAGGATGAAAAGCTTGTTCCATACAAAAGAATGGTAGATGATCTAAAGAAATACTTCAATCTATCACCTTTGAGAAAATACCTAGAACAAAGAATAAGGTTGTTGATGCAATGGCAACATTATCTACTTTATTACAGTAGCCTGAACATGAGCTACGCTATGAGTTCCTTATGGAAGCACTATCTTATCTTGCATATGATTCCCCTGAAACCCACATGGTTTGCACTGTTGTAGGTCATGATTCATCCCTACAAAAACCTATTCTCCTATCTCAAAGACCAAATCATTCCCAATACCTTTAACTTCCATGAAAAGAGATACCTTATTTGTAATGCTTCCCGATATGTTATCATTGGTCATGATCTATACAAACGAGGTCTAGATGGTATGCTACTTAGATGTCTAGAATAGGAAGAGTCTCAATGTGCCTTAGAGGAATTCCATGATGGTATTTTTGGGTCACACTCTAATGGTTTAATATTAGCCCAAAACTTATTAGGGCTGGGTACTATTGGCCGAAAATGGAGAAAGAGGCTATCAAGTTTGCTAAGAACTATCAAAAGTGCCAAGTGCATGGCAACTTAATTCATGCTCCAAGAAGAGATCTAATTCCCTTCACTACACAATGGCCTTTTCACCAACGGGCATTTGATCTTGTAGGATCCATAGATCCTCATTCTTCTAATGGACATACCCACATTATTATAGCTACAGATTATTTCACAAAATGGGTAGAAATAGTCCCTTTAACACAAGCAACTAGTAAGAAAATGTCTATGTTCATCTTGAACTACATCATATGCCGGTATGGTATTCCACATTCTATAGTCATAGATAATGGTGGTCAATTTAAGAACAAAGACTTAGATGATCTATGTGCTAAATTCAAGATTACACAACATTGGTCATCTATCTACTATCCTCAAAGGAATGGATAAGCAGAGGCTTCTAATAAGAATCTATTGAAAATCTTGTACCGTACAGTTAATAAAATAGAAAGACACTAGCATCTCATGATCAATCCAGCTCTCTGGGCCTACAAAACAAGTATCAGAATGGCCACTGGAGCTACACCATTTGCTTTAGTTTATGGGTCTAAAGCAGTACTTCCTATTGAGGTTGAAATCCCATCACTAAGAATCAGAATGCATGGTCTAGTAACTGATGATGACTACAAAGTGTCTAGGTTGCAAGAACTTGAACTACTCGATGAGCACAGACAAGAAGCGTATGATCATCTCAGAGTATATCAGAAGAGAATGTCTAGAGGTTACAACAAGAAAGTCAGAGACAAAGAATTTCAAGTTGGTGATCTAGTCTTGAGAGAGAATCCTAAAAATCAATCACATAGAGAACACAAGGGAAAAGTTGAACCCAACTAGCTGGGTCCCTTTTTTATTACTACTACTTTTGGCTTTGGAGCCTATCAACTCTCAACGACTGAAGGAGAACAACTTTGAGAACCAATCAACGTTCTCCATCTGAAGAAATTCTATGCCTAAGGCATTCAGTCTATGGTAAAATCTCCTAAAAAAATCTTTAAAATTGGAAAAAGTCTTAAAAAAATGAACATCTTGGTGAAAACCTCACAATGGGCACCTTGATGATTCACAAAAAATATCAAAAAATATCAAAAGTACAAAAAAATTGTAAAAATAAAAAATACAAAAAAATGAGAAAAAGAAAAAGTGTCTTGGTGAAAACCTGGAATAGGCACCTTGGTAGCAAAAATAGAATCTCCGCCAAGATGGTGAAAACTTGGCAAATGGGTGCCACTTGTTCAACATACTCCATCTATCAATGCAATCTTGGTCTTTCCTAGCTTTCAGTATTGCATTAGTTTGTACATATCTCCTAGTTTGTTTCTGCAATCCTATTTTCAATAAGTCAATATGTACACCAATTAGCTCAAGTGTATGTATCCTATCAATGTTTCAAACTTTGGGGCAATCAAAGTCATATCCTATGGCCTCTAGTGTATGTTTTAGACATGTCATATCCAATCAAGGTTCTTTGAAGCTTCATTTGAGTCAGTTAGTTAGTCTTGTCTCCAAAAAGGATTTTGCATCTACAACAACGCAATCAAACATCAACAACAAAATGAAAACAATATATGCTTTTACATGCTTTTATCTCCTTATATGCTTACTGATTCACATTGATATTTTTGCATATTGTGTCCTTTCGAGCTCTTCGATGATGTCCTTTATAGGATTTAGAGAGTGATGACTGGGGGCATAATCTTTTTTTTGTCTTCTGCTTGTATGTGAAAATCTAACATCTTTGGAAATTCTGGATTGAAATGGTGTCCGTCTGTAAGAGCCTCTATCTTGAATTGGATGGCCATGAGTACCTTGACCATTGAAACCTAGAAAATTCAAGGAAGTTTGATCTAACTATTGTTAATATGATTTAGAACAACAGAGAGAGGGGGTGAATCAGTTGTTCTCAGGTCTTGATGTATAAAATAACTTCAAAAACTTTTCCTTAAATCAAATCAAGCAACCGAAACAAACTCGGTCATCACTGATTCAATAATAGAAACATATAACACTATAGTCCACTACCCAGTTGTAACTAACTTGTAAAACATAGAAATGTTCAAACCAAAACATTCACACAAGTATTGACACCAGGATTTATAGTGGAAACCCAATATGGGAAAAACCACTTTGTAACATGCTACTATTATTTTCACTCTTCTAAAGTGAGCTCGGTTAAAAGCCAACCCTATCAAAGGTTACAATACACACTGTCAGGTGTGACCCAGTTAAAGGATTTCAATCACCCTGTTAAAAGTGAGCCTTGTTACAAGACTTACATACACTCCATTAGAATGCAACCTTGTTCAAAGGATTTAACATATGACTATTAGGTCAACCTCTGTTAAAAGGATTTTGACTATTACAATGGTTAGAAAGTAGCAGTAGTATTGATATGAAAAACATACAACTCACTTTGCAAATATCAGATCCAATTCCATACACAAATGCTAGTTTACTGACTTTGAAACTTTGCCATTTCCATCTCTGATCTGCTCGAAACTTTTCTTCAAGCAATCACCACACTCCTCCATCCTTTTCACTTATACAATCAATAAAACTTACTATTCTTCCAGCATCTCCTTCACCCATGCATTCTCATACCTAATGTTTAGGTTCCCTTAATACTTTTCTCTATTAGGTTAACTTATCTTTTGCCACTTAATCTCCTTCATAGATCTTAGGGTTAGGTCAGATTCATTGAATCTACCCGCTTCATGTTCTTCATCTCCTCTTCTAGAATCATCTCAAATCTCATAAAGATTTACAATAAAACATTTTACAAAGCATTAAATGCTTCCATACAATCAATAAATAAAGTCAACACATTTTACATAATCCAAGAATTCAACAATGTCGGCTCCAAATCTGAATTCTCTTCAAATATAAAAATGTTGATGCTCGGTCAATACTGTGATCATCCACTCGGTCTTCATGTAAAACACTCGGTCGCTACTAAAACTGTTTCCTCGGCATATACTATCTTCATCGGCAATTAACTGATACTCATCGACACTAGATTTTTGCTCGGCATACACTAACTTGGTTGACACTAACATAACTCAGCTTAAACATGATTTCTTCATTTTTGCTCGGTTAAGCCTTTTAGTCCTCAATCTTACTAAGATAAACAATACATTGTCTCATCATTGTACAACATAGTCAAGTACACTTTGCAGTATCAAGATAACTCAACCTTTCTCTAGGTGCTATTGTTACCATCCTTTCTTTCCCTTCTCACAATAGATATAGTACTTTCCTAGGTAGCAACAGTCTTACCAATTAAGGTTTGACATCAATGACAATACAAAAATTTCTTCAATTGCAGTTTCCAACAACTATTGTCTTTTTGAGTGAGTTTTTTCTCCTTTTGTGAAATGCGATCTTACCTAAGGATGTGAATGATAAAGGGTCACTATGGGTAATTCACATTGGATTTAGAATGATCTCTTGATTGCTTGATGTGGTTTTTACGCAAGGCATATTCTGGTCATCATGACGTCTATGTTTTGATGCTTATACAAATTGCTATATCAAAATGGACATGATATTCAAGTCATCCTGGTGTTTGTTCCTTGGTGCTTATATCTAATCCGACATTCCAAAAATAAAATCAATATTCACATGTCCATGGTTGTCTAGCCAATGGGCATTGTATTGATTCTTGCGCATAAAAATCAATATTCATATGTCTATAGTTTCATAACTAGTAGATATTGTATTGATTTATCTGGTTACCTAAAAAATTTCAATGATGATAACAAATTGAAACATGATCAATGACTAGGTCCTAGTTCTTAGGCTTGCATTTCATTTTGCATGTCATTCTGCACTTTGCATGTTTGCATGATCTCACAACTTGCTTGAAACACTTGAATGATTCTTCAAAAAACAAACATGCTAGACATCTTAATGCAAGAGTTGAATCTCACACAAAGGTCCCTCCAATGAAACAGCAAGTAGAATCTTTTTTGGGGATCAAAATCAAAATCTGAGATCATTTATATTATCAACTGCTTGCATAATCGACCTTCAATCATCGCAGAAATCCATTTTTCAACTTAACTAATTATCTTAAATCAAACTATTCAAATTTCAAACGTAGTCAAACTTGGTCTCCAGGACCTCTAAATGATGCAGAATGTGTTCTCGAATGTGTATAACCACTTCTTAAATCAATTAACATGCTTCTGAACCATATGACACTGACTTTTCTTGTCAGATTTCAATTTTTATCCCAAAGGGGGCATGGTATTACACATCATTCAAAGTCTATAACTCAATTCTGTCAATCAAGTCTTTCCTCAGTAATCAAGACAACAACCACATCTAGTTATTGATTCATCTAAAGTCCTCATCGCTTGGGAAAAAACTATTGATTCTTGGGGCATATCAGATTTAAAGAGATCCACATCAATCTGGTATCCTAAATCTATCTTGTAAATTGTATCAGTTTTTCGTAACTATCAGTTCATTAGTGTCATTTCCTTGGTTCTTCATAACTAATGGGTTCAGGATGTGATACCAATATGATTCTTTTGAGGAAAATCAGGTTTGGAATCGGTCACTCACTTCTTCACAATCATAAGGTTCAGAATCAGGCATTTTGGCACTTTTTTGTAATCACCGGTTCATCATTTTTATAGTTAACATTATCTCTGGTCATTCAGGACCTAAATCTTAAATCTTGAATCTTCAAATCTTTCAATCGGTTTATGTCTTAGAATCGGTTAATCTTTCAAATCAATTTCATACATATATCAAATAAAGACTATTCTTTGAACCACTACGCTTTGCACAATGATTCAAAGAGGGGCAAAATGTAATACCCCAAAAATGGGCTATAGGTTCATTAACCTCATACATTTTCAAATCGAACGAAATTGACATCAAAGTCCTAACCTAAGGCACATCTGCACATTATCGAATCCTAATTGATTTTATCCTAAATTCTGCATCAGGGAATATTCCTAGCAATATTCCTATTTATCCTAATTATCTTTAATTTCATAACTATTTGGTGATAAATCCTATGTATCCTAAAGTTTAATTAATTAAATATTCTGAATATTTAATTAATTAGATTTAATACTGCCACTTAATTATTTAATTAAATTTAATCCTAATTATTCCTAAATTATATTATTTAATATTGATAATAAATCTAAAATCTCATGACTAATTGATTAAATTCTTATTTAATTAATTCATGTCAATTGTCAATTTTTAATAATATAGTTTTTGAATAAAGTTTGATTTAATAATTGATTAACCCATACATCAATTGTTTTATTTCAAAAATTAGTTAAGTTGAGAATAAATCACTTTATTTTTAAATTAATTTATAATTAAATCATGCACAATCTGAAAAGCAAGCAACTAGAAATTAACAATCAATTTTAAAATTGAAACTCAACATCTGATGATGAGTTGAAATTTGATCTAAACTCTATTTTGAGTTTAAAACTGCTTTTGCATGATTTTTGTGAGTTAATTATCTTTGATTTCCTGATAACTCAAAAATCAACCTGAGTTTATCAAGAGTGATTTATGGCTTTTCTCCTGCATCCTCAAAGCCCTGGATTTCTATAAAATCAAGGCTCGGCTCTTCACAATAGGGACCTCGAAATTGCATCCTCACTCTGACAAATTTGTGACTGAAGAATCAGTCTTTTGCGAATCAAGGCTATTGTGAGATTTTCATTTATTGTTTTTAGCATTCATAGTTTCATATTTATTCATAGCATTATTAGATTAAATCTACATTCAATATCAATTTCATTCATATAGCTTAGATTCATACAGTTTCTCATATTATGGCACAGAAAATACAAAAATCTAGAATAATCTGCATTCATATAATCTTTCATATCTTGCATTCAAATCCTTCATTTAGGTGTTGCATTGTCACTGATCTCAATTCCAATCTGAGAACATCATACTCGCACCTACTAAAAGGCAGTAAATCACCTAGTTAGCTTAGTTTCAATTATTTGTTAAATTTTGATTTCTGCTAACCTCTAATGTTTTACTGAAGTGTTGTGTCTATAGCTAGGTGCAAAATTCACACACATAATTTTCATTAGTATCAAATTAGATCAATCATTTATCTAAGCTTATCAATCGATAAAAGATGATACAACAAGCTATATTATGCTAGTCGGTTAAAAAAACAAGCCTTCATACAAAGTAAACACTAGGCAGAACCGAGAACTAAAAGGAAATAGGTTTAACCGAGCACCAGAGCATATTTACCAAGCATTAGAGTAAACTAAGCACTGAGCATCAATAAACACCGAGAAGTATACACATTAAGCACCGGTGTATTCACCAAACAAAAAAGGTTGTGTTTATCAAGTTATTCAAGAAATAGCATAGTATTCAGGAATGGCACATCTATCTATGCAAACAACTACAGTGATCCATAAAATATTTTACCAAGATTGAGGGTTATTTATTATGGGTGTAATCATTAAATGTTGTGATGATTCCTATGTAATAGTCAAATCTAGGTTAATTGTGTACACCATAGATCTTAGGTTTTCTAAGATGTTGTAAACCTAATTAGGTCATGGAAATCATAGTAGTTTGCTATATATTTGTAATTGATGTCACTTTGACATGTAATCGAAATGATCAAGAATCAAGAAGGAGATCATGAAGCAGTAGCCACCTTCAAGACATTAGAATTCAGACAAGTTTTGCATGATAGAGGAGTTATCAAAAATAGAGATTCCATTCAGTTTATTCAGAAACATTGAAGGCTACTGAGCAGAATAGAGGACAGTTTACTACACATAGAGGTGATATTTATTCTATATATCATAGATCTAATTCAGACAAAATATAATTATCATTTACAGATTCTTTATGTTATTCTCTAATCATTATAGAAGAGTTGTCAAATCTCCTAACAGAGTAGACTTAACAGTTTGATTGTAAATATCTTAACCAAGTGCACACTCAAGTAGTATTGTTAAATCATTTCACAAGGTAGATCTAATCGATTTGATTGTTGCTCCTAATAGAGTAATATCACCAAAAAGTGATCACAACTTGTAGCCTTAACTGGCATACTTTATTATCTGCAGTAGTGAAGAATTTGTGGGTGTCATCCCCGCCATAGTTTTTACCTTCTAGCAAGGGTTTCTGCGTAACCAAAATACTTGTGTTATGTATTATATTTCATGATTTTGATTTATTGTTTGATTTCATGCACTTTACATTTACAAAGTCATTTTAATGAATGTTGCAAACAATGGATTTAGTTGGTTAGCTAGTCACTACTATTACAAATTGAATATTTAGTTAAAATTTTTGAGGGTACTGATTCACCCCTCCCCTCTTAGTCCCTTATCTTTCTATCCCAAGAGATACATGAGTTATCATATGATCAAATTTACCCCAACCTTAGTAGTGTTGATAATATGGCAATGAACAACTAGGAGGGGGGGTGAATTAGTTATTCCCAATACCTTAAAACTCAAACACCTAAACCCCAAAACCCTTAACATTGTGTAACCTTAAATATAATTTAAATAAATAAAATATAAAACATGCATGCATACACAAATCAGAAACACATTCACACAAGTTGACACAAGATTTTTATTATGGAACTCCTGTTAATGAAAAATGATGGTGGGGTTTATTACCCATAATAAGTAAATACCTTATTAGAAGTATAAACCTATTACAATGTATGGGTGAGACACTTGCATTTAGGATCACCACCTAAAGCTCACTGCTCAAATAAAAATCCTCAAGCTACAACCTTGAGGGAGGCTCATTGACTTACAAACTGATCACTACAATGATCTGAGATTTTGTGAACTATGAAAGTGACATCTACCTCATGTCTAATATAGCTCCAATGTATCACAATGTAGATCTATGTTCAACCTCTTATTGAACCACTCGTGATAATACTTTAATCAAACTCTTCCTTTGCTAGCACCTTCTAGCATCTACATCAAAGATCCACTACTAAACTTGCCCTAATTCATCTTCTTATATCAAGAATTAGCTCTCCAAACCCTAACTAATCTTCCTTTCAAATCCTCATGCCAAATCTCATGTCAAATTTATCTCTAACCATAAAATATAACTCACAACTCATAAAAACCACCTAGAGATCATAAATCTCTCAGATTTCATGGTTTACCACTTGCACAACATAATTTACCAACCTAATTGACCAAGAACCAGAATAATAATAAAAATATTATTATTGATTGAAAAATCCACCAATTAAATCATTTTAATCCATGTATATCACCAAATCATCAAGCACATACTTCAATAACATCATGTAGCATCATGATAAACACTAATCTTGATGCAAGGGAGGATGGGGAGAGGGGCCAAAAGCCACACCCTAACCAGATCCACCTTGCAGAGATCACACACGGAAGTAATAACACCCAAAAGTGAGAGAGAGAATGCAGAAACTTTCATAAATTATCTTTAAATTGATTCATACATGTTGGGTTGTAAGACCTTCTCGGTTCAGGCCAGACATTACAATCAAGTACATAAGTCCTCCAACATACGAGGATCTGCCAATATTCTCTAATCTTATAGCTTCTATCTTCTATCAAAATTGACCTAAAAATTGACCCTAAACTCTAACCAAACAGCTATATTTATACAAGAGTCTACCAAACAAGTCATCCTTCAGATCCACCATCAACGGAAGGAATGACTAGATCTAGGTCCATGCGCTTCCCAATGATAGATAACATCATTAAATCTACAACCAAAATTAATTACAAGAGTTGGCCTCAACAAGAATCCAAAATAAATAACTCGGTAAGCACGGCTAACCGAGTGCCAGACAAGCATCACCGAGCACTAGGAAAATGCACCGAGCGCTAGAGAGATGACCAACCAACACCGGCAAACAAAGGAAACCAAGCAACACTGAACCAACTCAGTCAAAGAAGGAACTGAGCAACACAGAGAAAACACAAACATGTTTTTGGTGATACGGGATTGCCAAGGACCTGAGATGCTCCTGCATCAGACACCTAGGGTTATTTGAAAATAATTCTCCAAATCATGAAATAGGTATGATCTGAGCTACATCCAACTCAAATTGTGAAATCCATGAACTATCTTCAATCAATCTATTCTTTCACTTTACCAGATATTCCATATAATGTTTACCTCTTGTACTTCTTCCAATTCTTTGCTCTAAAATATGCTCAACTTCTTATGTCTATTTCTTAGGATAATCATTTGGTACTGTCATTTCTTCATCTGACTCATGATACTCATATAAATCAGCAATGTTGAAAATAGGTGATATATCTATGTCATCAGGTAACTCAATCTCATACGCATTACCACTGTCAAATCTCTTCAAAATCTTACAAGATCCAAAATTCTTCATTTTCAGCTTCCCATATGTTCCAACAGGAAATCGGCCTTTCGTCAAATGAACCATTACTTCATCACCAACTACAAAAGTCTTATGTCATCTTGATCTATTAGCTCTATCTTTGTATTTTTTATTACTCATTTCCAGCTTATGTTTCACATCTTCATGCAATGTCTTCATGCACTCAACAAACTTTACTCCTTCAGCACTTCTCTTTCTTTCATCAACAATGTCTCTCAAATCTGATATACCTCTCAGTTGTATGCCATTTACAATCTCAAAAGGTGTTTTTCCAATACTCCTATTCACTGAATTATTTATGCAAACTCTTCTTGTGCCAACACAGAATCTCAATTACTAGGTGTGTCTCCAACTAAACATCTCAAAAGATTTCCCAAACTTCTATTCACAACTTTTGTCTGTCCATTGGTCTGTGGGTGAAATGTTGAACTATATTTCAACTTGATGCCAAACTTTCTGCAAAGGGTCTTCCAAATGTATCCAAAAAATTTACTATCTCAGTCAGAGATAATACTCCTCAATAATCCATGCAATTTGACAATTTTCTTAAAAAAAAGATTTTCTATATCTATTGCATCTAATGTCTTTCTACAAGGTATAAAATGTGCCATCTTAGAAAATCTATCCACAACAACAAATATAGAATCATTACCTCTTACTGTCTTCGGTAAGCCAAGAAAAAAATCCATACTGATATCAATACAAGGTTTCTTAGGAACATAAATTGGCGTATACAATCTATTGGAGCTAAAAAATATTGGATAGTTTTGAGCCCATAATCAAAGAATTTTCCTAAGGCAAAGTTCAGTGCTTCAGAGATCATTTCTAAAGACCCTAGTTTAAGTGCACACAAAGATAGGCCCATTGATTTTCATGAGATAGTGGTTGGGACATGTGTTCTTCGCACTTCATTTGGTATTTGTAGTTGGTTACAACTTTCAGAATCTAGTTTGGATAAGTTTTGAGGGTACCCATTTGGAGGGCATTTACAAATCTGCACTTTGCATCCTGTCCGCTTTTGACTGAAAGGCCTACTTTAAAGGCTTGCATTTCACACCTAGTTAATGGTTATGATATGCGGGTTGTTGCATCATGTTGCAGGAATGAGAAGGAATGTCCATACCAATTTTCAGCCCCCCGTGTGCCCGTTTGACATGTTTGCCAGAGCCTTTCTGTTTGCAGATTGCTAAGTTTCTCCAGGAGTGCACAGTTCAGTTTTCTGAGTGGCTTACTTTGGGGTCTTGCCATTTGCACCTAGTTTGAGGTAAAACATAATTAAATGATGTTCCATATTTTAGACCTAGAAGTGTACTTTCCTGAGGATTTTCAAGTCTCTACCAATCCATTTAACCCCTTTGTTTGATCAATTCTAAATGCAATTTCTACGAATCTAATTGTTTTCAGTTCAAGATGTTCCAAGTGGTTGCCTTTGAAGATTAATAATTGATAATCGATTGATCACTTTGGGAATTTGATTGTAGCCTTGTTTTCTATGTGTGAGAGAGATCATCTATCCAGGGTTTCAGGTCATGAAGCTTCCGTTTGAGCGGATTGCAAGATTAAACAAAAAGTGTTTCAATAATGATGAAAAGTGCGGATAGGATAACTTTGCAAAGTAGCCATTTTCAAAAATTCATAGTGTTTGAACAGATGCTTGTCTCTGGTTGGTGGTTGTTTTATTGTAATCTTTGTAGATGATTCTTCTTCCAGATTTAGTGGCTCGCTCTCAACTCATCTTTTGATATTTTTAATCCATCTCCTTCTGAGGCAGTTGGCAGTGACTTCGGTTTGTGCTTGCCGAAAATTTTGAACGAGCATTTTCAAGTTTTAAAATCTCTGGCCCTATTCATCTTTAGGTGAATCCTTTTGATAGGATGTTTCTCTGTAGCACAAAGTTCATATCCGTCGAATTTCAACGTCTAGAAATAAGTTTTTCTTAGTGTTTTAATGTCGCGACTGAAAGCATTTTAATCAAATTTGGCGACTTTAGTGAAGTTAAAAATCAAGTTTTTTATCGATTCAACATTTTTTGAATCATTTCCAGTTGCTGGAGTTGGTCACTTGGATCATCTTCTAAGGCCGGTTGTTTGAGTTTGAAAAAATTTTAGGCTGGACTTGCCTAGGGTCCAGCCTGTCTCATTATTTCAAAAGATAGCTTTGTCAATTATGCCAGGCAGGCAGGTTCATAATGTCATAATTAAGAATGGATTTGAGCCCAATTTTTCTGCAAGGACTTCTCTTATGGATATGGAATGCAATTGGCAGAGATTGCACCAGATTATATTACCTTGATGACTTTCTTATCTGCCTATGATCAATTTGAAGCTTTGCAGCAAGGGAACTGTGTATACCATAATAATGTTGTCCATGATTTCATAGGTTGTGTACTCACATTTCTAAGCCTAAAATAATGAAGACTAGGCACGCACTTGACAGATGACTAAGCACGCCATGCATTGGTTGTGTGCACTTTTTAATGTGAGGCATGTGAGGGTTGAGGGAGAAATGAGACATGCAGACCAAGCATCGTACACCAAGTTTGAAGACAAAAAAGATGAGAGGAGGTTGCGTAAGCACCCCAAGTGAGCTGCATGTATGCCTTCTACTTGATCAAGTTTTGCAGGCGTGATGGATAATGCCAGAGTCTTCCTCCCTCACGCACACACTAAATGTGGTTGCTCACATATTTATTGATATTGTGTTGGCCTTTTTTCATAGTTTGCACATGCTTCTATAATGCTACGCATGTCTTCATTGGCAGGATGTTGCATAAGCCTTGGGCTTGTGTAAGGTTTCCCTTGAGCCACATGCCCTCTGATTTAATGATGATTGAAGGCTTTTGTGAAGAGCCTTGAGTTTTAGAGGCTTGTGTGAGCCTCCTGGGGGTTTATGTGAGGTCTTTGTAGGGGTTCTCAGCACCATGTGCCCTCCCCTTAATACATTATATGTAGTGGGATATGTGTGGTTTCCTTTTGGACCTGTGTAGGCTTTCCAAGGGTGCTGCATATTAAACAACTTGGTGTTGCACCAGCCTTGTGCACCTATAGATGAAGAAATGCTGAGGCCTGCACACGTTTCTACATAAATTGGTGCATATGTCTCTCATGGACTATGTGCATACCATTCATTAGTGTTGTGCATGCCTTGCAAAGGCCAAGGAAAGTACACACCCAACAAGGAAGTGGAATTAGGAGGCTTGCACGCAGGTATGGGAGGCTGTAATGTTTGATCATTATTTGGGGCTTTAATCCCACATGTATGCTGCTTGGGGTTTTTGAAATGTTTAAAACAAACATTTCCATAGTGTATGGTGAAGAGGAAAGAGAGAGGGCTTTGTGTGTGGGGCCTCTCAAATTTGGTGGGCCCATCTGGGTGCACTAAGAGATAAATTTTGAATGAAATAAATATTATAAAATTAGACATGATTTGTCCCACATTGCCCGTGCAAGGCGAGAACAAGCTATTTAAAAGGAAATAAACACAATTATATGTTGTCCAAGTATGGACGTTCCGATGAAGGCTAGCCTACACGAGCACATGAATCAAAGTCCAGCTGGTAGTGACATGGATGGTAACTCAGCAGCGGGCCCCACATGCTAGTAAGGAAGTTTTGATAGTATGTAGATCTGATGCATTGGGATGCATGCCAGATCCAACGATCATCGTTGATCTGCAAAGATGAAGATGCATGGAGGTTATCATTGCGAAAAAGTGATGTGTTGACATGTGGCGACCCGGTGATGTGGCAATGTGATACAGTCAAGCACCCGGGTGGATCAGCGAGCCAGTGGGGATGTGACACCTGGCATAGAATGATGATGAAGTGATGACATAGCAATCAAACTGGGTGACAAGCAGATGCCTCGAGATGCATGCAGATCTGACAGATGGTGCTATTCTAGAAAGACAGAGATGCATGACAGTTGACTCTATGGGAATGCAACTGAGTGCCATGTGTCATGGTGGTGAGTTGTTAGGAGGGCGCCTAGTCAATAGGATAGGCAAATCATAGAGCGACAAGTGGCATAGGTCAAATTACAGAGGTCTGATAGGGTGATGAGGTGGTCGATCGACCCAATCAGGTCATGCCACATGGCACATGTGGGACCACCCAAAATTTGAATGAAGTTGCAGGAAAGATTTAAAGTCTGATAAAGTTTCAACTATAGTAAATTCGAATTGAGAAAATTGAAGTTGTTCACAAAAATGAAAAGATGCATGCAGACTTGATTTTTGTCCAAATATATGAGTATTATATGTATCCGAAATCGATGCGAAATGAGGATTCCAATGGCAGTGGTTAGAACTTGATTTGACCAAGTTGGTAAGAGCAGTAATGGACTGTATATTTCAAGATCAGAGTTTGGAGAAGATTTTTTCATTTCAGATTAGATTGATATGCAAATTCGGCAAAGGGGGAAGATCAGATTTTTAGCAACTTGGCTTTTCTTGCAAAGGTCCTTCTTGGGTTCAGAAAGACATTAGATTTGTTGATTGTTTCAAGGACTTTATTGCTGATTTGATCCTCTTAGAAAAAGGAGGTAGCTTGTTCCCAGGAATGTCTTGTAGGACACAATTGTGTGTGTGAATTTTATACCTAGCTATGAACACAACACTTCAGTAAAACATTAGAGGCTAGCAAAAATCAAAATATGCAAATAAGAATAATATAGCTAACCAGATGATTTACTACCTTCTAGTAGGTGCGAGTATGGTATTCTCAGATTAGACCGAGATCAGTGACAATGCGACACCTAAACGAAGGATTTAAATGATGAAAGCAATAAAATATGAATGCAAATTAATCTCTCTTTTTTTTTTGATGAAATAAGATGAGAAAAACTGATAATAAATTAATCTAAATGGATTGAAATGATATGCAAATTAAGCTAACAATGATATGAAATATGAAACTAGAATGAATTGAAAATAAGATTGATCTCACAAAACATTGATTCATAAGAAGCTTGATGATTCCTCTGATGTCAATTCACCAGAGTAAGTATGCAAATTCTGTGGATGATTTGTAAAGAGCTGAGCCTTGATTTTATAGAAATTCAGGGCTTGAGGGTGCATGGAAAAAGTCATAAATCACTCTTGATGAACTCAGGTTGATTTTTGAGTTAACAAGAAATTAGAAATAGATAACTCATAAAATCCTGCAAAATCATGCAAGAACAACTTTTTTAACTTAAATCAGAAATTTAGATCAACTTTGAACTCAAAATAGATGTTGAGTTTCGAAAAGATAACAACTTGAATTGATTTTCTGATTTAAAGTTTAACTGCTCTTTGAATGTGCACAAATAATCATGAATTAATTAAATAAATAAAGTGATTTATCTTCAACTTAACTGATTTTAAATTTAAAAATAACTGATTTGTGGGTTAATCAATTATTTTAATCATACTTTTATTCAAAACTATATTATTAAATATTGACAACTTGGATTTAATCAATTAAATAAATATTTAATCAATTATTCATAGGAGATTTGATTTATTATCAAAATTAAATAATATAATTAGGAATAAATAGAATTAAATCTAATTAAATAATTAAGTGGTAGTATTAATCTAATTAATTAAATATTCATCATATTTAATTAATCAAATTTAAGATAAATGAGATTTATCGCTAAATAATATTAAATTAAGAATAATTAGGATAAATTAGGAATATTCAAGGAATATTCCCCGATGCAGAATTTAGGATAAAATCAATTAGGATTTGATAATGTGCATATGTGCTTTAGGTTAGGACTTTGATGTTGATTTCATTCGAATTGAAGATATAGGAGATTAATGAACCTATAGCCCATTTTTGGGGTATTACATTTTGCCCCTCTTTGAATCACTGTGCAAAGCATAGTGGTTCAAAGAATAGTCTATGTTTGATAAATGTATGAAACTGATTTGAAAGATTTGAAAGATTTGAAAGATTTGAAAAAGAGATATCAACCCAGGCCCAGAATGACCAGGAATTGAGATGATGCTAGCTATATCAACAATGAACCGGTGATTACGAAAAAGTGTCGAAATGCCTGATTTTGAACCTTATGATTGCGAAGAAGTGAGTGATTGATTCCAGACCTCAATGTCCTTGTATGAATCATATTGGTATCACATCCTGAACCCATCAGTTATGAAGAACCAAGGAAATAACACTAACGAACCGATAGTTACGAAAAGTTGATACAGTTTACAAGATAAATTTGGATACTAGATGAATCTGATATGCCCCAAGAGATGATAGATTTGCCCCAAGCGATGAGGACTTTAGATGAATCAGCAACTAGACATGGTTGTTGTCTTGATTACTAAGGAAAGATTGATTGATAGAATTGAGTTACAGACTTGAATGATGTGTAATACCATGCCCCCTTCGGGATTAAAATTGAAATCTAACAAGAAAAGTTAGTGTTATAGTTTAGAAGCATGTTAATTGATTTGAGAAGTGGTTATACATGTTCGAGAATGCGTTCTGCATCGTTGGAAGGTCATGGAGACCAAGTTTGACTAGGTTAAACCATGAGTTGACCATAGTTGACCAAGTTGAAATTTTGATAGTTTGATGTAAGATAATCAGTTATGTTGAATTCTAGATTTCTTTGATGATTGAAGGTTGATTATGCAAGTAGTGAATAATATAAACGATCTCAGATTTCAATTTTGATCCCAAAAAAGGATTCTACTTGTTGTTTAGATCGAGGAACCTTCATGTGAGATTTAGCTCTTATGATATGTTTTTAGCATTTTTAAAGAATCATTTAAGCATTTAAGTTTAATTCAATAATTTGTGAGATCATGCAATCATGCAAAGTGCAAAATGAAATGCAAACCTAGGACCTAGGACCTAGGACCTAGTCACTGATCATGTGTCGGTCATTCTCATCATTGAACTTTTTAGGTAACTGAATAAATCAATACAATGCCCACTAGTTATGATAGCATAGACATATGAATATCGATTTGTATGCACAGGAATCAATACAACACCCACTAGTTAGGAAACCATGGACATATGAATAGTGATTTTATTTTCAGAATGTTAGATTAGATATAAGCACCAAGGCACAAATGCCAAGATGACCTGAATATCATGTCCATTTTGATATAGCAATTTGTATAAGCATCAAAACATTGACATCGTGATGACCAGAATATGTCTTGCATACAAACACATCAAATAGTCAAGAGCTCATTCTAAATCCAATGTGAATTACCCATAGTGACCCTTTATCATTCACATCCTTAGGTAAGATTGCGTTTCATGGTAGGAGAAAGAACGTACTAAAAAAGACAATAGTTAGATCAAACTTCCTTGAATTTTTTGGGTATCAATGGTCGAGGTACTCATGGCCATCCAATTCAAGATAGAGGCTCTTACAGTCGGACACCATTTCAATCCAGAATTTCCAAAGTTGTTAGATTTTCACATACAATAAGAAAAGAAAGAAAAGATTATGCCCCCAGTCATCACTCTCTAAATCTTGTAAAGGACATCATCGAAGAGCTCATGGGAACAAAATATGCAAAAATCTCAATGTGAATTAGCAAGCATACAAGGAGTTAAAAGCATGTAAAAAGCATAGATTGTTTTCAGTTTGTGTTTGATGTTTTATTGCATTGTTGTAGATGCAAAATACTTTCTGGAGATGAGACTGACTGACTAACTCGGATGAAGCTTCAAAGGACTCTGACTAGATATGATACGTCTAAGATACATTGGAGGCCATAGGATATGACTTTGATTGCCCCCAAGTTTGAACATTGATAGGATACAGATGCTTTAGCTGATTGGTGTACAGACTGACTTTTTGAAAATAGGAATGCAAGAACAAACCATGAGATATGTACAAACTAAAGCAAGACTGAAAGTTGGGAAAGACCAAGATTGCGCTGATAGATGGAGCATTCTGAAACAAGTGGTGCCTATTTGCTGGGTTTTCACCATCTTGACAGAGATTGTATTTTTGCCACCAAGGCGCCTGTTTCCAAGTTTTCACCAAGGCACTTTTTCTTTTTCTCATTTTTTTTTATTTTTCATTTTTCCCAAATTTTTTTGTACTTTTGATATTTTTTACTTTTTTTGTGAATCATCAAGGCACCTATTGCTAGGTTTTCACCAAGATGTTCATTTTTTTAGGACTTAATCCAATTTTAAGATTTTTTCAGGACATTTTACTATAGATTGAATGCCTTAGGCCTACAATTTCTTCAGATGGAGAATGTTGATTGGTTCTCAGAGCTGTTCTCCTACAGTCATTGAGAGTTGATAGGCACCAAAGCCAAAAGTAGCAGTGCTAACAAAGGGACCCAACTAGTTGGGTTCAAACTTCCCCTTGTGCTCTCTATGTGATTGATTTTTAGGATTCTCTCTCAAGACTAGATCGCCAACCTGAAATTCTCCATGTTTGACTTTCTTGTTGTAACCTCTAGACATTATCTTTTGATATACTCTAAGATGATCATATGCTGCTTGTCTGCGCTCATCTAGTAGTTCAAGTTCTTGAAACCTAGACACTCTGTAGTCATCATCAGTTACTAGACCATGCATTCTGATTCTTAGTGATGGGATTTCAACCTCAATAGGCAGTACCGCTTCAGACCCATAAACTAAAGTGAAAGGTGTAGCCCCGGTGGGCATTCTGATACTTGTTCTATAGGCCTAGAGAGCTAGATAGATCATGAGATGCCAATCTATTCTTGTATTATTAACTATACGGTGCAAGATTTTTAATAGATTCTTGTTAGAAGCCTCTGCTTGTCCATCTCCTTGAGGATAGTAGATAGATGACCAATGTTGTGTAATCTTGAATTTGGCACATAAATCAGCCAAGTCTTTGTTTTTAAATTGTCCACCATTATCTGTGACTATAGAATGTGGAATACCATACCGGCATATGATGTAGTTCAAGATGAACATAGATATTTGTTTTCCAGTTGCTTGTGTCAAAGGGACTGCTTCTGCCCATTTTGTAAAATAATATGTAGCTGTGATTATATGGGTATGTCAATTAGAAGAATGAGGATGTATAGCTCCTATAAGATCAAAGGACCATTGATGAAAAGGCCATTGTGTAGTGAATGGAATTAGATCTCTCCCTGGAGCATGAATTAAGTTGCCATGTACTTGGCACTTTTGACAGTTCTTAGCAAACTTGATAGACTCTTTCTCCATTGCTAGCCAATAGTACCCAGCCCTAATAATTTTTTGAGCTAGTGTTAAACCATTCAAGTGTGACCCACATATACCCTCATGGACTTCCTCTAACGCACATTGAGACTCTTCCCATTCTAAACATCTAAGGAGCATACCAACTAGACCTTGTTTGTAAAGATCATGACCAATGATGACATACCGAGAGGCATGGCGGATAAGGTATCTCTTTTCATGATGATTAAAGGTATCCGGGATGATTTGATCTTTGAGATAGGAGAATAGGTTTTTATATCTGGATGAATCATGACCTACAACAATGCAAATCATGCGGGTTTCAAGGGAGTCATATGCAGGATAAGATAGTTCTTTCACCAGGAACTCGTAGCATAGCTCATGTTCAAGCTGTTGTAATAAAGTAGATGATGTTACCATTACATCGACAACCTTATTCTTTGTTCTAGGTATTTGCTCAAATGTGATAGATATGAAATACTTCTTTAGATCATCTACCATTCTCTTGTATGGAATGAGCTTTTCATCTTTAGTTTGGTACACATCATTGACTTGATGGATTACAAGTTGTGAGTCTCCATGAATGTGTAATTTTGTTACTCTCCACTCAATTTCCATTTTCATGCCATTAAGAAGGGCTTCATATTCAGCAATATTATTTGTGCAAGGAAATTGGATTCTAAATGCTTTTGGGATTGAGTATCCTTGAGGAGTTATGAACAATATGCCTGCTCCAGATCCATTTTGTGTATAGGAGCCGTCAAAGAATAACTGCCATTCCCTAGAAGAAAGATTCATGATAGATGAATCTAGGAATTCCATTTGCATTATTGTATCATCAAATAAAGGTGCATCTGCTAATTAATCAGCAATAACTTGGCCTTTAATATATTTTCTTTCCACATATTCAATGTCAAATTCACTTAAGAGCATGACCCATTTGGCTAATCTACCTATGAGGGCAGCTTTGCTTAGTAGGTACTTTAGTTAATCAAACTTAGATACTAAATGTGTAGTATGAGCCAACATATAATGTCTTAGTTTTTGTGATGCAAAGACCACAGCTAGACAAGCTTTCTCAATCATTGAATAGTTCTTTTCTTAAGCCACCAATGTTCTACTGATATAGTATATAGCTCTTTCCTTCTTATTCTCATCATGTTGTGCAAGCAATGCCCCCAGTGATGTATCTGTAGCGGAGACATATAAGATCAAAGGCTTCCCTTGAATGGGAGGCATCAAGATAGGAGGATTTGATAGATATTTCTTGATATGATTAAAGTTCTTTTCACATTCCTCGCTCCATGCAAAGGTCATACCTTTATGTAATGTCTTTGTAAAAGGTTGTGATATGTCTGCTAGCTGAGATATGAAGTGTTTGATAGATTGAACTCTACCTTGCAATGTCCTCATTTGACTGATGTTCTTGGGAGGTTGCATCTCCATTATAGCCTTTACTTTAGCTAGATCAACTTCAATACCCTTCTTTGAAACTATGTATCCTAAGAGCTTTCCAGAAGTGACACCAAAAGCACACTTCTTAGGATTTAGTCTGAGACTAAATTTTTCCATTCTATCTAGTATCTTGCTCAAATCATTTAGATGTTCAGCTTTAATCATAGATTTTTCTAAACTATCATCAACATAATCCTCCATAGTCCTATGCATCATGTCATGAAAAATAGAAGTCATAGCTCTCTAATATGTAGCACCGGCATTCTTAAGCCCAAATGGCTTGACATTCTAGTAGAAGGTACCCCATGCACATGTAAAAGTAGTTTTCTCTTGATCCTCTGGAGAAATTTTTATTTGATTATATCCAGAAAAACCATCCATTAAAGATTACATCTCAAAGCCCACAGTCATGTCTACTATCATATCAATGTTAGGTAATGGAAAATCATCCTTAGGGCATGCTTTGTTTACATCTTTGAAATCAGTGCACACTCTTATTGATTTGTTTGGTTTAGAAATAGGTACAATATTAGAGATCCATTCTGCATAATCAATAACTCGGATAAATTCGGCTTTTAGGAGCTTCTCTAATTTAGCTTTTACCAAGAGTGCAACATGTGGATGCATCTTTCTCAATTTTTTCTTAATAGGTTTAACGTTTGGAGCTACAGATAAATGGTGCATTATAAGATTAGGATCCAATCCTGGCATATCTGAATATTTCCATGCAAATTTGATCTTCTTCTCTATTAGGAATGTTGTAAATTTTTTCTTTTCTTCCTCTGATAAAGATTGTGCTACATGGATCAACTGTGGTTCTTCTGCTATTCCCAAATTGATAGATTGAGTGGGCTCAATTAGAACTGGAGATCTATCCTATAAATGACTCAGAAGGACATCAAATATCTCATCCTTAGGCACTTCAGAGAGGTTTTCACCTTCGGATACATTTTTTATTTTTACTTTTGTAGGTTCTGAGACTGCCATAAAGTGGTTTTCACCCTCATAACTCCTTTTCCTTTTATTCTTATTCTTATTTTTCTGACTAAGATACATGATGTTTGACTCCTTCATGTTAACACTCAGTTCAATGATGGAAGTCCTCATAGGCTCAACTACATTTAGGTAGAAAGCAAGGTCATAGTCATTGGGAAAGGTATAAATACCTTGGTTCAAGTTGGTGGATGTTATGTCAAGAAGGTCAGGGCATTGGATAGTCAAAGTGATGAAAGATTGGGAAAGAGTGTTTACAGATATGGATCTGTGATCATTGGTCCTAACCCGACGCTCGAGTTCAAAGGTGATATTACAACTTAAGACATTCAATTCATTAATAGGCTCAATGTCATTGTGGGAGTCCACTTCAGCCATCGGTGGATCAGACGCGTTAAGTTCATCATTTCACTCTAGACTTACATTGGGTGTAGGTGCATATTGGTGAATAACATCAACATGCTTTTCTGTAATAAGTTCATCTAGTTCTGAAATGACTCCCCATTCATAGTCATTTGATTCATTTTTTTTCTTCATCTAGACCTCTAGGAAATCTAAGAACATGATTAAAGTCGGGATGAATACCCCAAAAAGGGTTACCCTCAGATCTTGATTTGAATTCATACTCGTAGGAATCTATCTCAGAATAACTACCACCTTCCTCTTTTTGATTTCCTTCAAGATTAGCTGGTTCTTGCGTTGCAACTATCTCTTGCTCTATAGTAGGTTCTTGTGTTTCTACTACATTAATTCTTTGTATTGGTTTATCTTCAGCTTCAAGGAGGTCTTTTATGTCTTTAGCCAAATGCTCATAACAAATGAACTCATCAGTGGTGTCTAAATCATCATTATCAAATTGTTCAGTTATTTCCCCCTTTAGTTGATTTGTTATGGAAGGCTCAATTTGTTCTAGAACATGCAGGGAGTTCTTGCTAAGACAAAAAGGCTTCTTCGTGTATCCTAGACCTGTTGTATTCTTGTTTTCTCGGCCATGATGATCAAGAGGTGACAAAAGACCTTTACCTTGTAGTCCTAGAGGTCCTTTTCCTTTATAGTCCATCTTTGTAATCAATTTATCCCCTGGGCCATATGACTTAGATGAGATATTCAGTATTTTAGCATCACATTTTTGGACAACTTGAGATTTAGGTTCATCTTTGTATAGCCATGCAAGCATAGCTTCATCCTCTTCAACCTCCTATTTAGATACTTGTTCTACAACAAATTTTCCTTTATATGCTTCAAGAGGTTCTTTAAATTCGAGCTTGGATTGTTTTAGAGTTTGTCCATAAGACTTAGGAGAGATAGGGAGAGATGTCAAAGATAAGACTGGCTCTATAGTATATTCTCCCATACCATTTTCTTTGATTTTAACCTCTTTAGCAATGTCTTCCATCCTAGAGGTTGAAGCAACATCTAGCTGCTTAGTGGAAGATTCTCTATTATTGGGAACAAGTTTATCTACACTCTCTTTCAAGGTATTGCAAGTTGTATATAGATCAGCTAGAATCGTCACCTCAACTCCTTCATAAGGAAATTTCAAACACTCATGGAATGTAGAGGGAATGGCTTTCATGTCATGTATCCAGGGTCTTTCTAGGAGGATATTGTAAGCCAAAGGTAGATCAAGAACTTGACATATAGTATCTTTGATGACAGGACCTGCTCTGATAGGTAGGACAATACTTCCCTTAGAAGATCTTTCTTTCTCATCATATGCTTTGATAGTTATCTTCTTCTTGGGATCAATGGCCATTTCTAAAAATCCCAATTGTGTAATCAAGCTAAAAGAACAAATGTTTAGGACAGCGCCTCCATCTATCAACACACGTTTGACATGATGATTTTGGATCAAGACTTCAATATGCAAAGGCTGGTTATGCGGATGACTCAAGGATTTATCATCTTCCTCTGAAAAGGAAATGTATTGTGGAGACGTAAGATGACCAACCATATTTTGGAATCTATCTAAATCAAGGTCATCAAGAACATTGGATTCGAGTAAAGCTTTGTCTAGAATGGCTCTATGAGCTGGAGATATCTGAAGCAACTCAAACATGGAGATTTTAGCATTTGTGTGCTGGAGTTGTTGGACAATACTGTATGAAGTAGGTCTCGTGTCTTTAGGATTTAAAGATTTATATGTAGCCTTCTATTTAGAAGCAGATGAAATATTGAAAGGCACCTTAGGGACATTTGATGAATCTAGTATTTGTCCTTGTAGGTGTCCCTGAGCTTGTGATCAGATAACTGCATTAGCTGATTGGTTATCTCTATCTCTTCTTACAATTATGATGACATTGCAATGCTCAGATAGGCATGGTTCAACCATATTGATAACGGCATTGTTTCCTAAGTAGGCATAATTGACTTTAGCACCCATATTAGGTTGAGAAGAAGAATCTTCTTTACCATGTTTAGGAAATGGTTCTGTGAATGTTGTATGATCATTATTGCTCTTATGATTGTCAATTGTGATGTTGCCATTAACAATTTTGTCTTATATAATGTGCTTCAAGTGAATACAGTTATTAGTCTTATGACCTTTATTGCGATGGAATTCATAGAAATCGTTCTCTCTCCATCATTTTGGTTTAAGTTCTGGATCAAAGACTTTCATCTCAGGAAAGTAGATGATTTTTTTTGCCAATAGAGTTTTCATGGTAGATTCCAAGGATTCTTCGAGAGGAGTGAATTTGCGATTAGGATCTGTAGCCCAAGGTTTGTAATCATATGACTTTTTGTTGGACTCTGTGGCTTTGGCTTCAGAAGCTTTGATGGCTTGGGTACCAATAGTAAGATTGAAAGCAAGTGCCTTAGATGGGGCACGGATATTATCAACAACACCATCTGTGACAATGCCTTTATTCTTGTTTCAATTTTTGTTCATGTCCTTAGAACTAGATCCAGATTCATACTTGTCTTTTTGAAGTGATATGTCTCTTTTTTGCACAAGTACTTTCTCAATTTTGATCGCATTATCTACCATCTTCTCAAAAGATGTATGATTTTGCATTTGTAAAGGGTAGTTGATTTCTGGAACAAGATTGTTGATGAAGATTTCTAGCTTCTCAGTTTCTGGAATAGGTCTAGCATATACAAAAAATTTCTTCCTCCACCTCTTGAGAAATGTCAGGAATGGTTCTCCTAGATATTGTTTCAGATTGCAGATGTCGATCATGGTGACCGAATGTTGAATATTGTAAGAGTATTGTTGATAGAATAGTTTGATTAACTCCTCAAAAATTTTGATAGTAGGGGGCATTCTAGAGAACCAATGAATGGCTGCTCCTCCCAAAGATTGAGGGAAAAGATGTATTAAGTAGGTTGGTTTGTGCATAAACTCCATAGATTGAGTATAGAATTCTCTGACATGATCTTGAGGGTCAAAGTTTCCATCATAATTATCATATTTAGGCATCTCCACTCTTTTAGGGAATGGCGGCATGTACAAGTCTTTATCAAATGGAAAAGGACATAGAGCCTCCATGGAGAACTCTTTAGGTTCCTTTTCTTTCTCAAGTTTGTTAATTTTGACTTGCATGGCATGCATCTATTTCATCATAGCTGTGATAGGAGTTTCTTCCTCATGTGTAATGATATCTTCCAAATTAAAGTTTGGAGGAAGTTTAGCTACTTGATGAGCTAACTCTAGAAAGTATGCTTCTCTATCTTCCTTCAAGAAATGTTTCATCATTCTTTTGAAGTCATCATCATTTTGATATCGAACAATTTCAAAAGGTGTAGGTTCTTGATCCATATTGTGTTGAGGTTGGTGTCCTTGAGATCTGTGATGTGTCCCTCCATGAGACATGTTAGGATTTTTAGGGCTCCCTGGATTAGATTGAGGTGGGGTTTGTTGATTAGCTCCGTGAGAGTTGATGGAGGGGGTACGTAACTAGTTTTCAATCAAAAATTGCCAAGACTGTCATCTTCATAAAGACTAGAATTATAGAGTTGTTCAAGAGTTGGGGCCTGGAGAGTATTCAGAGGTATTGTATGGGATACCTCTCCAGATTTCTTGTGTGACAAAGCTCTGGTTTCCACCATTAACCTTGGGTGAAGCCAAGGAATAAGATGAAGACAACTGAAGAATGAATTGATTCTAGAAGATCAAATGACACAACCTTGTCAAGATTGAAGTGATTAAAGAATAGATCAGACATAAATGAAGGATATTGTTCCACAGTAGTGTGGGTAGATGCCCAATAGATGGTGGGCACGAGCTCACTATACTTAGTCGTTTAGTAAAAAGATTGAATTTTGAAGATAATTTTGACAAGGTTTTGACACAAGATGAAAAAGACTCAAATCGATAAATCAGAAGGCTAAATTAGACTCAAGTGACCACTTTAGGAAAATGAATGTATTCGTTATAGGTTATGCTCTATTCCTGACACAATGATTTGTTTGACAGATTCTAGAAATAGGCTGTAAAATTAGATTTCTGACAAATTTGACCAATCTATGACAACTTTGACTTTGGCTTTGATACGAGTTTTGAAATTTTAGGATGACTTTTTACACCAAAAAGGATTTTTTCTTTAGATTTTCAATTTTTTAGTTTTCAGTACCAGTTTGTTTGCAAATTTTTCTGTCTAGTTTTTGAAGATCTGTGTAAAAGTTTGTCTCAAGTAACCAAGAAGATATCAAGCACGCAAAATAGCAAGCAAGGCAAGCAAGCAATTGTCTAAAAATAATGAACACAAACAAAAGCAACCTTGCGCATGAACAAGCAATAGTGACTTATTGTGCTAATCCCTAGAAGTGCTAATTGTGTATGTTCCAAAAAAAAATTCAATAATGCACATATTCCTAGAAAAAAAAAATTAGCCTCACTAGGGTTTGTAGTAATGGTCTGACTCTACAACTTTTGTGATCTCAAGAGGGTGAACTCCAATCTAGGCACACTGGGGTTTTGACACAGTCTAAGAAATTAATCAATCATGAGCTACTAGGGAGATTTGACAGTCCAACAAGAGACCACACCTGTGAAGATTTCCTCCACAAGGACATTTATACAGCGGTTGCTGCTACCACGGTGAAAATGACTATTACCGCTTGAGGTTCCGTCTACATGGTTGACCCAATTAAGGGAATGTCCACTAAAGTTAACCCTCTCTAAAGGTGACTCACAAAAGATACCACATGGGGACTGGTTCCAGATTCAAGGATTTGAGTTTCTGATACTACCCAAAAAAGGAGTAGAGCATAGTCCTCTAGCCTTTTCACTTTTAACCAAAACAAAGTAGATAGATTAATCTGACATGCTAAGACCAAGATTATCTCACAAATATCTATGACATCAACTGCTTATGATCTATCAACCTTTCTGGAGAGAGAATGTATCAATCAAAAGTTGAAGACACACGAATCTAGTAGAACATGAGACTTTCTCAGTACCTTCCCTACCTACAAGGGGATCCTTTGTCAAGAGGAGATTCACATGAATAAACAAGCGAAAGAAGCTCAATCTCTCAAGATCATCCACAAATAGTGTTCATAGGGCCTATTTACTATGTGTAATAGATATACAAAAAGAAAATCTATGTTCGTTTTATAGCCCAAAAATTGAAGTCTGATTTATGAAAGCAGGAAAGGCACTCAAGCTAAACACGTGAGATGTTCATTTTATGTCTAAATTGAAATGTTTTCAGATGTAGTAGAATACATTAATTCCCTCACAACACGCTTAGTAGATTTTACTTGATTTTTAGCTTTGT
The DNA here is from genome assembly GCA_027943335.1 of Chamaecyparis obtusa. Classification (NCBI taxonomy): domain Eukaryota; kingdom Viridiplantae; phylum Streptophyta; class Pinopsida; order Cupressales; family Cupressaceae; genus Chamaecyparis; species Chamaecyparis obtusa. The sequence goes on along the minus strand of BSBK01004313.1, from coordinate 398,148 downwards.
TAAGCAATCCCACGCAAGCAAGCCACAAACTCTCCGACAAGAAAACAAGCAAACAAGATATGCAACGTATATTCAACTTATGAAAACCCTAGGGTTAGATTTGAAAATAAATTATTAGGAGTGATAATAACAAGAAACTAATCCAAATGACAACTCATATCATTCATTGAACCATGTGAAAAATAAGTGCATACCCATCACAAAATTTTATTTTTTTGTTGCATTTGACCTAGTCAACAAGATCTAATTTTTTTGATATGATTTCAGCCACAAAAATAGAAATGCAAAACAAGGACCCCTACTAAAAAATAGAGATCTTTCCAAAAATGTAAAAATTTTAGAAAAATCTCTTCATTTGTACCTTAGAGACCCATTTTACCAAAATAGACCAATTTTTGTAAATTGACTATTTGAGCTATTATATTGCATCTAAATTTAAAACACAAAGAATGGACCCCCTGTAGAATTTAAAGAGTTTTCAGAAAATGTAAAAATTTCTAAAAAATATGCTACTTTGTGTCAAAAATTATTTTTTTCCAAAAAATCAAGAAAAAATTATTAAAAATTCACAACATCTCAAAAAATTCTAAATTTTTTATTGAAGTTTCCCTAATATGTCTCCAACCTGCAAAAAACATTTCAGACCAAAATTCCATGCCGTTTGGGAGATAAAATTAAATCTTTGAAACTTTAGGGTTTTAGCTCCAAAAAAAATCAAAAGCAGCATGTAAAGGTAGGTTGCCCCACGGTGGGCACCAGAAATGTGTGTGTGAATTTTATACCTAGCTATGAACACAACACTTCAATAAAATATTAGAGGTTAGCAAAAATCAAAATATGCAAATAAGAACAATATAGCTAACCAAATGATTTACTGCCTTCTAGTAGGTGCGAGTATGGTATTCTCAGATTAGACTGAGATCAGTGACAATGGAACATCTAAACGAAGGATTTAAATGATGAAAGCAATAAAATATGAATGCAAATTAATCTAGTTTATTTTTATTTTTGATGCAATAAGATGAGAAAAACTGATAATAAATTAATCTAAACGGATTGAAATGATATGCAAATTAAGAAAACAATGATATGAAATATGAAACTATAATGAATTGAAAACAAGATTGATCTCACAAAATGTTGATTCGCAAGAAGCTTGATGATTCCTCTTATGTCAATTCGCCAGAGTAAGTATGCAAATTCTGTGGATGATTTGTAAAGAGCTGAGCCTTGATTTTATAGAAATCAAGGGCTTGAGGGTGCATGGAAAAAGTCATAAATCACTCTTGATGAACTCATTGATTTTTGAGTTGACAAGAAATTAGAAATAGATAACTCATAAAATCATACAAAATCATGCAAGAACAACTTTTTAACTTAAATCAGAAGTTTAGATCAACTTTGAACTCAAAATAGATGTTGAGTTTTGAAAAGATAACAACTTGAATTGATTTTCTGATTTAAAGTTTAACTGCTCTTTGAATGTGCACAAATAATCATGAATTAATTAAATAAATAAAGTGATTTATCTTCAACTTAACTGATTTTAAATTTAAAAATAACTGATTTGTGGGTTAATCAATTATTTTAATCAAACTTTTATTCAAAACTATATTATTAAATATTGACAACTTGGATTTAATCAATTAAATAAATATTTAATCAATTATTCATAGGAGATTTGATTTATTGTCAAAATTAAATAATATAATTAGGAATAAATAGAATTAAATCTAATTAAATAATTAAGTGGCAGTATTAATCTAATTAATTAAATATTCATCATATTTAATTAATCAAATTTAGGATAAATGAGATTTATCACCAAATAATATTAAATTAAGAATAATTAGGATAAATTAGGAATATTCAAGGAATATTTCCCGATGCAGAATTTAAGATAAAATCAATTAGGATTCGATAATGTGTAGATGTGCCTTAGGTTAGGACTTTGATGTCAATTTCATTCGAATTGAAGATGTAGGAGATTAATGAGCCTATAGCCCATTTTTGGGGTATTACAACAATCAAATCAGATTTCATTCTCCTGCAAGTCTTGGGATTACTAGTTAGGTTTAGGGTTTTTGACTTAAATGATATTTTGCTTGTTGCATCCTTGTTCTTATAAAAGGATTTTTATGATCATTTAGAAGGTGTTGGCTAGAAATTATTTACAAAGGAAGCTGAAAAGCTAAGTGTGTATCCTCAGTCCAGATTGTAATATGTTTTGCTAGTTGTGTCAATACAGTGGAAAAACCTTCAAAATCTTTTGCATATTGTCTAAGTGTTGTATTCTAGAATAGTTTGTAATACAGGAACTTGAGTTCTCATACTTAATGCAGTTTTCAATTTTCAAATCTCTCCTTTTGTTGTGCTTCTTGAGTCTTGGTTTTTCTAACTCCTTGCACAAGGTTTACTTGTGTATATGTTTTATCTCTCAGCCTTGATCTAGGATCAGGTTAAAAGTCTCTGAATAAAGCATAAATTCATTTGGTTCAACATGAAAGATGTTTTGTAAGTAATGTATGAATTTGGTTTATTGTGTTTATGGCTTGGAATATTTATTCTTGTATTCTGTATCTACTTTAGATATATTGCCCAATGGACAAGGCACTGATCAAAAATTAGTATCTCTTGTAATGATGCAAGTTTGGCATGGTTGTTTACATTCTGCAAGAAATTAAATCAAATTCATTTCTATCCTTTCTGCTTTATGGTTGTGAGGTATCAGTTTCATCATAGCAATGGAGAGTCAATGAATGACTGGTTATCATTTAGTATGTTTTTTCTATTATCTGCTTTGTTCAATCTAGTCTTGGTGTTGTAAAGAAGTGTTTCATTTACTCGATTAGGTGTACCCACCTTGGTTCTGTAGAGCCAGAAGTGCAGAGGGTAGTCTTGTCCCTACAGTTGGTCCAGTTACCTATAGATTTCCCCATATTTGGAACTAACCATTCCCAGAATTAGTCTTAGGTATATTGGTGTCTCATGGAGAGTAAAATCCATTCTAGGAACCAACAGAATCTAGTATTCTAACTTAATCCTTTTGCAACTTGACAAATTCCACAACTTTTCATAAATTTTTGAACATCTTTATACAATTGTGGCCAAAAGTATTTCTCCTTAAGAAAATTCAATGTTTTATCCACACCAAAATGTCCATCCAAACCACTACTATGTTTCTCTTTTATCAAATTAGTTCTCATTGGTTCTCTCCGTATACACAATTGAATACCTTTAAACAACATACCTTCTTGAATGAAATATTCTTCCCATTTAGTACTCGGTTGATCTTGAATAGGTGCTCTGCACTTTCTCCATGGCTCAGAAAAACCAAGATCAAATTCATAAGAATATCTCATGTCATCAAAGCCAAGAACTTCAATTTTCATCTCGGTCATCAAAGATATCCTTCTACTTAATGTATCTGCAACTCGGTTAGTGACTCCACTCTTATGCTTTATCACAAATGTATAACTCTGCAAATACTCAACCCATTTCATATGTCTCTCATTCAACTTATTCTGACTACCCAAATACTATAAAGCCTTATGATTAGTATACAACAAAAATTCACTCAGTATCATATAATGTCTCCATTTCTTCAGTGTTTGAACAATAGCATAGAATTCTTGATCATACACAGAGTATTTCCTTTCTACATCATTCAACTTTTCACTAAAGAAAGCAATAGGTTTACCTTCTTGACTCAACACAGCTCTAATTGCACTTCCACTTACATCACACTCTACTTGAAATACCTTATTGAAATCAAGCAATGCCAAAAAAGGCAATTCAGCAACCTTCTACTTCAGAGTCTCAAAACTTTTATCAGCTCCATGTGTCCACTTGAATTCTCTTTTATCTTCTCTCATAGTCTCATTCATATCATTACAAATAGAACTGAAATTCCTAATAAACTTTTGGTAAAAACTTGCCAAACCATGAAATGATCTTACCTCACTAGCATTCTCAAGTGCAGGCCAATTCAAATAGCTTCAACATTTTCAGGATCCATCTTCAAACCATCAGCTGAAATCACAAATCCCAAATACACAATCTCCTCTTTCATGAAAGAATACTTTTTCAGATTTATCAACAACTTTTCTTCTTTCAACCTTTGCAATACTCGTTTAACATGTAACAAATGTTCTTCGCTAGTCTTACTAAATATCAAAATATCATCAAGGTATAGAATCACAAATTTACCCAAGAATTTTTTCAAAACTTCATTCATCAACCTCATAAAAGACTGGGTGCATTAGTTAAACCAAAAGGCATAACCAACAACTCATACAAACCTTCTTTTGTCTTGAAAATAGTCTTCCACTTATCACCTTCTCTAATTCTAATCTTATGATACCCACTTTTCAATCAATTTTGGTAAAATACTTTGCTCTAGTCAAACTATCCATTATTTCATCCATTCTTCGTATAGGACACCTATATTTCACTATTATCTTGTTGATTTCTCTAGAATCAATACACATTCACCATTCTCCATTCTTCTTAGGTGCCAATACAATAGGTACTGCACAAGGGCTCTATCTTTCTTTGATCAAACCTTTCTGCAACAATTCTTGAATTTGTCGATTCAATTCCTGATTCTTGGTAGGTATCAACCGATGTGGTGCCTTATTTGGTATACTAGCTCTAGGGATTAGATCCATGCAATGATCAATGCTTCTCTTCAGTGGAAAACCATCAAGTACATTATCAAAAATAATTTTAGTGTACTTGGTGAGTAACTTATTAATCTCCTCAAGAACATATCCTATGTTTTCTTACTCGGTTTGTTAGGAATCACAGCAAAACATACATCATTCTTCTTCAAATTCTTAACAAACTTTCTTCCTTCCATCAAGCAAACTTTCAAAGATGTACAAACATTACTAATAGGTGCTTCAATCAAAGGCAAGAAAACTTGTCTTCTTCCATCAGCCCAAATAGTATATTTATGCAATATCCCATCATATATAGCATGTCTATCATATTGCCAAGGTCTACCCAACAAAATATGACAATAATCCATAGGCATGATATCACATAACACCTTATCATAGTACTTTCCAATTTTCAAATTCACATAACATTGTTCACTTACCAAGAGTGTATGCTCATCTTTGATCCATGAAATATGATAGGGCTTCGGATGTTCCAACCTTTTCAACTACAAATTTGTGACCATTTCCTCAGATGCCAGATTCTCTGAGCTACCACTGTCAATGATTACCTTCCAAAATTCATCAGAAACTATACATCTGGTCTTGAACAAACTTTTCCTTACCAGATCTTCCTTCTTACTTTCACTCCAAATTTCTCTCCTTACCATCAAGTTATTTTCCTTCTCAGGTTCATTCGGTGACTCTTCTTACACCAAGGCATTTCTACTATTACTGACCTTCTTATTTGCATGTGTACACTCAAATGATCTATGTCCTTCTCCATAATTCTAACAAGTTCCTCGAAAACCACCTCTGTTATAACCACCTCGGTAGTTACTGCCTTTGCCTCTAGATGAACTTTCACCTTTCCACTTGGTCTTGCCTTTATCAAGATTTGTCTTTTCAGATTCAAATCTACTTTTTTCACCATAAGATCTACCTCTTCCTTTGGGGAATCTACCACCTCTACCTATTTTTCTTTGCTCATGTCTCTTTTTCAATTTCTCCTCAACTTTCAATGCAAATTGATAAGCCTCTTCAATGTTCTCCAATTTGACCAAACTGATTTCTTCTTGGATGGAAACTCTCAATCTATTCAGGTATCTAGCAATTATTTCTTCATCATCTTCATCATGTCCAGATCTGATATCTAATCTATAGAATTCCTCAGTATATTCCTTTACCAAGCTATCTTTCTGCCTCAAACTTTGCATTCGCCTAACTAGGTTAATCTGATAATCACAAGGTAAGATCTTTCCTTTTAATTTATTCACTATTTTGTTTCATACCTTAATTTTGTCTTTTCCTTTCCTATTTATGCCCAACTGCAGATGTTCCCACCACAAGGATGCATGACTTTTCAACTTTGTGCTTGTAATTTTCACCTACTTTTCCTCAGGTACATTTTCATATTCAAAATACTTTTCCATCTCGGTGATCCAGTCCACCAATTCATTAGAATCCAATTTTCCACTATACTCAGGAGGGTTAAAGTGTGGTGTAGACTTCAGATTTGTCAAAGCCTTCAACAATCTTTCCTCACCTTGATCCATCGTAGGTGCAGATTCTACATCACCTTGTTCTTCCTCAATTTCATCATCACTAACATCTTCAAGATGTCTTCCTCTTCTCTGGGTTGTTTCAACAGCTTCTAATCTAGTAGAAAGTTGTCTCAACATGTCTACCAATCCTTGATTCGCATCTTGCCTCCCACGAACTATTTTGAAACCCTCTACAATTGCAGGCTAGATCACAATCTGCTACCCCACAACAAATCAACTAGGGTTTGATGAGAAGGAACCCATAAACCTAGATTTGAAAACCTAGATCCAAATCTCACCTCGCTTTGATACCACCTGATTCAAGGGAGGATGGGGATAGGGGCCAAAGGCACACCCAAACCAGATCCACCTTGCAGAGATCACACGTGGAAGCAATAACACCCAAAATTGAGAGAGAGAATGTAGAAACTTTCATATATTATCTTCAAATTGATTCATACATGTCAAGTTGTAAGGCCTTCCTGGTTTAGGCCAGATATTACAATCAAGTATAGAAGTCTCCCAACATGCGAGGATCTACCAATAATCTCTAATCTTATAGCTTTTATCTTCTATCAAAACTGACCCTAAACTCTAACCAAACAACTACATTTGTATAAGAGGCTATCGAACAAGTCAATCTTTAGATCCACCATCAATGGAAGGAATGACTAGATCTAGGTCCACACACTTCCCAATGATAGATATTGTTGTGGTACCATAACCATGCTCCCCTTTTAAGTCTCTCAACTTCAGGGGGCCCCCTCTTTATAGCTTGTCTTAGGTGGTTTGTATGCTTGTCTCTTTAGTTGTCTGTCTTTAGGTATAGTTATTTCCTTTTAGTCTTGTGTGTGTTTTGCACTTTCACACTTTCGAAGGCCTGAAAGTGCAAAAGGTCTAAGAATCTGATCAACCTTGGGTATTTTGAATTCCAGGGGTTTCAAACTTTCGAAGGTCCGAGCACCAAAAGGACCAACTCTCCAAAGAGAGTCAGCTTTTCGATGTTTCAAACATTCGGAGATCTCAGACCCCTGAAAGGCCAAAAGGCTGATTGGTGGAGGTGGTTGACATCACCCCTGTCAGTTGCCTATATAAGGCAGTGAGCTGTTGTTTGACTCACTTGTTCACTTCTTGCTGTCATGTTTTTTAGAGCTTCGGGGCATTTTCTTCTTGGGTTTTTTTGCTTCCCGATTCTTCTTGTTTACTTCTTGGCTTTCATCTTGCAACTTGTTTGAGGTTGGTGTCTTCTTCCTCCCTTTGTCTTTCTTGTTATTTTTTGGTTTTATTTCCTCTCTTTTTCTTTTTTAGTTAGTGTTTTAGCTAGGGTTTGAGAGCTCTGGTTGGTCTTGTCCTACTTCGAGGTCACAGGGTTGTTCTCCTAGACCCCTTAGCCTCAGGTTTGTGAGAAGACCCATTTTCAGGCTCATTTTTGAGCTTAAAACCCTAAAACCTCAAATGTTCACCATTCGGCCCTAGACACTTTTGGACTTTCGCAGTCCAAAAGTCTTAGAAGGATCTCTTCATGAAGAATCGACTAAGTCCTTTTTGGATTTTCAATGTTTTCGCACACCAAAGATCTAATACGCTCGAATCGCTGAAAACTCACGCTCATGCACCCCCCAAAGCCCGATTGCCAAAACTTTGGCTGGGTCTGCTTCCTTTCGCTTTTCAGCCTCTCAGAGGTCACGTACCCCCAAAGGTCCAAAAGGCCAAAATTGGTTTCCTAGCACTATAAAATTGAATGGTTTAACTATTTCTATCTCATTTTCTCTTGCATAATTTATGTAATTTGATAAATCTATGATCTGTGTCCCTTGGTTCCTTGCAAAAATGGTAGAGAAGGTCAATTCACTAGCTATGAGCTATCAATTCAAGGGATATCATGCACCCTCCAAAGTGAGGAACCTACATGCTGAGATCATGAATACTGACATCGGGAATGTCAGTTGGAATGACTACCTGGTGAAATGTGCACAACTAGCAGGGAGGTCTAAGGACTGCACTTCATTAGTGTATTGTTCTCTAGTAAACACAGTAGCACACCTAGTCTCCATCTTGTCCTCAGATTTAATCAACACTCTGGCAAGTCACTACATACCTAATGAAAGAATGCTTAAGAACAACATGGGTGAAGTAGTTATGGATCTCAGGCCAGAAAATATTGAAGATGTCTTCCACTTACCCAAAGGAGTAGACAAATTCTACAACCTCTTCATCGGCAAGGGTATGTAATTCTACAATAGAGATGTCTCGCTATCCCATGACATTGTGAACAAGGAGTTCCTTATACAACCTCTACCCAAAAATAAGTTGGAGAGGATAGACATGTGGAGAGGATACATGAAGGAGGACATCCAAGCAGCCATCACCATGATTAGTTGGGTGTATGGATTGAAAAAGTTTGTACAACCGGAACCATGGATGATCCTGCTTATTGAAAAGATTAAGGAGAGGCAGGTGAGATTTGATTGGGCCACCATCCTTAGTGACAGCTTGGATTAGCAGCTGATCACAGTAAAGAGTGACCCGCACTTCTACATGACATCCTATATTGTGTACTTATTGGCTGCAAGAGCGGTATACCCAAGATTGATAAAAGTTGGTGCTATGGGTGATCAAAATGCATGGCCATTCACAGTGTACCCACAATTGGTTTGGGAGGAATACTATACACATAACAGTCTTGATTTTTGCATCGTCAATTATGCTTTTGTGTTTGCTATCATACGCTCCATAGAGGGAGACTATGCCAAAAGGATGTCAACAAAGGCTACTGCAAAGGTGAAGGCCCTTGGGGCATTTTATATTCATTTCAAGACTTTTACATACATTTGGGTGGCAGGATGCACCCTGGCTCCTATGAAGCTGCTAAGATATCCATCTGATAGGGTAATCTTGTTGGAGATGGCTAGATAACTATCATATTTCCATGAGCACATCTGGCACAAGAAGAAACATTATTGGGATTTCCCAATTTCCATAGGGCCCCAATATATACAAGATATGAATATTTGTAATTCCTTGTCATTCGAATGGGATGAATTCCCACTACAAAGCTACAACCTCATAAGGACCCAATTCGATCCAATTGGTACATATAGTCACATCATGGGAAGGCATTATGTACATGAGCCCCACATAGAGGACCATTGAATAAACTACCTTGATGACTATGAATTCAGGATCCGTGACTACTACCAGATGAGCTTGGAGCTGGTGCAGACTACTCTACTATTGAAGATCCCCCCAAAGGTGAAGCAAGCTAACTCTGAGGATGTCCTAGATCCTATTTATAATTTGGATAAAGTATACACCAGGGCCATCTTGAATGTAGAAGTTGAAAAGGATGAAAATGATGATATCAAATTCAAGGCAATACATGTCATCAAAGTAACTAAGGCATGGATCACCCGTCCATTTCCTATGGACCCCGTACCAATGAAACAATAACCAGCTCAAGTTTAAAGAGGCTGCACCACAAAAGCTAGAGATGATGTATAGACATGAGAGCCCTATGGCATATGGCTCAGCCACCCATTCAAAGAAGCCCAAAACTAGGGTGACTGAAAGTATAGCACCTCCAAATGTTCCTTCTTCTAGTGGTCCCAAACCTTTGAGTGCACCAAAGAAGGCACCTAAATTCAAGGTAACTCGACCTAGGTCAGCTAAGGTAATAAAAGGGAATGTATACAAAAGGAAGAAAGACTTGACACCCACTCATACAGATACCCTCTTAGAGGAAGATGAGGATGAGGAGGATCAATTGCCCCTAAGTAGAAGAACCCGTTCTACAAGATTCCTAAAGAGAAGGTTGGTACTGGAAGATGATCCACAAGAGGACACCAAAGGAGGAACCCAAGGTGAGCCAATAAATCTAGATGCTCTAGGTGATGATGAGTTTGACATCTCTAACTTTGAGGGGCTTCATGGTTTCAAAGAATCTAAGCAACAGGCTCCAACTGTAGGATAGTCCTTATCTTTTGATTCCTTCCCTACACAATTCACTAGTCCTCTTGGTAAAGTGGGAGAGGAAGTCTTGCGAGGCTCTCAAGAATCAGCCAAGGAGGTCGCGATTGAAATTTAGAAGGAGACTACAAAGTTAGGAAGGGATTCTTCTATAGGTGTCACCTTTGAAGAGGACATAGCGGCACAAATTCCCTCAGTTTCACATTCAATTCCACCTCCACCTCCACTTGTGCATCAAACTCCACCTACCACTCCACTTCTATCTCTAGTTTAGACTATTCCATTAACACCACAACCTCTGCCTACTCATGTTCCCATGCCAACTCTGCCTCCTCCGCCAATGCCTTCACCCACTCCCCTTGTTTCTCCTACTCCTCCAGTGTAGAACCCTCCTTCCCAAGATCCCATTCCACCATTAGTCCACACCAAAATATTGGCACAAGGGTCTCAAGAGCCAGAAAAGGAAATAGAGGCAGTCGGTGAGATTCAGTTAGAAGGACAAGATGGATTGGAGAAACGGGCTGAAGAGGAAGAGCAAAAAAATGAGGAAGAACAAACAAATGTTGAAGAAGAGTTGAATGTGATGGAAGAGAAAGAAATAGAAGGATGAGAGGAGGAGAGTCATGAGGAGATGGAGATAGAACGCCCTACAACTACCTTGACTCTATCAACCCCTTATGAACCCCTTAATGCTTTTTCAAAGCCCACTTGGTTCACCAAGGAGATTCACCCAAGAACAAGGGTGTATACTGATGATGAAACATATATGGTGGCATTAGGGTGACCATTCCATCAAGTAGGATCTAGTACTTGAGCAAGGACCCTTTCATATGTAACACAGGACCAAGCGGGTAGATGGAAAGCTCAGGTGGCTGTCCCCACAATGAGTATCAGTACGGATGAAGTCACCCCAGATGACTATGTGTTGGAGGAAGTAGATTTGGGAGAGCCAACTAGAGAAGGGAGTAAAAATTTGGCTACTCTCAGGTTGAAGCATGCTTTAGGCTTCATGGATAAGAATCAAGAGAAGATAAAAGCATTAATGGAATAGAATGAATCTATGAAGAAGTTTATTCTTGTATCGTCTTAAAATGGAAGAACTTCCATGTTAAGAACATTTAGCCCTCTAAGTAAGTGGTTTGGGGTCATGTTGAACACCTTGAATGGGTACTCAACCTAGATCTAGCTTTTTCCCCTATTCTACCCCATTTTCCACTTCTTCTCGGCATAATCCTAGCATCCTGAATTGCAAACCTGAGATTCTTGACCTCGGGGTCAAGGTTGACCTCTTAGGTCAAGGTCAACCTTGACCCTGATCTAGGTCAAGGATGACCTCGACCCTGACCCTAGGGTCCAAGATCCTCGAGGTTAGATTCTGGTTTTAGGGTTTCATCAAAATCTTCTCTTTTCCCTCTTCGGGGCCACTATTTCTCAGATCAAGTGTCGAATTCTCAAATTAATATTTGAGGTGGACCTTTTTCAAGATTTGTATAGGATTCCTAATTTATTATTGGAGATTAGTCTTTCTCAAGTTTTGTGCCTAATGCTCAAATTAACTTTGGGGTTGGCCTTACCTCAAATTTTGTGACAAGGCTCTTAAATAATTATTTTTGTTTTTATATTAAGGGTGGTCCCCTTCTAGAGTTTTGTGTCAAGACTTTAATTAATTTCCTCTCCATGTGCACCTCTCTAGATTTTTATGTCATGGGCCCTTACTTATTGTTTTCTATGTGGCCTCTCTAGAAGCTTGTACCCTAGATCACTATAAAAGGGAGCCTTCCTCTCTCATTTTCTCCATCAAGTTTGGCAATCAAGTTTTCATGCTCAAGCACTCTCAAGCAAGAAGATCAAGCATTCAAGCATTCAATTCATCAAGGAGATCCATTAGTAGCCATTGAAGGATTCAAGCTCTATGGAGCCCTCTTGTTGAAGATTTCTCCATCCATCCATTCAAGCCTCTTCCTATTCCAAGATCCATTCAAGATTGGTGTTGAAGATCTAAAGACAATTGATTGGAGACATCCTACATTAGATTCTACAAGGTGAATTATTCCACTTACTTTGTTTACTACTGCAATTTCAATTCAATTTCAAGGTTAATTCCTAAATTGGGGTTTGACCAAGGCAAACCCTCCATCCAAACAAACAAAACCATTTTTCTTGTAAGTACAGGTGCGGGATAATGAATTAAAGTGTAGATCTGGGTACCCTTGCCCCATTTTAAGACCTTTCCCCACTATCTAGGTCAAGGATGACCTACCTCAAATCGGAAAAAGATTTATGGGTTTTGTAGATCTCGCAGTTTTGGTTTAGGATCGGCAGAAATCAATAGTTTCTAAGACTGTTTGATAGGATTTTTAGTCGATTCTTCTTTGAGGTAAGTACACATAAGTCATCTACATTTACTTTTCATATCAATACAATTCCATGTAAGTATAAAATATTGGCTTTGGGGTCTCTTTTATGTGCAAATCATTGTTCTAGGACCCCATCCATATTTTATATCATACATTTTGGTGAACCCAACAAGCTTACCCCTTTCTTTTGTGGAATTAGATGCCCTATTGTGTTAGATTTCCCTTTGTATTACCTTGTGTGTTCACCTTCATCTTACATTTTGGTGAACCCATTTTATGAAAACTCCTTCTTTTGTGGAATTAGTTTCCCTATTGTGTTTATATTCCTTTTTCATCCTTATAAATTTCTTTTGAATGAATTTGGATATATCTAGATCTATTTTCTATGCATTTCTTTATTCATTATCATGTTGCACAAGTTGTTTCAAGTGTTTTTCAAGTTCTCAATGGATAGGGATGATAATCCTCCTATTTGGGATGAACCTTTAGATTTGGATGTTGATTACTCTCTTCCTCATGAAACCATTGTGGATGAACCCTTGGATAAAGACATTGATTATCCTCATGAAGAAGCTTTGATATAAGAGGGTAATTTATTAATGGATGACATATTCATACATGATGATAACTCTTTTTGTAAAATACACTCCCCTTATCCAGACATTTTAGCGAAAGAAGATGACATTATAGATGCTTTACCTCCATTTGGGATTCCTTCTAGTGATGAGGCATTAGTGGAGAATGATATGAATTCCCTTAGTGCTCTCCCTTTTAGTGATGATCTTATGGAGAATCAAGATCTTACCTCATATCCTCCTAGGATGTCCTCTTTTCTTCCTTCTTGTGAATCTATTTGTAGTGTTGAGACAACTAATTTGGTTCTTCTAAAACCCTTGTTGGCTGTCAAAGGTTGTCCTTGCATTATTATCAAAGGTAAACCTATAGAGTCTTTAGAGTCTTTCAATGACCAAGATTTGATAGCTCACACATATCATACAAGGAATAACCCTCAACCTAATCTGGTGGTTTCTATTTCTTTACCACCTTCTCAACCCATTCTTCCTCCTCCACCTTGTCTTCCTAGCAAGGAAAATGATTTGATAACCCAATTGCAAAATACTCCTGCCAAGATTTCTTTATGGGAGCTTCTTCAAACTTCATCTACCTACTATGAAGCCTTTAAAAAGGCTCTAGCAACTCTTCCTACTCCACCTCCTAATCAAGAGAACATCAATAATTTCTTACAATGCATGCATGCTACCCTGGGTACCCCTGATATTGTATATACCCAAAAGGATTTACCTTCTAAAGAAGTTCAAAATCAATATGATGCTCTTATGGTTGATGTTACTATCAATAAAAGTATCATTCATATGACCTTGATTGATAATGGATCTTGGCTTAATTTTTGTAGCATGGACATGCTCAAAGCGATTAACGCCGATCTTTCAACTATTCAACCTAACAATGTTCCTATGCGTGGCTTTGATAACATTGCTAAGAACACTTTAGGCATCATTACCTTACATATCAAAGTAGGTATAGTCATCCTAAATACATCTATTCATGTTATGCTTTGAAATCTCAATTATAACCTTCTTTTGGGTAGACCTTGGTTGCATGAGATGCATGTTGTTCCTTCCACCCTTCACTGTAGAGTCAAGTTTATACATAACAACAAGATGTATACACTTCATGTAGATGATGTGCCTAATCCTTGTCTAAATATTCAAACCCACACTACTCCTATTCCTAATAGTAATCCTTCTTCCTCTAATTCTCTTCTTAGTGATGATTGGGGTACCTTGGATTTTACTCCTACCTTTATTGGAGAATATAAGGTTTCTGATCTTGATTTTATGAAGCAACAAAGAGAGTTTGAACAATGAGTTTTTACTTTTACCTCTAAATCCCTTCATAATAACTTTTTCACTTCTTCTACCCATAATGAATCCATCAAACCTACTAATGATGACATAGCGACTACTAAAGTTCCATTGAATCCTTCTGATATGGCTTCTTGTTATGGTCTTGGTTATCATTTCCTAGTTAAACAAGGATTTAATGCTCAAGGATGTGGTAAGTATAAATAGGGAATTCAAATGCCCTTACAAAATGGGGGGCAAGAGAATTCTTATGGATTGGGATTTAATCCTCAACAACAAATCAATGTTAACAATATCTCAAATAACACTTCAAAACATGATGAAACTGTGAAGGAATTAGACCAAGAAGTTCTTTTTCCTAAACTCCTTCGTGCTAAGATGATTACTAGACCTAAACACAAAAAGAAATGTAATCCACACTTGAAGACTCTTCCTTTTTGTTTATATCATAGATTTCATGATCACTCTACTAATGAATGTCAAGCTTTACAATATAAGATTAGGCAGCTCATTGATAGTAAGGTTATTTATATATCATGTGGCAATGAGTTGTATTTTAATCCTATTTTCTCTAAGTAACATTTATGTTTCTATTATAGAGCTCCACATTATGTAAACAATGTTAGCCTAGTCCTTGGGGGCTCATTGTCTTGTATAGTGTTGTGAGCAATATAATAGGTCTCCTTCCATCCTTGTTCCTATGCTTAGGGGGCAAGGATGCCATCTCTTTCTTTTCTGTCTTTCCAAGATTCACCTCTTTCCTTGGTTAAGCAGTATTTATCTATTACGTGATATCCAATCATACATGAAAATTTTGGTTTGCATTGAGGATCTTTTTCCTTGATCACAACCTATTTCATTGTTTGACATTGGTTTTCCATGGTTGATATATCTCTCACCTTGGAAATTTAATAGTGTTCTATCCCTCACAAGGGTTACTTTTTCACTTCTTGCATGATATCTCTTTGCATTCATCCCTTCTATGGCCTCATAGGAGTTGTGACCTTCTCGGCTTGGACTGGGCTTTGACTGTGGATATTGTCTTGATGTTGAAGAAGGCTTTATCCTTGTTCTTTTCTTGCCTTAAAATGTCAAAATAGTATATTTTTTCCATCTTAAGGATGGGGGCATATATATGGCCTCCCTCATTCTATATTATGTATTTTTGTTCTAACCTTTTGTTTTGCAGCATGCTAAATCTCAAAAGGTAATGCACATAAGTTGCTAAATCCTGAAGGGACACACATTTCCAATTTCAAATATGCTAAATCCTCTAAAGGTAATGCACATAAGTTTCTAAATCCTAAAGGAACACACATTTTCAATTTTAAATATGCTAAATCTTCTGAAGGTAATGCACATAAGCTACTAAATCCTGAGGAGACACGAATTATATAGTCCATGGTGATACAAGAAGGTGGATCTATGTGTATTCCAAAAGCCATCAAAAGACACACTACATACATGCACAAAACCACCAGAAGGCGCATAACTTTATGGGGTGACTATCAAGTGCTTTCTTGGTGGGCCATCCTGATGCAGAGGGTTTGGGTCCTAGTGTTTTCTCCTAAGCTCCTAGCTCCTTTTAACCATCCAATGGTTACTCCTAGTGTTATCTTCACCAATTTAGATCTCCAAGATCATCCCTACTAACTTCTCCTCCAAGGTATAGTTAGTATCTAGAAGATACACTACTTCCTAGACCAATTAGGCCTTCAATTCCCTAAGTTTCTCCACTAGAATTCCCCTCTAGAAATCCAAACCCTTGCTCAAGATCTTTCCACACTTTAATTCTACCCTCCACTAAGTCCTTGACTCTTCAAACACCATTTGGAACCCTTCCATACACTTCTAGATACTCTACCAAGTCAATAAGTAACAAAATCAATAGGAGGCCTGATTGGCTCAATTCCTATTAGGCCTATTTTCACTGATTTTGGATTCAAGCTCCCAAAATCCCAAAAAAACTCACAAAAGACCTTCAAAATATTCAAGGTGTCCACTAATCCTTTCCAAATCCAAATTTTAAGCTTTTGGATGCACCCACAACCCCATTTACTAGCAGGCCCTAGTTTTAAGCCTATTAATTAGGCCTTTGGACCTGTATGCACAAATGACCATCAAATTGGTCTCCAAACTTCTAAAAACTTCCTCCAACCTCTTCAACCTTCAAGGGGACTCTTAGGGCTTCCCAAAAATGCCACTAAGTGCTTCCCACTAGATCATGGGTGCGTGTACCAACTCCTTCTATACCCTATCCTAGCTCACCTGTCTTCAACAGTCAGCCATAGGGCTCCCGTTCTGACCATGAAATCTTGGTGCCACTAGTAAAAAGAAAGAATAAAATATATTTATAGACTCTAACCTTTCATCCCCTATGGTTTCAGCCATTTCCACTCGTGGATGTTTAGGTTAGAGCCATTTCAAGCATGCAGGTCCTGCAAATTGGCTTTACAGACCAGTGGCTTGAAATGCTTGCCAAATCTCACTCTTCTAACCTAGAAAAAAAAATCAATGCAATGTAAAGATAGACAATAATCTAAACTACCATGGATCTGGATCACTCTAATCAATCTGTACAGGTCATACAAGGCATAGAGAGAACTTGCAAATAGTGAGAACTAACACATGGCATCAGTATAGAAAGTTCTAAATCATTAAATTCAATCCAAAATTTCAATAGTCCCTAGAATCCATCACTTCCATGATCATATATAGAGAATGGGTGGTTACAACCACCTTAACCTCCATTTGAGCAACTTTTCACAAAGTTGCAAAAGTTGCTTAGCAACTTTTTGTCAAGGTGTTCAATTTGTCCTATTAGACCTATTCAAAGACTAGGAATGACTCCTAAGTCCTAAACAAAGACATTTAAGGTTCTAAGACCTTAGGTAGACCATCTCTAACCAAATCCATTACCTAGAGACTCTTGAGGCCATTTAGACCAAATGGATCACTAACTCTTCCTGAGCTCATTTGGCTCTTACAATCATATGAATGGATCCAAACTAATGGATCTTATTCCAAAAATCACAAAAAACTCCTAAGACCCCTAAAACACTCATTAACTCATAAAGGTGGGAGGTGCCCTACACCATACTACCCTAGAACAAAGAACTCAAGTCCCTTGAGTTAGGAGGTCTTCAATGGTGACTCCATGCTGCAAGATGTCCAGCTTTGTCATCCATACAACTTTAGCATTAGGTAACCTTACCACTTAACAAGGTACTCCTTTTATGTGCCTTTCCTTATTTTCTTAATCACCTTAGTATCCAAGATACTCTCCAACTTCAAAGGGATTGGACTTGGCAAATCCTTAACCCAATCATCATTTCCCAAATCTAAAATTATAATTGGACCTGGGTCAAGAGCTGGTCCCTTATAGGGATACAAATCACATACATTGAAGATGGGTGAAATGCCCAAATCAGGGGGCAATTCTACTTCGTAAGCATTCTTTCCATACTTGTGCAAAATTTTCAAGGGTCTTATCTTCTTCTTGAGCAGCTTGGTAGGGTGACCCTTGGGTAATCTCTCCTTCCTGAGATAGGCAAGGACTAGATCCCCTGCTTTGAATTGCAAATCCTTCCTAGACTGATTTGCCTTAGCTTTGTACTTCTCTCCCTATTTTTTGAAGGTTCTTTTGACCTGCTCATGCAACTCATTCATTTGTTCTGCAAATGTCTCACCTTGAGCACTCCTCTTGTCCTACAAATTAAGATCTCTCAACTCTAGGATTCTCCTAGGATGAGTCCCATAGACTATCTCAAAGGGGATTTTACCTGTACTCCTATTAATGGAGTCATTATAGGAAAATTCTACCTACCCAATGATATGATCCCATGACTATCCATGATGCTTAGTCAAGCATCTTAACAAATTCCCTAGTGACATGTTCACTACTTTTGTTTGGCCATCTGATTGTGGATGGTAGGCTAAGAAAATTATAAATTTGTACCTAACATCTTCCATAGGGTCCTCCAAAAGTGGCCCACAAACTTGTTGTCTCTATCACTTACTATGTTTAATGGCAATCCATGGATCCTAACAATGTCTCTAAAAAATAGTCCTACAATTTGTGAAGCATCATTAGTTTGCTTGCATGGTATGAAGTGTGCTATCTTGCTAAAATGGTCCACCACAACAAATACACTATCATATCCTCTAGATGTCTTTGGCAACCCCAACACAAAGTCCATACTCAAGCACTCCCAAGGCCTTTGAGGTATGGATAAAGGTTGATATAGTCCACTATTATTGCTCTATCCTTTAGCCCTCTGATAGATCTGACATTACTCCACAAACCTCCTAACATCTGATTGCATTTTAGGCCAATATTAGTTCATATTCACCTACTCTAATGTTTTATCCACTCCAAAGTGGCCTCCCAAACTTCCTTGGTGTTTCTCCTTCACTATGTTTTCCCTCATTGAGCATTGAGGAATACACATGAGGTGTCCTTTGAATAACAGTCCCTCCTACAATATATACTCATTGAATTCTACTTTGAATCCCTCTCTAAACCTTTCACATGCCTCATAGGCATCCTTTAAGTCTTTGTCCTCCTTGTAGAGATCTTTCAAATCTTCCATACTCACACTTTGCAACTAAATTTCCTGAATAGTTAACACTCTTCTACTAAAAGAATTCTTGTGCTTGATCACAAAGGTGTAGGCTTGTAAGGATTCAACCCATTTAAGAGGTCTTTGGTTCAACTTGTCTTGCCCATTCAAGAAGCTAAGGGCATGATTGTTTGTATAGACCACAAATTCCCTTGGTAGGAGATAATGTCTCCACTTTTTAAGAGCTTGCACCATTGCATACAACTCCAAATCATAGGTGGATTACTTTTGCTTTGCCTCATTCAACTTCTCAAAGAAGAATGACATTGGATGCCCCTCTTGGCTTAATACTGCTCGAATGGCTAGCTTTCTAGTATCACATTCAACCACAAATAACTGATTGAAATTAGGGAACCTCAAGGTAGGTATCTTTGCAATCCTCTTCTTCAACATTTCAATTTTTTTATTAGCTACCTTAGTCCATTTGAATTGACATTTTATTCCACCTTTAATGGTGTTGAGGATAGTTGCACACACATGGCTGAAATTTCTCAAAAACTTCCTAGAGTATGATGCCAATCCATGAAAACTTCTAACATCTCCTATGGACTTGGGTGTAGGCCAATCCAAGATTGACTTAACTTTCTCAGGATCCATCTTCATGCAGCCATTAGCAACCACAAAACCAAGGTAAACTAGTTCAATTTTCAAGAACTCACACTTATCCTGATTGATCATCAACTTCTCTTAATGAAGCCTCCTCAAGACCTGCTCCATGTGCTCCTCCTTAGACCTACTAAAAATCAGAATGTCATCAAGATAAACTATAACAAACTTACCTATGAAGTCTGCCAATACTTCATTCATGAGCCTCATGAATGTGCTACGAGCATTGGTGAGACCAAAGGGCATCACAAGACACTCATACAACCTTTCATTTGTTTTGAAGGTTGTTTTCCATTCATCACCAGGCCTAACTCTAATTTGATGGTAGCCTAATTTCAAATCCACATCGGAGAAGTAACATGAACCTCCCAAATTGTCCAACAAGTCTTCAATTCTTGGCATTGGAAATTTGTACCTAATGGTAATCTTGTTGATGGCCCTTGAATCAGTGCACATCCTCCATGTACCTCCCTTCTTTGGTGCAAGGATAGTAGGTTCAGCACAAGGGATCAAACTTTTCCCTATCAACCCCTTATCCAACAAATTTTGAATCTGCTTGGCTATCTCTACATTTTGGCTTGGTGTCATCTTGTATGCTGCTTTGTTTGGTAAGTTTGCTCCAAGAATGAGGTCTATTTGATGGCTTATTTCCCTCATGGGTGGAAATGCACTTGGCAACCCATTGTCCACTATCTCATGATACTTATCCAATAATTTTTGTACCTCTAAGGGTATACTGACTTTCTCCTTAGCCTCTTCTTTTGGCTTCACTACCACTGCACAACAGACCTCTTTCTCCTTCTTCATAACCTTAAGAAACTCTTTCCCACTCAAAAGCATAGCATTAGTTCCCACATGCTTCTCCTCATTAGATTCTTGCAATGGATCCATTTGAAACTTCTTTCCTAGTTTGGTGATTAAGTAACTATTTCTTTCACCATCATGCATGGCCTTCACATCATATTGCCATGGGAATCCTAGAAGTAGGTGACATGCATCCATGGGCAATATATCACATAGGACCTTGTCCCTGTAGTCTCCCCTCTCAAACTCAACCATAGTTTGATCATCAACAACTATATGATGTCCCTTATTGAGCCATGATACCTTGTAGGGAGTGGTATGAGGTATCCTTCTAAGCTTTAGCTTATCAACCATCTTTGTGGATACTATGTTCTCAATGGAACCAAAATCCACTATCACCTTGCATATCTTACCATGTGACCTGCAAGTAGTTTTGAATAGGATCTTTCTTTGAGGTGGTTCCATGGTGTTAGGAACCTTCAACAATGTCCTTCTCAACATGAGATTCTCTCCATCCAACACTGGCCCTCCCTTGGAGATAGGTGAAGTGACACTTTGGGTGTCCTCTTCTTGTATCAATTGATTTCTCCTCTCTCTCATTGATGATGAAGAACCTTTTGCAGGACATCTACCCATGGTATGTCCCACTTGATTGCAATTATAGCATCTACCAGTGAAGACTAAATTGGTCCTCTCATGTGACTGAAACCTACCTCTTGGTGGCCCACTTCCTCTATATCCTCCTCTTTGGAATGAAACCCTATACTAATTGCTTCCATTGTTGTCATTAGATTATGTCTCTTCCATCCTACTTGGGCTTTGTCCTCTAAAAAAAGTGTTCCTGCCCCTAAATCCTCTATTATTGTTGTTACCCCTGCCTCTTAATTGGAAGTCACTACCATTCTTCCTCCTAGCTTTCTCCTCTTCTCTTAAGGCTAACTGAAAGCACTTACGCATGTTATCAGGAGCCATCATACTAATTTCATCTTGGATCCCTTGCCTCAATCCATTAAGGTACCTTGCTACCTTTTCTACCTCTTCTTCCTGCCTTCTTGATCTTAGACTTAGCTTATTGAAGTCCTTAGTGTAGGTGTTGACTGATAACTCCCTTTGTCTCAAATTTTGTAGCCTTTGATACATTTGTATCTCATAATCAGTAGGCAAGAATTGTGCCCTTAACTTGATTTTCATCCTTTCTGATGAAACTATCTTCTTCTTCACGTTAGCTAGCCTATCATCCTACATCATGTTCCACCACACCAATGCAGATCCTTTGAGCCTAGCTTTGGCATAGCTGACTCTCTTTTCCTCTACCACTTCCTTGTAATCAAATTGATTATATATGGCCTCTAGCCAATCCAATAACTCTTCTCCATTCAAACTACCACTATAGTAAGGCATGTATTCCATGCTATCCTTGTTAATGGATTTCAATGCATCCAAGAACACCTTGTCCTTATCATCAACTATTTCATTACCCTTGCTAGAAGTCTCCCATGTTTGACTTTCATTTTCATCTTCACTCTCATCACCCCATTTAGTGATTCTTTTCCCTTTTGATTCTATCAAGTTGGCCTTTGCCAACAACTCTTAGACCAAGTCCACTATGGAACATCTACTCATTGCCTTCGGAGGCATGTTGTCAACCTCTTGACTCTCCTCCCCTTTAGACATACACAGCCTTCAAGTAATTCCCACTTTGATGCAGAGGGTTTGGGTCCTAGTGTTTCTCCTAAGCTCCTAGATCCTTTTAACCATCCAATGGTTACTCCTAGTGTTATCTCCACCAATGTGGATCTCAAATATCCTCCCTACTAACTTCTCCTCCAAGGTATAGTTAGTATCTAGAAGATACACTACTTCCTAGACCAATTAGGCCTTCAATTCCCTAAGTTTCTCCACTACAATTCCCTTCTAGAACCCCAAACCCTTGCTCAGGATATTTCCACACTTTACTTCTACTCTCCACTAATTCCTTGACTCTTCAAACACCATTTGGAACCCTTCCATACACTTTTGGATACTCTACCAAGTCAATAAGTAACAAAATCAATAGGAGGCCTAATTGGCTCAATTCCTATTAGGCCTATTTTCACTTATTTTGGCTTCAAGCTCCCAAAATCCCCAAACACCCTCATAGAAGACCTAGAAAATATTCAAGGTGTCCACTAACCCTTTCCAAATCCAAAGTTTAAGCTTTTGGATGCACCCACAACCCCATTTACTAGCATGCCCTAGTTTTAAGCCTATTAATTAGGCCTCTGGACCTGTCTGCACAAATGACCATCAAATTGGTCTCCAAACTTCTAAACACATCCTCCAACCTCTTCAACCTTCAAGGGTACTCTTAGGGCTTCCCACAAATTCCACTAAGTGCTTCCCACCAGATCATGGGTGCGTGTACCAACTCCTTCTATACCCTATCCTCGCTCACCTGTCTTCAATAGTCAGCCATAGGGCTCTCATTCTAACCATGAATTCTTGGTGCCACTACAAAAATGAAAGCATAAAATATATGTACAAACTCTAACCTTTCCTCCCCTATGGTTTCAGCCATTTCCACTTGTGGATGTTTAGGTTACATCCATTTCAAGCATGGAGGTCCTACAAATTGGCTTTATAGACCAGTGGCTTGAAATGCTTGCCAAATCTCACTCTTCTAACCTAGAAACAAAAAAATCAATGCAGTATAAAGATAGAACACTAATCTAAACTACCATGGATTTGGATCACTCCAATCAATCCGTACAGGTTGCATAAGACACAAAGAGAACCTGCAAACAATGAGAACTAACATATGGCATCTGTATAGAAAGTTCTAAATCATTGAATTCAATCCAAAATTTCAATAGTCCCTAAAATCCATCATTTCCATGGTCATATATTGAGCATGGGTGGTTACAATCACCTTAACCTCCATTTGAGCAACTTTTCACGAAGTTGCAAAAGTTGCACGAGAAACTTTGCAAAGTTGCTTAGCAACTTTTTGCCAAGGTGTTCCATTTGGCCTATTAGACCTATTCAAAGACTAGGAATGACTCCTAAGTCCTAAATAAAGACATTTAAGGTTCTAAGACCTTAGGTAGACCATTTCTAACCAAATCCATTACCTAGAGACTCTTGAGGCCATTTAGACCAAATGGATCACTAACTCTTCGTGAGCTCATTTGGCTCTTATAATCATATTAATGGATCCAAACCAATGGACCTTATTCCAAAAATCACAACAAACTCCTAAGACCCCTAAAACACTCTTTAACTCATAAAGGTGGGATGTTCCCTACACCACATCCTATCCTTTTTATGGTTCACAGTGAGATAGACACATCTTACTAGGTGAGCTAGCCACTCCTCTCTCTCTCTCTCTCTCTCTCTCTAGAGATGTCTCTCTTATTGCAACCTTGGAGTTGACAAAGACTTGAGTCCCTGGGGGCTTGAAGATTCCTTTGTTCCTTTGATTTCAATAAGATTGTCTTTTTCTTTGTGATCTCCTTTACCAAGAGTTTGCATTGAGTCCATACTCTTGCTAAAGTGGGGGCTTAATGTATCATCTTAAAATGTAAGCACTTCCATGTTAAGAATGTTTAGCCCTCTGAGTAAGTGGTTTGGGGTCATGTTGAATGCCTTGAATTGGTACTCAAATTGAATCTTTCTTTTTCCCCTATTCTGCCACATTTTCCACTTCTTCCCGGCATAATCCTGGCATCCTGAATTGCAAACCTGAGATTCTTAACCTCAGGGTCAAGGTTGACCTCTTATGTCAAGGTCGACCTCAACCCTGATCTAGGTCAAGGATGACCTTGACCCTGACCTAGGTCAAGGTCAACCTTGACCTTGACCCTAGGGTCCAGGATCCTCAGGGTTAGATTTTGGTTTCGGGGTTTCATCAAAATCTTGTCTTTTCCCTCTTCGAGGGTACTATTTCTCGGATTAAGTGTCGAATTCTCAAATTAATATTTGAGGTGGACCTTTTTCAAGATTTGTATAGGATTCCTAATTTATTATTAGAGATTAGCCTTTCTCGAGTTTTGTGCCTAATGCTCAAATTAATTTTGGGGTTGGCCTTACCTCGCATTTTGTGACAAGGCTCTTAAATAATTATTTTTATTTATATATTAAGGGTGGTCCCCTTCTAGAGTTTTGTGTCAAGACTTTAATTTAATTTCCTCTCCATGTGCACCTCTCTAGAGTTTTGTGCCATGGGCCCTTAATTATTGTTTTCTATGTGGCCTCTCTAGAAGTTTGTGCCCCAGATCACTATAAAAGGGAGCCTTCCTCTCTCATTTTCTCCATCAAGTTTGGCAATCAAGTTTTCATGCTCAAGCATTCTCAAGCAAGAAGATCAAGCATTCAAGCATTCAATTCATCAAGGAGATCCATTAGTAGCCATTGAAGGATTCAAGCTCTATGGAGCCCTCTTATTGAAGATTTCTCCATCCATCCATTCAAGTCTCTTCCTATTCCAAGATCTATTCAAGATTGGTGTTGAAGATCTAAAGAAAATTGATTGGAGACATCCTACATTTGATTCTACAAGGTGAATTATTCCATTTACTTTGTTTACCACTACAATTTCAATTCAATTTCAAGGTTAATTCCTAAATTGGAGTTTGACCAAGGCAAACCCCCCATCCAAACAAACAAAACCATTTTTCTTGTAGGTACAGGTGTGGGACAGCAAATTAAAGTGTAGATCTAGATACCCTTTTCACCAAACTTTTAGGATCCATGAACAAAATTTCCATTGGAGATGTGGGGGGTAGGATCCTACCCAGGGGTAAGACCTTGCCCTGCTATCTGGGTTAAGGATGACCTACCTCAGATCGTAAAAAGATTTATGGGTTTTGTAGATCTCACAGTTTTGATTTTGGATAGTGGAAATCAACAGTTTCTGAGACTGTTTGAAAGGATTTTCAGTCGATTCTTCTTCAAGGTAAGTACCTTTATTTCTTCATTTCAACATTAGTCATCTACATTTACTTTCCATATCAATACAATTCTATGTAAGTATAAAATATTGGCTTTGGGGTTTCTTTTATGTGCAAATCATTGTTCTAGGACCACATCCATATTTTATCCTATACAATTCTTAAGACAGCGGGTCCCATTGACTCTAGTAACCCTGAGGCCTCATTACAGGCTATTTTGGAGAAAAGGGGTGATGTAAATACATCGGCAGACCTCCCACATTCTTTTGTTCAAGCATGTGCAGACTGGAAAGTGGATTTTGAGGAGTTTGCCAAGGTGTCTCTCAAGAAGATTCTGAGGCCTTTCCAGAGTATTCTTCAAGGAATCACATCTTTGGTTGAGATTATGAGTTAGGAGAATGGTTTGGAGGAGAAGACCTTGATGTGGATAAAGGCACTAGAAGATCTTATAGTAATAAGGAAGCAGCACTTCCAAGTTTTGGTTAAGGTATATGAAGGGTCAGAATTAGACAATTTTGAGATATGGATCCAAGACATTACTGGTGCCTTGACCACTTTTGAAAAGGTGCTGAAAAGGATGAATAAGAAGAGGGATAAAGGTCTACTTTTTGTGGGGGAAATGCATAAGTTTTTCGAAGGGTTAGATCTAGATTTGTATGAAGAATATGATGAGAAAACAATGCATCCCATAAATGTCATTATAAATCAGTATCTGACATCTTCAGAGGAGTTAAAACAAAAGAGGACCTCCAACAGATGTTTAATCAAAAGGAGGGGATCCAGAAGATGTTATCTTGGGAAGAGGAAATACAGGGGTTTACAGTGGAATTGATCAACTTTTGAGAGAAATAGCAAGAGCTCCTTGAAGGGGTCAAAATGGCTGACTTTGAATAGGTACAAGAGATTATGGATAGGTTCCACAAAGCTCACCCAAAAGTCCTCCCAAATTGATAGACACCCAGTTTGGACTAAGTCAAATTTTTTATAGAGAAAAAATAGTTTTTCACACTTAGCCATTTTTGAAGGCCCTGATTTTTTGCATTTCAGCCCTAGAGGATTTTCGGCCACCGGAAGTCTGAAAGTTGGATAAGGTTCACATTCACACTTAGTCAATTTTGGAGCTTCATTTTTTGGGGGCAACTGTTGGGATCCAAGATTTTTGGGCACGACCGCTATTTGACTTCAGTCATCTCAAACTTGATTTTTCAATCAAATGGATCACTTCTATGGGGTTGTTTCTGCATGATTTTAGGTCCTCTTCCAGTTGAGTCCACATGGAGAAGCCATAACAAAGGATAAAGGGAAGGATCACAAAGTTTCAGGGAGAGCTTGCATGAGTTCTGATTGCATTTTTTAGTCATTTTATGCCTGATCTGCTCTAGTTTTTGTAATGCACGAGGTTCAATTCCATGATAGGATAGTTTAACTTATTTTTAGAGATAGTTTCCTTCATGTAATCTGTAGTTTAAATTTATTTTTGAGTTTAAGATGCAGCTGAAACCCTAGCTATGAAAATAAGAGCACAACTCTATAAATTGTATGAACTCAATGTAATTAAGGTGGATTTTATCATAATATAATACATACAATTGGTGCTTCAATCGTGGTGTGATTTTTCTTCTACCTTTGCAAGATTTATGAATGTTTGAATTGCTCATTTGTTTATTTCAGAGAATCAATTGATTGTGTGGTGATTATAATATGTGATTCTTTAGTTCGGTTTTTGTTGGTGTTAGATTGCTTTGTTGTGACGAATTATTGAGAAGATCTTTCTTTTTGGTGCTTTGAAGATAAACTTGTCTCACGTGTGTCCACATCCACGGTGGCTTTGTGATTTGATGAGTTTTGGTTTATTATACATCTGCATTTGTTTCCATAGATGATTGCATCTGCCTAGCTAAAGATTGTGATTTATTCATATCTTTATTTTGTGGGTTTCCTCACCTTCTCGTCATTTTAATTTGCAAAGCAGTGTGATATTGGTTTATGTCCATTAGTTTCTTACATAAAATTTCCTTTGAATTATCATTACCTTACCTCTTACTTTCTTTGCAAATCAATTACAGTAGATTAATTAGATTTACATTGCTTTCCATTTTAAAATCTGAAAATCCAAAAAGAGAAATATTGTGGTGTTTTAAAGTTTGTTCTGCAACCCTTCAAGATACAAACCAGCAAAGGCCTCCTTATGAACAAATTCACATTTATCTTCAGTTGAGCTATCCAAGTGGTTGAGACCCAGCCTAGAAGGAACCTTGAGAGTGACCAATATCATTCTTATGAGAGGGGAATTTTCTCACGTAAATTCCTAGTCGTTATCTCATGTAAAAACAATGCTCAACAGATACCATAATTTAATCTGTGACCAAAATTAATTACAAGAGTCTACCTCAATAGGAATCCAAAATAAACAACTTGGTAAGAAAGGATAACTAAGTGCCAGACAAGCATCACCAAGTGCCAGGGAAATTCACCAAGTGCCAGCGAGATAATCAACCAACACCGGTAAACAAAGGAAACCAAACAACACCAAACCAACTCAGTCAAAGAAGGAACCAAGCAACACACTAGAGAAAACACAAACATGTTTTTGGTGACATGGGATTGCTAAGGACCCGAGATTCTCCTGTATCACATCTACACAAATCCATTGCAACCATTGGATTTGGCAACCCTTTTGCACTTCTTCCTCAAGAACACTAACACAAACCTCTAAGACAAAATAATTATGCCACGTGAACCTTCAAAGCATTAAACCTTTGAGTTGGGGACACCTGATTATGTCCCAAAAAACACTCCTAAGTTCACTCTAATAGATTCCATCTTGATTCAGCACACCTGACCCTTTTTTATCTACCTGTCAATATTGTCTGTCACTTTGACTGTCATTCACCAAATCTGACCTTAAATCATACTCAAACCTGTATGATATCCTTATAAAATTAGATTCAACTAATTATTGACCTTCATCAACAATCTCCCGCATGAACAACTTGATATCTTCAATGCCCGGACCTCAGCAGACCTCTGAACATCCTATTCCACTAGCTAACTTACAATAGTTCAATTAGCATCCAACAAATAGATCTTCTAGTCAATTCCCCTAACTTCTTATGACATGTTGACATTCCTCTAATTCCTTTTACATGTTGACATCAATGACAACACATCCAACATTCCAATTGCCAACAATATCCCCCTTTGGCATTGATGGAAACATGTGATGGGAAAAATATAGTAATACAATTAGAAACCAACTATCTCCCTTTTAAGACCAGCCAATCATATTATCTTTTAGAGTCTCTCTAGATCATCCTCCTCCCTAATCACCTCCTCTTGGAAGAAAGCTTCCTTTGGTTCTAATCTGATTACATACTCTTCTCTCTGTTAGTTTCTCTTCCTAGAGTGTATGCCACTCTTCTTCTTCTTTCTTATGTGCAAGTGCATAAACTTGCTTCTCTCTTCTAATTTTCTCTCTGCATTTGATCTCTTCCTCTAATCTTCTTTGGACTCTCATCTAATCTTCTTTGATCTGACCTTAACAAATCTTCTATTATTTTCACATATGCTTCTCTCCCCCTTTGACAATAATGACAAAAGTGTATCATTTGTTCTTAGTCATCTTGATTTGTCATGTCAATGTCTACTTCATTTTCCTTCTTTTTCTTCAGTTTCCTTGTCAAGCTCATTTACCTTCTTTCATAAACACATGTGAGTCATCCAAATATTGATTGTACATCAAATTTCTAGCTCACTGACTTCTGCAAACTCATACATCTCTCTACAACTACATGATTTCAAAAACTAGTCAGACTTGCTTTACCATGCTTACTACTCCCCTTGAGTAGTAGCCTCCTTATATCAATCTAGCTTGAATGATATCTCTATGAAATATTCTAGATTGATGCATCCTTCTACATCTTAATTTTGTTTGAGAGGAGCAATTCCCTTTGACCTGCCTTTGGATCTTACTAAAGTAAATCCCATATCTGAAATGTCTTTGTTCTTCTTCCTTCTTGTGCTTCTTCTCCTTTTCCTCCTTTTCTTTTCCTTCACTATTCATATCCCTTTGATCATTCTTGTCTACCTTATCATCTCCTTGTATGCTCCTATCAGCTTCTTGCATACCCATATTCATCTTCTTGCTCTCATTACTTTGTATGTATATGTAGAGTTCAGCAATTTGTGTGGATTCATTACATATAAGACATATGATAATCTTCTTCTTGTTATTAACATTTCTCATCATAGCATGGGTACATATATCCATTTTCCTTGTGATAGTATCATTTATCCTTCTCACACCTTTGGATACATCAGGGACATGATTGTTTCTCCTACTTCTAAGAAAATGATTCATTATTTTTCAATATGAGGCTCTATGTCCATACTTTCCATAATCAAAGCAACTACCATTGAAGCTTTGGAGTTTAGAACTTCTTACCACATGTGTCTTGCTCTTGTACCTTTTTATGTCATTGGACTTCTTCTTATTATTTACTATGTTCTTCTTCTTTCCTTTATGTTTTTGCTTTACCTAATTCTCCTATCCTTCAACTTTGTTCTTCTTGATCTTCTTCTTATTTCTTGATTTGCTTTTGTTTGAACTATACTTTGAGCAATCGCCTTCCTCTGACCTGATACCATTTTTTTCTATTGACCTTCTCTAAATTAGTAATGCTTCAAGCTTAGCAAAACTAATCTTGAGTTTCTCCTTTAAATCATGTGCAATTTTGAGCTCTTCATCCATAACTCTAACCCTATTTGAACTATACTTTGAGTAATCGCCTTCCTCTAACCCGATACCATTTTTTTCTATTGACCTTCTCTAAATTAGTAATGCTTCAAGCTTATCAAAACTAATCTTGATTTTGTCCTTTAAATCATAAGCAATTTTGAGCTCTTCATCCATAACTCTAACCCACTAATCATCTACACAATATTTGTATACTTCTCTGGCTTCAACTTCAGAGATTAGATAGATCCGATCTTCTACAATTCTCTAATACTATGAATTGAATTTTCCTTCAATTGACTTTTGGTTCTCATTCTCCTTAAGTTGTTTGATATTAGACTCCTTTTGATTTTGAGAATTGCGGTTATCACAACTTGTGGATACCTTTTCATTTACTGCTTTATTTGCATCTATTGTCACTTTCTTTTGAATTACTGACCCTTTTGAACTATTCTTGATCTGATTCTCATCTTGCATTTCAAAAGGTATATTAACACTTTGTTCACCTAGTTCACCCTTGCAAGAATCAAAATGACTTCTAATAGAATGATCAAGTAAGTGACTAACTTCGGAATGATATGACTCTTCATACCTTGATATTGTTTACTTCTCTTGTGACTCTTGCATTGTTCCTTCTTCTTTTCTTGCATTAGCTTCTTCTTCAATTATCTTTGAGGCCTTCTACAATTGATTCAGATAATGTTGATACAATGCATCTTTAATATTTATTCCTTGTTTTATTTTTCTTTGTTCAGTCTGAGTAATATGATACTTTACTCTTTTATTATTTAGATGGAAGATATTCCTTTTGCTCTTTGATCCTCATCCAATCTTACTTCCAGAATTATTTAGTATTTTGCATCCTTCATCCTTGAAGTGTTGAGTGTATCCCTTCTCAACTAGCTAACCAACACTAAGAAGATTGTATGTTAGATCAACAACATGTAGCACATAATTTTTCATATTATTTCCATATAAGAAGATAGTACCTCTTTCCTTGACTTTTCCTCTAATGTTGTCATCCCATCTAACAATTTTGCCATCATATTCTTCATATTTCACAAACTTGTTTATATCACTAGTCATATGGTATGAGCATTTTCTATCTATCAACCAATCATTCCTTCTATCTAATTTTGCAACTATGGCCTTCTCTTCTTCATTTGCACAACTTTTAGAGTTCTCAAGAGTGACCTCATCAATATTACTACAAACAAAAACATTACTGGTAGGCATATCACAAGTCTTGGTCTTCTCATTAGCATAACTAACATGAACATCAGTCATAATATCTTTGGTAGTAATTTTTGCAATAGTATTGATCATAGATCTCTTACCTTTAGAGTTATCTTCTTTCATGTCAGTGTCACTTTCATGCTTCTTATAGTCTATAGGCTTGTTCATGTCATTGGTCAAGTGATGTGAGTAACCACTATCAATGATCAATTTGTATCCTTTGACACTCTAAGCAATTAATATTTTTCCTTTATCTTGTGTGCATGAGATTCTATCTTTGAGCACACTTCCAAAAACAACATTAGGCATGAGATCTTCAACAATACTTATAGTAGGAATGCTAGACATAATATTTGTAGACTTATATTCATCTTGAATTCCAAAAAACACAAGTTCATTTTCACTCTTAACATTATCAGACTCAACATCAATGACTCATTCATCGTCAGCAGCATAATAACATTTTTTCTCATCTCTAGGATTATCATACTTGTCCTTAGGAAATATTTCTAGACTTCTAGAGGTGTAATGTCCTTTGTTTTACAATAAAAGCATTTAAAGGGGATTTTTCCATGGTACTTACCAGATCCTTTTGAAAACCTTCTTAACACCATTGCTTCCAACTCTTGAAGCTCTCTTTCTTCTTATTTAAGTTCTCTTAACTCTTGTTCATTCTTTGATACTCTTCTTAAAGAACCTTCACCTTGATCTAATCTGTGCATGTCTCTTCTTGATATTGTATCCGTGAAAGTTGTTTCAACTTTAGGTAAAGAATCACCAAACTCACTATTTCAAAAGCAAATAACTTACCAACCAATGTGTCTCTTGTCACATTAGCAATAATTCTTATTTCCTTAGTAGTGATAACTTTTCTCTTGTAAGCATGGGGCAAAGATCTCAACACTTTTGAGATAATCTCTCCTTCATCCAATACACCACCAACACATCTGATGCTACACACTAATTCATTTATCTTCAGCATATAAGAGTTGATGTTCTCATCCTTAGACATTCTCAGAGATTCATACCTTCCTTTTAGGCTTTACAACTTGGCTTCCTTGACACATGCATAACCCTCATGAAGGGTTTCAAGATTTGTCTAGATCTCTTTTGCAGTCTCCAGCTCTATCACATTTTTGTACTATGTATCTGATAGGGAACTTATTAATGCTTCATTTTCTCTAATATTGTACTCAAACTTCTTCTCATCTAGTGTAGTTGTAGATAGATCTGCAAGAGGAGTGTAGGAGTTCTTTGTGATGATCTAAAATTCCTCTCCAATGCATCTTAAATGGGTGGTCATATGTCATTTCCATATGGGTTAGTTTGTGCCGTCAAACCTAGGACTATCCTTTTTATAAGTTACCATATTGGATCTCCCTTAAGCTGTTAAACTTCCTTCAAATGGACCAATGATCTAATACCAATTATTGATAATATGGCAATGGACAACTAAGAGGGGGGTGAATTAGTTGTTCTCAATACCTTAAACCTCAAACCCTTAAACCCTAAAACCCTTAACCTTGTGTACCCTTAAATTTGATCTGAATAAATAAAATATAAAACATGCATGCATATACAAATCAAAAACACATCCATACACGTTGACACAATTTTTTTATTGTGAAAACCGTGTTAAGGGAAAAACCATAGTGGGGTTGATTACCCACAATAAGTAAATACCTTGTTATAAGTATAAACCTATTACAATATATGGGGAATGCACCTGCATTTAGGCTCACCGCCTAGAGCTCACTGCTCAAATGAAAATCCTCGGGCTACAACCGTGAGGAAGGCTCACTACCTTACAAACTGATCACTACAATAATCTAAGATTTGTGAATTGTGAAAGTGACATATACCTCATGTCTGATATAGCTCCAATGTAGCACAATGCAAATCCATGTTCAACCTCTTGTTGAACCACTCATAATCATCCTTTAATCAAACTATTCCTCTTCTAGCACCCTCTAGCATCTACATCCAAGATTCTCTACTGAATTTACACTAATTCATCTTCTTATATCAAGAATTAGGTCCCCAAACCCTAACTCATATTCCTTTTAAATCCTTGTACTAAATCTCATGTCAAAATCATATCTAACCATCAAATACAACTCATAAAAACCACCTAGAGATCATAAATCTCTCAGATTTTGTGGTTTACTGCTTATGCAACATGATTTACCAACCTAGTCGGCTAAGAACAATAATAATATTATTATTATTATTATTATTATTGACCAAAAATTCCACCAATTAGATCCTTCTAATCCATGTGTGTCACCAAATCATCAAGCACATACTTCAAGAACATCCTATAGCATCATGATAAACACTCATCTATACAAATCCATCACAACCATTGGATTTACCAACCCTTTTTCACCTGTTCCTCAAGAACACTAACACAAACCTCTAAGACAAAATAATTATGTCATGTGAACCTCTGAAGTATTAACCCTTTGAGTTGAGGACACATGAGTATGTCCCAAACACACTCCTAAGTACACTCCAATAGGTTCCATCTTGATTCAGCACACCAGACCCTTTTTTGTCTACCTATCAATACTATATGTCACTCTATCTACTAGTCACCAAATCTAACCTTGAATCATACTCAACCCTACATGATATCCTCTAAAACTTGGAGTGAACTGAGCATTGACCTTCACCAACAATATTCCATAGGCACAACTTGATATCTTCAATACTCGGACCTATGAACATCCTACTCCACTGGCTAACCTGCAATAGTTCAGTTAGCATCCAACAAATAGATCTTCTAGTCAATTCCTTTGACTTCTTCTGGCATGTTGACATTCCTTTGATTCCTCTAATATGTTGCCATCAATGAAAATGCATCCAACATACCAATTGCCAACAAGTAGATCCCTTGGTGCTCTATTTTTGTCATGTGCTTCATTTCCCTTGGTTTGTCCCTACGTGGGGGCATCTCATAGTGGAAACATCTTACACAATTGCTTGTATGCTTCATTAAAGTCATTACTCATTAAGGGGTTTGCAATCACTTTAACGTGGGGGTATACATTATATTCCTTGTTTCACATTTTGCATAAACATATCTAATAATTTAATTCATTTACCAGATGGTTTTAGATAATGCTTTCCTTAGATTCATCCTTTCATTACATTACATTACTTGCCCATGTACATTATTCAATAGATTCCTTTGGAGAAAATACTTTCCTTGAGCCTAATCCTCTCATGGTGGATTTCCTTATGGAGAATGATTCACTTGGTTATCCTTTTTGATGGGTTGAATATTATAACACAACTTGCTCAAATATCAATTCCATCTTTCCACTGATATTTCTCTCTCTTTTCATGACCTATAATAAATCAAACCTTAGTATGATAGTTGGTCTCTCTCTCTCTCTCTCTCTCTCTCTCTCTCTCTCTCTCTCTCTCTCTCTCTCTACCTTTGTTTTGGATTTTATGAGGACTTAAGTTATCTAGGGGCTTGGTGTCTCCTTGTCTTCTTAACCTTGATAAAAATTTTCAATGTTTTGATCTACTTTACCATGAGCATGAGGCAATCTCATACTCCCACTAAAGTGAGGGCTACATGTACCATCTTAAATTGTATGCATCTATAATTAGATACTCAATTAGGCCCCATTTTAGTGTTCTCAAGTTTCCATGTTCATTATGTTTAATCTAGATCAGATTCCACTTTTCATTCTAGCATCTTTTCTGCAATCTCAGCTCCTAAACCAAAATTTGAGACCTTTTGGGGGTGTATTGTCCTAAAAATTTAGCACCCATTAATTTGGAAGCTCTCAGACATATTAGGCCCCATTTTAGTGATCTCCTTGATTTTGGATGCATTTATTATTGATTTTCCCTCTTATCTTTCTGCTTTTCCTCAAAACTCCTAACACTTCTCAAACTCCACAAATTCTGCCTCAAAATTTATCCTTTCAGATATAGATCGAACCTATTTCAACCTATACCTCAAGGGTTGAATTTTGGTGGGTTCAAGACCGATGCAAAGTGTTTTCATTTTCCCACCTAGTGAAATTAATCTTCGTGAATTCAAACTCTAAAATCACTATAAAAGGATGCCTCTTCTCCTCATTTTCATATCCATAATTACAAGTAATCATCTACTCTCAAGCAATCAAGTCCAAGGTGTATTCAAGAGGATTTTTGTGACTTCTAGCAAGCAATCAAGGATTTGGCTCTAATATTTTAAGGCTATCATCTATCCATCCATTCCAAGGCAAATCTTCTATTCATTGTGTGAATTTCTCTTCCATGTAGAGGAATTTCCAATTGGGAAAGAAGATACATATTCATTCTACATTCCTCTCCTTTTACATCCATGATCTATGATTTGGAAAGTGTAGGTCTATTGCATTTGTGAAGACATCCTATATTATACAATACAACATTCAATCAAGCAAGTATACATCTTTGTGGATATAGCAGATCTGTATCCATCCACAAGGGCTTGACAAGCAAGGTGAATATTTATATTTATTATTTTACATGCTTTATTTATTTCATTTCAAGGTTAATTCCTACATAGGGACTTGACCAAGGCAAGCCCCTTACCCCCAATAATTTCCTATTTCTTGTGTTCAGGTGTAGATTTGTGGAGCTATGGATTCAGATTTATAGATCTAAAGATACAGTACCATTTAAAGTCCCAAGATCTTCAATTTTAGCCTTTTTGGGTATAGGTCAAACCTGTTTCAAACTATACCTAGTATAGGTTGAACCTATTTTGACCTGTTCATGTAGCCTTCATATTTTGATAGCTAGCAGATATAGCCTTCAAGTTTCCAGATCCCAATTAGTTTCTAATTTTGACATAGTCTAACAGGGTTTTTGTAGATCTAAAATTTCTTCTTCTAATAGACCTCAAGGTGATTACTTCATCATCCTTATTCCTTTATAGCAATTACTTTGATACCCTTGATCTGATATCTTGTTGTTTATCATTTCATGAGTGTTTACTTTACTTTACTTTACTTTCATATACACTACATTTTGTAAGGAAACTCAAGTGCGGAAACAGCTTCCTACACTAATCTCTAAAGGAAAGTATTGTGCAAATTCTTTTAAATCCTTACAATTTTAGATTCATTAGCTACTTTAACAAAGATATTGCAGCCATATACCATGCATACAGAAAATAGAGAATGACACAAAGGTTTACCCTGGGGAAACCTTTCGGTAAAAACCCCAGCACTCCAAAACCTGCACAGTGTATTAATCAAAACTATTATAGTTTAGAATACACTTGCAATGCAAGTTCTTTCAGAAGATTTTCCAACTCTTGAAGACAAATCACGGCAGCATAAAATGTTCCAACAATACACTTGCTTCTCTTATCTTCGCAACCCTAAAAAACACTTATATCATGCGCTTCCCTTTTTAGGGCAACTTCCAAAGATATTCGTATTAGGGTTTTACCATTCTCCAAGAAAATAGGAACCTGAACCCCACAATTGGGGAAGAGTGTATAGTACTCAACTTTATCAGTTGCCACATGTCTTCACCTGTCATTGAAACTTCCAGACATAGCTCTTATGTATCATAGGAAATCGTCATAACCATTTTAGCCATGATCTCCTTACACACAATTCAAGATGTCGACACATCAAGTGGAGTGACACATCAACATGCCAACTAGACATGTACACTCACACTTAATTACATTATTTGCAAGAAATACATTTTACAAAACAAATAATAATAATAGGAATTATCCAAGGTTGAGACACCTTATTCCTAACATTCTCCCACTTGTCGAACACCTTGTAAGAGCAATAGGAACATAATAGGAACTAACCACTATAGGCCAAAAGGCCCATAGACTTCGAACACCATCTGAACTTCTCAGTGCCCATTAGTTTCGTTAATGCATCTATGATGAAGGGTGCTCCCCTTAATACCACAAACACATAACAGAAATAGAGAAACAACAACAATAATATGCAAGAACAAAAAATTGGCTTCTTATTATCTCCACAAATGTGGAATTACAAACTTTCAAAACTGCCCTAGAATCAATACCCAGATCTACTACCCAGAACTGCCCTAGACAACACTATGGGCCTTCTTTATATAGGCAATTTCCACTGCCCGAGAAGGTTCTAGAAATTTAGCCCTTAGGGCCAACCAAACTTAGAATTATTTTATTTTACAATTTATTACATCAAAGTCAGCTCAAAATGAATTTTGAAACCCAAACAGAAATTTTGAAGAAAATTTTTTTTCACCATTTCAGGTGACCGAACTTCCGAAGACCATAAGTCATCACCCGTTGACCCGATTGGCTATTATAACCCCATTCTGGAAACACCACGAAGCATTCTACAGGCTTGACCCATGTAAAGTGCCCGTCACCCAAATTTTCAACCTCATCCGGGGCCTCTAAAGCCTTCAAAACTGAGTTCAAAGTTTCTGTACCCTGCTGCCAATACCGAAAATCTTCAATATCTTCAAAACTAGACCTGATCTAGCCATGAAACTTTGTTGGCAGGCTGATATGACTGAGATGAACTTCCATATGTGAAATTAGAACATTCCAAGATCGTAAGACCAACTTACTAAAAATAGCAAGTTTCCATAAATAGTAGCTCTGCACAAGATAGCCCTTATTGAATACAAAAATAGAAATATTTTTGGGTGATGCAAGATTGCTCTTACACCCAGGATGCTCATGCATCAGACACCCAAGGTAATTTGAGAAGTGACCCTGTCACAAATCAGGTGTGCAGAGGAAAACCAAGATGGTTAACCTCCTCCTTTGTTAGCCATGATGAATCTTCAACAAGTCATCCTTTCCATTTGACCAAATACTCTTCATATGTCATGTTCCTTGTGCTTCTGCCAACACGACTGTCTAGTATGTCTTCAATCTCCTTGATATCAGAATTGGTTGCTAGAATACTCCACTATGCTACTGCAACCTCATCTTCAACACCTCCTTCATGATACTCTATCAAATCTGAAATGTTAAACACTGGTGAAATATTTAGCTCAGTAGGCAATTCTACCTCATATGCATTTCCTGAATCATGCTTCTTCAGTATCGTACATGGTCCAAACTTCTTCATTTTCAACTTGTTATATGTACCAACTGGAAATCGCTCCTTCTGCAAATGAACCATGACTTCATCTCCAACCTGAAATTCCTTATGCCTCCTCTTCTCATCTTCCTTAGCCTTATACTGTGCATTCATCTTGGTAATATGCTTCCTCACCTCCTCATGGATGTTCTTCAAATGTTCTACAAAATTCTCAGCTTCAGCACTACTTATTTCTCCTTTATCTATCTTTCTTAATTCAGATATATTTCTTGGACTATTTTCATATACAATCTGGAATGCTGATTTACTAGTGCTCCTATTGACAGAATTATTGTATGCAAATTCTGCCTGTGGTAAAATCAAATCCCATCCTGTTGGCTTATCTCCAACCAAACATCTCAGCAAATTTCCCAAACTCCTATTCACCACCTCTGTCTGCCCATTAGTCTATGGGTGATGTGATGAACTGAACTTCAAATCTATCTTCAACTTCTTCCACAATGTCTGCCAGAAATATCCAACAAACTTAGTATCTTGATCTGAAACTATGGTCTTTGGAAAACCATGTAGTCTCACCACTTCTCTGAAAAATAATTCTGCTACATGAACAGCATCATTAGTCTTCTTGCAGGGAATGAAATGTGCCATCTTCAAAAATCTATCAACTACTACAAAAATTGAATCATTTTCCTACTATGTCCTCGGTAAACCAAGAACAAAGTCCATACTAATATCCTCTCAAGGCTTCTCTGGTACAGGTAACGGCTGATACAACCCTGTATTCTGCTTCGCTCCTTTCGCCATCTGACATACTCTGCAACTCTGTACAAACTTCTTCACATCTTGCTGTAATTGTGGCCAATAATAATTCTCGCCAACCAAAGCAAGGGTTTTATCACGACCAAAATGTCCAGCCAATCCTCCACTATGCTTCTCTTTGATGAGATTCTCCCTCATAGAACTTCTTGGAATGCACAACTGACTCCCTCTGAATAGCATATCATCCTGGATGATGAAATTCAGCCATTTCATCCTATCTAGAGTAACAGGCTCTTTACAAGCTTTCCAAGCTCCACCAAAATTAGGATCCTCTGGATACAAATTCTTGAGTTCCTTGAACCCAACCACTTCAATCTGCATCTCTGTCAGCAATAGTTGCCTTCTACTAAGAGCATCCGCAACCCTATTAGACTTTCCACTCCTGTGTTTCAAAACAAATGTATAACTCTGCAAAAACTCAACCCATTTCAAATGCCTCTGATTCAACTTTCCTTGACTATTCAAATATTGCAAAGCTTGATGATCAGTATACAAAACAAACTCCTTAGGAAGTAGATAATGTCTCCACTTCTTTAATGCCTGAACTATAGCATAAAATTCTTGATCATAAATAGAATACTTCCTCTTGGCATCATTTAACTTCTCACTGAAATACGCAACAGGTTTACCTTCTTGGCTCATAATAGCTCCTATTGCAGTACCACTAGCATCACAATCTACTTGAAACACCTTATTAAAATTTGGAAGTGCTAAAACAGGTTGTTCTATAACTTTTTATTTCAACAATTGAAAACTCTTTTCTGCTCCATTAGTCCACTTAAACTCTTTTCTATCCCCTCTCATTGTCTCAGTCAAGGGACCACAAATACTGCTAAAATTTTTGATAAACTTTCTGTAAAAACTAGCTAGACCATGAAAAGATCTTACCTCAGTAGCACTCCTTGGATTAGGCCATTCAAAGATAGCCTATACCTTCTCTGGGTCCATTTTTAGACCT
The DNA here is from genome assembly GCA_027943335.1 of Chamaecyparis obtusa. NCBI lineage: Eukaryota > Viridiplantae > Streptophyta > Pinopsida > Cupressales > Cupressaceae > Chamaecyparis > Chamaecyparis obtusa. Next base: position 357,959 of record BSBK01004313.1, on the reverse strand, counting down.
TCTGCTGAAACTACAAATCCCAAATACACTAACTCTTTCTTCACAAAACTACACTTCTTCAAGTTAATCAATAATTTCTCATCTCTCAGCTTCTCAAACACCATAAGAATATGCATCATATGTTACTCCAATGTCTTGCTAAAGATCAAAATATCATCTAGGTAAACAATGACAAACTTACCCAGAAATTCTTTTAGAACCTCGTTTATGAGCTGTATGAAAGTGCTTAGTGCATTGGTTAACCCAAAAGGCATGACTAACCACTCATACAGTCCTTCCTTTGTCTTGAAGGTAGTCTTCCATTCATCTCCTTCTCTAATTTGAATCTGGTGATATCCACTCTTCAGATCTATCTTTGAGAAATACACAGCTCCACTTAAATAGTCCATAATATCATCCATTCGTGGCAATGGAAACCTATACTTGATTGTAATCTTGTTTATTGCTCTGGAATCTATACACATCCTGCATTCTCCATTCTTCTTTGGTGCTAATACTGCTGGTACAGCACATGGACTCAGGCTCTCCCGAATCAATCCCTTCTGTAACAACTCATGTACTTGTCTATTCAACTCTTCACTTTTTGCTGGTGTCATTCTGTGTGCTGCCTTATTTGGAAAACTGGCTCCTGGAATCAAATCCATCTGATGACTGATCTTCCTTACCGGTGGTAATCCATCAGGTACATTATCGGATACAATATCTTGAAACTCATTCAATAAATCTGCAACCTCTACAGGTACATCCTCTACTTCTTCTTTACTAGCTTTTGGAATTAAAGAAAAACACACATGCTCATGCCTCATACCATCTAGGAATTTTCTTCCATCAACAAAAGTTATTCTTGCATTATCACATACCTTTTCTTCGGTCTCCTTCAATGGCTTTAGCTTATGTCACACTCCATCTTTTGTTAGGGAATAGGTATTCACACATCCATCGTGTACAGCACATCTGTCAAACTGCCATGGTCTACCCAACAACATATGACATGCATCCATAGATATTATATCACATAGTACCTCATCTTGGTACCCGCTGATCTTGAACTTTACCAGGCACTGTTCACTGACCATGACTTTGTGGTCATCCTGCACCCAGGCAATCTGATATGGATGTGGGTGTTTCTGTCTCTTGAGCTTCAACTTTGTCACCATCTCTTCTGACACCAAATTGTCAGTGCTTCCACTATCAATAATCATGTCACAGCATTTACCCTCACACTTGCATCTAGTGCGAAACAGGCTCCTCCTTTGTTCAGGTTCATTCTCACCACTCAGCAGGACTCTTCTATTAATTAGTGTTTCTCCTCTTTCAGCATCTTCAGAATTTGATGATCTGGCATCTTCATCGACATGTGCAACTCTACCCTGGCCTTCATTCCTCCTATCTGTCTTTCCTTGGTGTTGAGGACATTCAAATGCCCTATGACCTTCTTCTCCACAGTGAAAACATGTTCCACGGAAGCCTCCTCTTCCTGAACCTTGTCCTCTTCCTCTTCCTCTCTGATCTCTATTATTCTGATCTTGGAAATGATTGGAATTATTTCCTCTCTGATTCTAGCTTCTACTAGCCTCATCCTTCTTTTTCAGATCTTCATTTCAGCCACCATATGACTGTCCACTAGATCTTCCACCACGACCTCTTCCATTTTGTCTGCTCTCAAACTTCTTGGTCAGCTTTTCCTCTACTTTTAGGGCAAACTGGTATGCCTCCTCAATACCATTCATTTGAACCAGATTCAACTCCTCCTGAATACTTCGCCTTAACCCATTAAGGTATCGGGAAACTTTCTCTTTATTAGATTCTACATGGCCTATTCTGATGAGGAGTCGATAGAACTCCTCTGTATACTCCTGAACAGATCTTCCTGCTTGCTTCAAATTTTTCATTTTCTTTAGTAGGTCAAGCTCATAATCAACAGGAATGAACTGTCACTTCAATTTATCCACCATCTGATCCCATCTTGTGATTTTATCTTTCCCTCTTCTATTTCGCTCCAATTGAATCTCTTGCCACCAGATCTTTGCGTGACCTTTCAATCTGGCCTTCACAAATTTGACCCTATCAGGATCCTCAACATCTTCATACTCAAAATATTCCTCACATTCATTGATCCAATCAATCAATTCCTCTGGGTTAAGATTTCCAAAAAATGTAGGAACCTCAATCTTAGGTCTTTTCCCAATCTTAGAAATCACCCGAAAAAGTCTTTCTTCCTCCTGATTCACAACTTTAGCTTCTCCTTCTTGATATTCTTCTTCAGCTTCATCCTCGCTTTCATCTCTGACATTAAGATTCATTCCTCTATGAATCTCTTCTTGCAATGCTCGCACTTGTCTCTGCAGCTCTCTAACCTTAGGTGTCACAGCACCAGCTCTTCCATCATGTTCTCTTCGTGGAGGCATTTTCACGATGCGCGCTGAAACCCTAACCACGGTCCTAGTGCAAACTGCCTCACAGTCGGTGATCTGTTTACACACTCAAGAACTCATGCTCTGATACCACTTGATGAAGGGTGCTCCCCTTAATACCATAAACACATAACAGAAATAGAGAAACAACAACAATAATATGCAAGAACAGAAAATTGGCTTCTTATTATCTCCACAAATGTGAAATTACAAACTTTCAGAATTACAATATGCAAAGCCACATGGGCATTCCCTTACAATATTCTGTAGGAAAAATCCTCGAATCAATACCCAGATCTACTACCCAGAACTGCCCTAGACAACACTACGGACCTTCTTTATATAGGCAATTTCCACCACTCGAGAAGGTTCTAGAAATTTAGCCCTTAGGGCCAACCAAACTTAGAATTATTTTATTTTACAATTTATTACATCAAATTCGGCTCAAAATGAGTTTTGAAACCCAAACAAAAATTTTGAAGAAAAATTATTTTCTGCCATTTCAGGTGACCCAACTTCCGAAGACCATAAGTCATCACCCGTTGACCCGATTGGCTATTATAACCCCATTCTGGAAATGCCACGAAGCATTCTACAAGCTTGACCCACACAAAGCTCCTGTCACCCAAATTTTTGACCTCATCTGGGGCCTCTAAAGCCTTCAAAACTGAGTTCGAAGTTTCTATACCCTGCTGCCAATACCGAAAATCTTCAATATCTTCAAGACGAGACCTGATCTAGCCATGAAACTTTGTTGGTAGGCTGATATGACTGAGATGAACCTCCATATGTGAAATCAGAACATTTTGAGATTGTAAGACCAACTTACTAAAAATAGCAAGTTTCCATAAATAGTAGCTTTGCACAAGATAGCCCTTATTGAATACAAAAATAGAAATATTTTTGGGTGATGCAAGATTACTCTTACACCCAGGATGCTCCTGCATCAATCTGCAACATTCTTCATAGTATCTACCTTCTCCAAATTTACCTTTCCATCTTCCACCATATCTCTCACAAAGTGAAACTACACATCAATGTGCTTCATTTTGGCAAGGAAAGTTGGATTCTTCGCAAGGCAAATAGTGCTCTAATTGTCACACCAAATGGTAATCTATTTTGCATCAACACCAACATCAGAACACAATCTCCTAAGCCAAATGGCTTCCTTACAAGCATGAGTAGTAGCCATGTACTCAGCTTCTGTAGTGGATAAAGCAACCACAGGTTATCGCTTACTCATCCAACTGATAGCACCACCAAACATAGTGAACACATAAGCACTGGTGGATCTCCTGCTGTCAATATCACCTACCCAATCTGAATCCACAAACCCACAAATACAAATTGAATGTGGAGATCTAGAAGAGTTACCATGGTAACATATGGAGTAATCTGATGTACCCCTCAAATATCTGAATACTCGCTTAACTGCATCCCAATGTACCCGTCCAGGGTTAGCCATAAACCGACTCAAGACTCCCACTGCTTGGGCAATATCTGGTCTAGTATAGACCATAGCATACATAAGACTACCAACTGCACTAGCATAAGGTACTCTACTCATGTCCTCCACCTCACTAGGAGATTTTGGACAATCATCTACAGATAACTTTGTTCCCATCGAAACAGGAACACATAGTGGTCTACAATCTGCCATGTTGAACTTGTCCAACACAGACTTCACATACTTACTCTAACTCAACCAAATTTTTATGTTAGACCTATCTCTACTGATTTTCATACCCAAGATGTACCTTGCTACCCCAAGATCTTTCATCTCAAACTATGTTGATTACTGAGATTTAAAATCAGAAATCATACCTTTACCCTTCCCAAACAGCAACATATCATCAACATATAATGCAACAATAAGAAGGCGATCATTTTAAACTCTGAAATAAACACAATGATCTGATTTCGATCTTACAAATCCAATTGACAACACAAAGGCATCAAACTTAAGGTACCACATCCTAGGAGATTACTTCAAACCATATAGAGATTTCTTTAATCTGCAAACTAAGGATTCTTTACCTTTAACAATGTAGTGCTCAGGCTGTGACATATAAATCTCTTCCTCCAAATCACCATGAAGGAAAGTTGTCTTCACATCCATCTATTCTATCTCTAATTTATATAATGCAACAAGAGATAATAGAAATCTAATGGATGTCAACTTTGCAACATGAGAGAATATTTCACCATAATCTATTCCCTCTACCTGTGAATACCCCTTTGCAACCAATCTAGCTTTGTACCTTTCAACATTGCCATCTGCATAGAATTTCTTCTTGAACACCCATTTACAGCCAACAAATTTTCTCCCTTTAGGCAAAGGTACAAGGTCCCAAGTTTTGTTTTTCTCCAATGAAGCCATCTCATCATCCATAGCCTCAATCCAGGAACCTGCATCTTCCATGCCCAAAGCCTCTTTCACAGATCTAGGCTCATCAGTGTTAGTAATCAAAGCAAAGGCACAATTGGAATCTAACATAGAATAACCAAACCTTTTTGCTTTCTTTCTTTCTCTCGTGGATCTCCTCAAGGGCTGAGGTTGAGGTTGTTCTTCCTCTTCTTCTGAACTATCAGAGCTGTTAGAGCTCTCCTCATCATTAGACCCAACATGGTCTCTTTATTCAGTCTTCTCAGAGGTAGGAGGCAACTGAACAACATCTTTTTCCTTTTCTTTTTCATCTAGTTGTAGCACAATAGGAGAAGATGTTAGCTCTCTGAAAATAAAATTTCTACTATACAACACCTTACTAGTCACAGGATCCCAAAGCTTGTATTCTTTCACACCAACACTGTATCCAATGAAAATACATTTGACAGCTTTGTTTTCCAACTTAGATCTTTTCTCCTTTGGAACATGTGCATAAGCTTCACAACCAAAAACACAAAGATATATAATTGAAGGCTTCTTACTAGACCACACCTCCATGGGTGTCTTACCAACAAGAGCTGATGTAGGAGATCTGTTAACCAGATAGCAAGTAGTGGCCATAGCTTCAGCCCAAAACCTTTGTTCTAAACCAGCTCCACTAAGCATACTCCTAGCCTTCTCCATCAATGTCCTGTTCATTCTCTCTGCAACTCCATTTTGCTGCGGGGTAGAAGGAGTTGTCTTATGCCTCTCGATACCTCATTCTTTACAGAACTGTTCAAACTCTGCTGAGAAAAACTCACCGCCATTGTCAATTCTCACACACTTAATCTTCTTACTAGTTTAATTCTCTACAAAAGCTTTAAATTCTTTGAACCGACTAAAGACTTGTGTCTGACTTTTAAGGAAATAAATCCAAGTCCTTCTACTATAATCATCTATAAAAGATACAAAATATATAGAACTAGAGATAGAAGGAACTTTTACATGACCAAATACATCAGAATGAATAAGATCCAAAACATCAGAAGATTTATGAGAACTAGAGTAAAATTGAGCATGATTTTGTTTACCATAGACACAGTGTTCGCAGAAGTCAAACTCAAGATTGCAATCATTTAACCCCTCAACGAGGTTTTTATTTTTCAAGGTTCTAAGACCCTTTTCACCAATGTGGCCAAATCTCATATGCCACAACATTGTCTTTTCTGCAGGAAGCTTACCTTCCAAAGTGTTTGCACTACCATCGGAACCAATAACCATAGACTTCTTCACTACTCGTTCAGATGGTGAGGATGAAGAACTATTACATAGAGGAATACATGCATCTAGCTGAAATAAGGTACCTCTCCTAGTACCCCTCGCAAGCACTATTGATCCTCTCATCATCTTGCATCCTTCTTTCGAAAAAACAACCTGCACACCTACATCATTCAGCATACTTACAGACAATAGGTTTTGTGCCAAACCCAGAATGTGCATAACTCTGTTGATTCCCTTTACTCATCCATCAGGAAATTTGATAGTGACCCTTTCGCGTCCAACTATCTTTAGGTGAGAATCATCACCCAAGCACACCTTTCCACCATCGAACTCTTCATATTTTGAGAACCAGTTTTGATGAGAGGTCATGTGAAAAGAAGCACCTGAGTCTACCAACCATCATCAGATGCATGGGCTGCCAAAGCTGCAATAAAAGCATCTCCATCTTCTTGAGATTTTTCAGAAGCTGAATCTGAGCCTTTCTTCTTCTTCTTCGGTTCTTTGCAGTCCCTTCGGAAGTGCCAAGTTTTATCACAGTTCCAACATTTTTCCTTGGACTTTCTAGGAGTCTTAGAACTCCCATGGGATTTGGATATGCCCTTCTTTGACTTGTTGTCATTTTGCTTTCCTCTGTCGTTCGATCTTCTGTGAACAGCAAGGGTTTCCTTAGACAAATCTGAAGTCTTTCTTTGCATCTCCTCAGATAGCAATGAAGACACCATATCATCCATATGAAATGTGACTATAGTACTTCTAAGATCCATCACAAGATGGTCCCACAAATCTGGCAAGGAACAAAGCAGGGTCATACAATGATCCTCCTCCTCGATCTTGGCACCAGATGATGCCAACTATGCAATCAATAAATTGAATGCATTGAGATGATCAGTTACGTATCCACCTTCCTCCATTCTTAAAGAATACAAATTCTTTCTTAGGAACAACTTATTCACTAGAGATTTGGCCTGATACACAGACCCAAGCCATTTCCACAAAGAATTTACAGTAGTCTCATCAAGAACATTCAGAAGAATGGCATCTGCTAGACAGAGTCTGATGAGACCCTTAGCCTTCTGATCCTTGATCTCCCAATCTGCTTGAGATATCATTATAGGTTTCACATCAAGTGAAGTAGCCTCCCATAGATCACGATCTTCAAGCATGTCTTCCATCTTGAGTTTCCACAACTTGAAATTAGTGCCATTAAATTTCTCCACCTCCATTCTACTGTATGAGGAACTTGCCATCTTAATCTGCAAATAAGATTCAAAATGCTCTGCACAAAACTCCCACTCAACTTGAGATTAGCTCAAAAAACCCTACCCAACAACTAGGATCAAAATTTGATCAAGCTCTGATACCACTTTTAAGGAAACTCAGGTGCAGAAATAGCTTCCTACACTAATCTCTAAAGGAAAGTATTGTGCAAATTCTTTTAAATCCTTACAATTTCAGATTCGTTAGCTACTTTAACAAAGATATTGCAGCCATATACCATGCATATAGAAAATAGAGAATGACACAAAGGTTTACCCTAGGGAAACCTTTCGGTAAAAACCCCAGCACTCCAAAACCTGCACAGTGTATTAATCAAAACTATTACAGTTTACAATACACTTGCAATGCAAGTTCTTTCAGAAGATTTTTCAACTCTTGAAGACAAATCGCGGCAGCATAAAATGTTCCAACAATACACTTGCTTCTCCTATCTTCACAACCCTAAAAAATGCTTATATCATGCACTTCCCTTTTTAGGGAAACTTCCAAAGATATTTGTATTAGGGTTTTACCATTCTCCAAGAAAATAGGAACCTGAACCCCACGATTGGGGAAGAGTGTACAGTACTCAACTTTATTAGTTGCCACATGTCTTCACCTATCATTGAAACTTCTAGACATAGCTCTTACATATCATAGGAAATCGTCATTACCATTTCAGCCATGATCTCCTTACACATAATTCAAGATGCCGACACATCAAGTGGAGTGACACATCAACATGCCAACTAGACATGTACGCTCATACTTAATTACATTATTTGCAAGAAATACATTTTACAAAACAAATAATAGGAATAGGAATTATCCAAGGTTGAGACACCTTATTCCTAACACACTTCCATCCCCACATTCTTACATAGAAAAAAAGAGCCCTAAAATCATACATCCTTTTAGACTAGATCATGCATTAGCATCCCTTGATCTACTTGGATTGTGCTAATCAGATTTAATCCAAAGAGGTTACATTTTACAACCCCTTTCCAATGTATGTGTAACTTGGTGGTCTACCATTGATGACCATTTTACATTATACATTGTGGTAAACCCATTGCTTTCATGCTTCATACTTTCTGATTTGGTAGTTAGCTATTCATTGGTGATAGATTTTCTTTACTATCTAGATCTACTTTATTACATTTTATGCATCTAGTTATCTCTTCTTTGCATTGCATATCTAGCTTTACTTTGTATGCATTGTGATAGTCTCTATTTACATTGCATCTTTGCTATATTGTTTCAAATTACATTGCATCATCCTTTCCTTGCATTCCTTTGTGTATGATCTTTATCACTTTGAGTCCAACCTATAGTATTCCAGTTAGAAGAAGTCATAGACTCATGGGTTCTTTTTATCATGAACTCCCTTCTTTCTGAGGAACCTTGATGAAACTAACATGCATCCTAATAATACCAATCCTATCATGAAGAACAACTCTTCTCATTCTTCTATGATGAATATGAAGCCTTAAGAGTTCCTCCCACCTAAGTCCAAAAGATTACTCATGAATTTGAAAATTTGGAACATTGGTTAGCTCAAGAGAATCATAATCCTATAACTTTTTTTGTTATAGAAGGTTTAAGAAAGATTATTCATAATGATGAACATGGTCTTCACCTCTTGCATAACATTTCCCATCTTATTGATTCCAATGTCAAACCTCTTATGAATTGTGCTCAATATTTAGGCTATGTTACACCTACTACAAGTATTAAAACCTCTTTTCTTATGTCTACTTCCATTCCTAGTATCTCCACTTACAGTCCACCTCTCATCACAACTTCAATCTAACCTTCCAACCCCACACATGCGAGTATCCCTAATCCTAATCTTCCTTCTATTCCTACAAGTGTTCCATGTATTTTATTGTCTTCATCTATGTCTACTTACCACAGTGTTCCTTTTTTATATCCAACTATTCTCTCTGTTTCAAACAATATTCATAACATTTCTAATGTTTCTCCTCCTATCATTTCTTCTATTGATTCTACCATTAATAGCTTATCTCAAACCGTGTCTTCTTTGCAACAAAAACTTGCTTCCTTGACTCAATCCAAGTTCAACATTCCTACATGTGATATTGCTAGTCCTTTTGTCTGTGGATATTATCCAAGTTTTTATCCCAAAAAGTATTGAGATTCCTCATCTTGAGACTTATAATGGTAAGGGTGATCCTATGACTCATGTCGAAACTTTTCAAACCTTGTGTAGTGATTTATTTCACAACTATAGGTTCATAACAAAACCTTTCAAGACAAAGATTTGCATTTTCTTTGCCTCCTCATTCCATTGATTCCTTCCACAAGGTTTTTAATGCTTTTACTCAACAATTTTAAAACAACATTGGTCCTCAAATTTCTTTGACTAATTTGATGCATTGTAAACAAGGTGTTAAAGAAACTGTTAGTGACTTTATTGGTAGATTTAAGCATTTTCATTCCCAGATTTCTTATCCTATTCTTGATGTTGATATACAACATATTTTAATTACTAATTTACAAAAGGATAGTAGAGATAAGATACTCCTTACTAGGCTCTCTTCCTTTTCACAATAGTGTGCAATGCTTCATCATTATCAACTTCAAGTGAGTCAATTTGAGAGAAACAGTCCAATGGCTCTTGTTTCCATTGATAAGACCGATACCACATCCAATTTCAACAAATTTTAAAAACCTAACTACATCAAAATCAACAAAATCATCCAACACAGTTGATGAAAAACTGGCAGCAACATCCAAAGGTGTATCTCCTTTGTCTATTTTTAGACCTTATCTTACTTTTACTTCACTTTTTGAATCTTGCATAATGTGATCTTGAAGTTAATGAATGAAAACATGATTAAACTTCCTCCTATAAAACCAATTGACTCATTCAAACCGCTATCTAGATTCTTTGATCCCAAATCTTTTTGTTAATTCCATCGTCAACCTAGTCATGATACTGAAAAATGCTATTCCTTAAAAAATTTGGTTCAAGACCTTATTGATTCTAATGCTATATCTATAGATGCTGATATGAACTATGGAAACAAATCAGTTGCACCTCCTAATTAGAATTTTCAAATATACACTAATCCTTTTCCATCTCATTCAACCAATACTATTGAGCAACCTTCTTCTCCTACACACATTGAATATGATTAGAAAGTTGACGAAGCCAATAATATTATCAACTAGAACATGTTCAACTTCAACCTAAACCTCAACCTCCACCTCATTCTTGCATTACCTTTGATCCTACTGAAACAATTAAAGCACATGATGGTCTTCTTTACATTGTCACTAGGGTTGATGGCATTCCTTCTCATGGTACCCTTGTTGATCCCAATTGTATGGTGAATGTGATAACTGAAGAGCATCTTTTTAGTAAATTATTCCATAAAGATTTCTATGATAAATCTAATGTCTTTATTCAAACTTGCAATGGTTTCCTTTATCCTTCACATGGTTCCATTTCTTTTCCCATCGAAGTTGGTGGTAAAACTTTGGATACTACTTTTACTATTTTTCCTACTTCTAATCAATTTTAAGTCAAACTTGGTCTTCCTTGGCTTACCTCCATTAATGGCGTGGCTTCTCCTATTCATAAATGTATTAAATTTCCTCATAATGGAGAGATCATGACTATTAACCATAGTCTTTATCAGCCTTTTGTGCCTCGAGACTCCATTGACGTTGATTTATTCATGCCTTACATGCCTCAACCAACTAAAGTTCATCTTGATTATCCTTTTCGATCATACCAATCCTTCAAGATTCAAAATATTTGTGAACTTAGAAAACCTAAGGATGATCCTAGTCATGGACTTCTTCCTACACTGCCTATTTCTCCTTATGGTTATGTTCCACCTCCTATTTCTTGTATGCATCATCTTCATGTCATCTCTCAACCTAGTGTGGCTCCTTCAGTTCTTCCTCCCAAAGAAGAAAAGGACTTGACGTTGATTGATCCTATCCCAACCCAAATAGTAGAAAAATCAAATGTAACACCATGCTCATGATTATCATCACAAGCTTCGTGCTAGAGCCCATGAGCGTGTTTCCCAAAACATTTCTTCACCTCATACCCCTCATCATACTTCACTTTCCTTTGAACAAATCATGCTTGAGCCTATGGAGGAAGTAAATTTAAACAAAGTTAAAATGAATAAACATGACAATGCTATTTGTATCTTGGATTCTATCAATTAATCTTGATGATGATGTTCATGATACTAATAATGATATTCATGCTAGTGATTATGCTGATATGTATGAGACTATTGATCTTGATAATGATTTACCAACTATGCTTTCACAATAGTTATCTATCACTCCTAGTAACTAACATAGTGACCTATCTTTATAGCATGGTCCTTGTTTGGAACAGGTTATTGTTCCTTTTGTCATGCTTGATGTTTCCCCTCTTGTGAGTTTCCACCTTCCCTAAACCATATAGACCGAAATAGGGGTAGGCGATGCGCTTGATTAGATCCTCTCGTGCAATGGATTTTGTGTGTTTTCTTGTCGTAATGTGCTTCCCCTATGATGTGTTGCTTGTTTAGATTTCTTTAAATGACCCTTGTTTCTCTATTGGTGTAAGGTGATAAAGGAGTGACAAATGTCATAATCATTCTTCTATTTGTATCTTACTTCTTCTATATGTTGTTACATGTTATGTTGTAAATGTGCTATTGTTCATGAATGTGCCTTTGTGGTGTCTTCTTGGGATGATGCAAAATGGTAGAACCTATTTTTTTGGTCTTTGTGATGTCAGCCCAAAAAGAATATTTTTCATAACTCTAACATGCCTTTCTTCCATTGTGTTGTGGTTCTACTTTCTTTTGGGAATGATGATATTTCATTTTGACATAATAATTTACATATTATCATATGATCATACGGACCTTAGAGTTGGTAGATCTCTTTTGTGCTCTCTTTTGTCATGAGTTCATTTCCCTTAATTTGTCCTTTCATGGGGGCATTTCACAGTGGAAACATTTCTAGTGGATGCATGTACGCTCTGTTAAAGTCATTTCTAAAGTGTTTACAATAGCTTTAACGTGGGGAAATCTACTCCGCTCACATTTTGCACATGCGTACTATTTTTTAATGCTCTTTTTTCCTTGGATCCCTTATGGACATACAATCCTTAAGGATTGATCCCCCCATCTTTCCTTTTGATCCCTTATGGGCATACAATCCTTAAGGAAATATCACTCTCTACCAAATCCTTTTTGGACATACAATTATTAAGGACATATCCTTGATGGGTTGACTAGAATGGCATACAACCTACTAAGACTTTAAATTCCATCTTTAGTGGTGCTTTTATGTGGTCCACAATAAGACACACAATCTTACTAGGCATGGTGGTCACACTTTTCTTTCTTTTTGTGGTTCATAGTGAGACATGTAATCTTACTGGATATAAGGTTATCCTACTTCTCTCTCTCTCTCCATCTTTTTTCACTCTCTTTTCTAAGTGATGTCTCTCTTATCTTAGTTTTGGATTTGATGATGACTTAAGTCACTTGGGGGCTTGATGTTTCCTTGTCTCCTTAACCTTGATGAGATCATCTTATGCATTTGATCTACTTTACCATGAGCATGAATTTTCCTCATACTCCCACTAAAGTGGGGGCTAAATGTATAGTCCTAAAAATTTATCACCCATTAATTTGGAATCTCTATGACATATTGGGCCCCATTTTAGTGATATCATTGCTTTTGGATGCATTTATTCTTGATTTTCTTGCTTACATTTTCGCTTTTCCCTGAAACTCCTAACACTTCTCGAACTCTACAAATTCTTCCTTGAAATTTACCCTTCCAGGTATAGGTTGAACCTATTTCAACCTATACCTCATAAATTCAATTTTGGTGGGTTTCAAGCCTGATGTAAAGTGTTTTCATTTTCCCACCCAGTGTAGTCGGCTATCACAAATTTGGACTTTCAAATCACTATAAAAGGAGACCTCTTCCCCTCATTTTCACATCCACAATTAGAAGAAATCATCTACTCTCAAGCAATCAAGTCCAAGGTGTATCTAAGAGCATTTTGGCGACTTCTAGTAGGAATGCAAGGATTTGACTCCAATATTTGAAGGCTATCATCTATCCATCCATTCCAAGGAAAATATTCTATTAATTGTGTGAATTTATCTTCCATGTACAGGAATTCCCAATTGGGCAAGAAGATCCATATCCATTCTTCATTCCTCTCCTTCTACATTGATCCAATCATATCAAGCATACATACATCCATGATCTATGATTTGGAAAGTGTAGATCGATTGCATGTGTGAAGACATCCTATATTCTACAATACAACATTCAATCAAGCAAGTATACATCTTTGTGGATATAGTGGATCTATATCCATCCACAAGGGTTTGACAAGCAAGGTGAATATTTACATTTCTTATTTTACATGCTTTATTTATTATTTCATTTAAAGGTTAATTTCTACACAAGGGCTTGACCAAGGCAAGCCCCTTTCCCCAACAATTTCTCATTTCTTATGTGCAGGTGCATATTTGTGAAGCTACAGATTCAAATTTGCAAATTTGAAGATACAATATTAGTCACAGACCCAAGATATTTAGTTTTAGCCTTTCTAGGTATAGGTCAAACCTATTTTGACCTATACCTAGTATAGGTTGAACCTATTATTCTTGCAGCCTTGAGATTTTGAGATCCGAGAGATACGACCTTCAAGTTTCCAGATCCCAATCAGTTTCTAATTTCGACATACTCTGACAAGATTTTTGCAAATCTGAAATTGCTTCCTCTACTAGCCCTCAAGGTGATTAATTCATCAACATTATTCATTTATAACACTTAATTTGATACACTAGATATGATATCTTGTTGTTTATCATTGCATGAGTGTTTACTTTACTTTACTTCACTTGCATATACACTACATTTCTATCCCCACATTCTTACATAGACAGAAAGAGCCCTAAAATCATACATCCTTTTAGACTAGATCATGCATTAGCATACCTTCATCTACTTGGGTTGTGCTAATTAGATTTAGTCCAAAGGGGTCATATTTTAGGGTTCCTTTCCAATATATGTGTAACTTGGAGGTCTACCATTGATCGCCATTTTACATTATACATGGGGGAATGGGTTTACTACCCAGTCAACTTATTCCTTGAGGTTTTCCTTGATGTTTAAATCAGGGACCTATCTCAATAGTTAAGTGAGAAATATAAAAACCCATTGGCTTCCTTTGATCTTTGAGCTTCAAAATTCTTGAGAGAGTTATATAAGAAACCTACCTCTCCTCATTTGATAATCATGAAATTGGAATTCAAGCTATCTCCTACAATTTTACATCTTAATCATTTTTAAGCATCTAAGGCATATTTTGAAGTCATTATTCTCCATTGTAACAAGTTTCTCTCCCTCATAAAGGGAAAGTAGAGGAGACCTTAATTACAAAAGAAGATCATCCTTCCAAATACACTAGTATCAATGTGAATATAGTTCTTCTTCCTAAGGCAAAATTCAATCAAGCATAACAACATTAAAGATTTAAGGAGTATTTGTAGATTTATGCATTTGTGAAAGGTATCCTTAATTCTTCTCTAAATTTTAAGATCTAACAACTACATACAACCAAATTCAAGCAACTATGAACATCTTCATAGACATTACAACATCAAGTCCATTTGTGAAGGTATAAGCATTTAGATTTCAAATCTAGCCTCTACTTTACATCAATACACTTTTCTTTCATGCATATTTTATTTCAATTTCAAAATTGATTCCTCAACCAGGGTTTGACTGAGGCAAACCCCCTTCTACACAATAATTTTCTTATTTTCTATGTGCATGTTGTTGGAAAAATGTTCAGCACTCCCCTCCCGATTCGTGACATGGCTTAACTGCATCATGTGTCTTCTATAAGTCTAGTGGTTGTATCAGGCATTAACAAGTCAATCTTTTGGTGCAATGACAACCACTACTTGTAACAAGTGGTATCAGAGCTTGGTCACAGGTTCAAATCTCCTCGAGTAGCACTGAGGGGGAGATTATTGGAAAAATGGTAAGTGCTCCCCTTAGGATTTGTGACATGGCTTAACCGCCTCCTGTGTCTTCTATAAGTCTAGTGGTTGTATCGGGCATTAACATGTCGATCTTTTGGTGCAATGGCAACCACTACTTATAACACATGTATAGGTTACACTCGCACTAAATTAGATCTAGGAAGTTAAAGACCTTGTAGACATTATGCAACTAAAAATTGTTGGAAGTGTAGGGAACAAGTCAACCTAGTCAACCAAGTCACCATAGTCCCTCTATATCCTCTTCAAATTGACTTTATAGGCCACTTTTAATCTCTAGGCCCCATTTTTGCTTACAAAATTGATCTGCTTATTCTATATCAATTTGTGCACTCTAAAATTCACTATTTTAGCCTTCAAACTTGCATTACTTAATCACATTAGCTTAATCAACCCTCGATTACAACAAAATGTCATTGCACTCACTCAAAGCTTAAGTCTACTTGAGCTTAGTGGGTCATCTTCCTTCCAATGTAACCAAGGATTGGTTCAAAGTCATATTAGGGAACCATTCTAGAACCCCTTTATATTATCATCCTAACCAAAAATTCCTTTTATGTACATGGAGAACCACATGCAAGATTTTCTCCAAGCAAGAAGTAAGCATTACCAACTAAACCATTCAATTACTTATCTTCTCCATTGTAGCAAGCTTCTCTCCCATTATGGACAAGTAGAGGAGATCACAATCAAGGAACACGATCATATCCATCCATTCATGCATTCAAGTCTTCAAAGCATTCATTCCATCCTCTTTCTCCATATTAAGCATTGTGGAAAACTACAACAATCACTATGCAAGGCATGTATTTCATGATTGTTGGAGATTTTCCAGCAAGCCAGAGTGTTGACTGTATGTTTGTCATTGATGACAACATATGGTAAGCAGCGTGCATGGAAGCCTAATGGAGAGAACCTTGAGTATATATTTCCTAGATATTTTATCAGCATGATATCATAGACACAGAGGTTGATTCTAAGTGAAGACAGTAATACAACAGTATGTATCAATGAGTGTTCTTGACAAGTCCTAGGAAGAGTTATGTATGTCATTTACAATATGGTTGTAATGAAGCCTTGCACATTTACATTTATGTTGTAGACATATGTATGATAATATGTTCATGGACACAGAGTCAGATATGCAGTACAGGTTGAGTTATAAAGTCTCTAGTTGACAGTCACAGTTTCATGTGTTTATCTGGCAGAGCCAACATTGTTTCTATTGTTGTAGTAGTTGTGCCTATCAATTTGATATGCGTGGTTGGATTAGTGTTTGGAGAAGAGTTAAGAATGTTTGGTTAAGAGTGCATGACGTAATTTAGCATGAGAAGAAAGTATCAGTTAATTTGGTGGAGCCGATAGTGTGAAGCAACGCATCTACTCATATTGAGTTGGGCGGTCCCATTTTGTGTTGCGTGCTTAGTATAGCCAACTGAGATGTTATTGGAGAGTTGTATTGTTTCTCTAATATGATTTCAAGATGGTTCTAATAGGCTGACTTGATTATATCATTTAGAGGAAAGATATTTATAGGTAGTCATTTGTGATTGCTAAGTATGGCAGATAGTTAAAAGATAAAAGCAGAGCAGAAGGTGTGAAGTGTTGAACCATCAACAAAAGGTCTATGTGACAAAGTAGAGAGTATATGCTATTCATTGGAACTGATCAAGACAGTGGGTCTACACACAGTTCACCAAGATCCAAATATAGTGTGTATCTGTTAAATAGAAGGTTACAACCTTCACCCCTTGAGCATTGTGCTCCCAAACAATGTGTCCTCACCCCTAACAAGGTTAATTGTAAAAGACTCCTAATAGGGTTTGACCCTTGACCAGGTCACTATACTTAATGCATTGTAAAGATCAACTCCTAACGGGGTTGTAAGATCTTCTAACAGGGATCATAATACTCTAGTGTAGTTTATAGTGGGTGCTAATTCCCATCGGGGTTTTTACCTATTTGGGTTTCCCCATAACCAAAATTGTGTTGTTGTGTTAAGTGTTCTTATATTGCGTTTATGCTTAATGTTATTCTATACTTAATTAGATAAAGAATTGAATCCTGTAGATAATTTATTCAGCCCGCCCCACCCCCCCCCCCCCCCCATTTATCTCTTGGGACTATTCCTAACAATGATTTCCTTTTAGGTTTTGATGTGGAGTCAAGTTATTGCATCAATATTTTTGATCACATTCAAAGAAGTATTTGTGATTCCAAGTGTAAGACACTTCATATTTTATATCTACCCTCTTCTCTATGTAAGCATGATTTCCTTTAAGTCATTTCACTTCAAGGTTGATTCCAAATCAGGGTTTTATTGAGGCAAACCTCTCTCTACACAACCATTTCCTTCTTTTCTATGTGTAGGAATATGTGGCACCAACATTGGGACCAAATCTAGGAAGTATAAGAGCTTGACTACATTATGCAACTAAAATCATTGTAAAGTGTAGGGAACAAGCCAATCCATTTGACCGAGTCCTAAGAATAGGCTGACCTAGTCAACCTAATCCCTCCAAAATAACTTGAAATTGAATCCATAGGTTAGTTGTCATTTTTTATTTCTATCTCTGACATCTGAATTGGTCTGTCAGGCTTTTGTTAGTCTATGTGCACAAAAATCACTATTTTCCTTCATTTCATCTCACATCTTGCATATCTCTAGTTCACTTTTCCTCTTTTCCACATTGCAATTGGTAAAGGATCATTGCACCTATTCAACACTTAGGCCCTTTCAAGCCTAGTGGGTCATCTTTTTGACATTTGAATTGGTTTATCAGGTTTTTGTAAGTCTGTGTCCATAAAAATTCATAATTAGCCTTCATTTCATCTTACATCTTACATCTCTCTATTAATTGTCCTCTTTTCGGCCACATTCCATTTAGCGAAGGATCATTGTACCCATTCAATGCTTTGTCTCTTTTAAGCCTGGTGGGTCATCTTCCTTCCAAATGTGATATAGGAAATAGGATCTCAACCCATTGATCCACATTTCATATGTTACATCTTGGTGAATGTGACACATTTCCATGTCCATTCTATTTTGGTGTCTAGATCTAATTTTCTATACATTGAATTTCTAGATTTGATTTGGGTAGCTTTCATTTTTCATCATGGAGTTCACTAATTAGATTGGTGTGTGACATCTCATGTTGTTGCATTCCTTCTTACTTCTAGTTATCAATCAGATGAAGTAGATAATACTTTCTTCCATTTCACATGGTGTTTTCTTTCCTTCATGGTATTGTTGAAAATGGCATCATGAGAATTTCAAATGTTCTTTCTCCTTAAAAAGTATTTTCCAAGACTTTTATCCATATTTCATGTAATTTTCTTTTTTTTTTTGGTAAAGTGCATGGTAATCACATGCGAGTATTTGTTGAAAATTATGAACCTAAAAATGGCATTGGGATAAATAAACTTCTTATTTTTTGGCAAAAAATTTAAAGATTTTAAACTTAATACTTCTCCTAGGGTTTCTTTTAGTCATGGGGATAGAGATCATACTCCTAACAATCCTATATTAGTGAGTCCTGGATCCTTTCCTCCTTAAATAACCTTAATGAATGAACTTAATGAAGCTAGTTTATGCACTTCTTTGGATGGTCTTAAAAATTCCTCTTTTTATCAAATTATTTTCAATAATCCCAATGTTAAGCATTTCTTTGGTGATTTATCTCCCAAAGTAACATTAAGTAAATATGAAGATCTTGATAAACCTTCTTCTTCTTCCCCACCTAAAGAATGTATGATTAGTGATAGTGTTAGGATTAACAAGGCAGAAATAACAATTATGTGCAAATATAACTAATATCAGAAAATAATAAACCACACAGAATAGAACACAATGGCACACAGATTTAACGTGGTTCACCCAATCCCTGGGCTACGTCCACCAACAGCGAGTCCAATATTATTATTATCCAGTGATTACAACCTGATTACAATCCGTAATCCCTTACAGCCCAATTTTGCCGCAAGTACTAAAATCATACATCATAAAAAAAAATCCCTAACCCTAAGCCATATTATACAATATTTTCCCGCTTTAGGGTTAGAATGAGTTATAAGTAGCGAGGTCGGGAGGAAAAGTGTACAGTACTTTCCTAGATAGTACTTTCCTGATTAGTCACCACAAGCTAACAATCTCCCACTTGGTGACTGATCAGTATCCACACTATACAAAAAAACCTCCCACTTGGAGACTGATCCTATAGCAATACCGCTACCCACATGAGGCTCCCACTGGATTGAACCACCTCAGACTCAGTTGTTCCTTTATTTTGTTTAGGCTAAAAGACCAACTGAAGCTGAACATGAGTTCAACTTCTCCCTTGTTACTACCTTGGTAAACATATCTGCTGGATTATCATCAGTATGAATCTTTTCCAGCCTTAACTGTCCATCATCCAAAACTGATCGAATGAAATGGTACCGCAACTGTATGTGTTTTATCTTTGAGTGCAAAGCAGAATTCTTTGCAAGATGAATGGCACTTTGGCTATCTGTATGTAGAAAATTATCCTTTTGTGGATGTCCCAATTCTTCCATGAAGAATTGAAGCCATATCATCTCCTTGGCTACCTCTGTAGCAGCAACATACTCTGCCTCTGTAGTGGATAAAGCAACCACCTTTTGTAGTCGAGAAATCCAACTCACTGTTGTCCCACCAACAGTAAATATATAACCTGTAGTACTCCGCCTGCTATCTATATCTCCTGCCAAATCTGAGTCAACATAGCCTTGTACAGTAGTAGTAGAACCCCCAAAGTGTAAACACTTACTGGATGTGCCTCTCAAATATCTGAGAATCCATTTGACTGCATTCCAATGCTCAATACCAGGGTTACTCATATAACGGCTAACGACTCCCACTGCGTGTGCAATATCTGGCCTAGTACATACCATAGCATACATTAAGCTCCCTACAGCTGAAGCATAAGGTACCTTAGACATTTTAGTCTCTTCTTCTGGTGTCTTGGGACACATATCCTTAGTCAATTTCAAATGACCAGGCAAAGGTGTGCTGACAGCTTTGGCATTTTCCATACAGAAACGTTGCAACACCTTCTCAATATAATCAGCCTGAGATAGAGACAATTTCCTATTTTTTCTATCTCTACAAATTTTCATACCAAGGATTTGTTTTGCTGCCCCCAAATCCTTCATAGCAAAAGATTTTGCTAACTGTTGTTTCAACCCCTTAATGTGATCCATGTTAGACCCAGCTACAAGCATATCATCAACATATAAACATAAAATAATGTAGCTGTCATCATCCAACCTCTTAAAATAAACACAATGGTCAAAATGACACCGACTATATCCATGCCCATTCAGAAAAGTGTCAAATTTAATATACCATTGCCGAGGTGCTTGCTTCAAGCCATATAAACTTTTCTGCAATCTACACACCAAATTCTCCTTACCCTTGACCTCAAATCCTTGTGGCTGAACCATATATATTTCTTCATCCAAATCACCATGAAGAAAGGCTATTTTAACATCAAGCTGCTCTAAATGCAAATCTTCAGTAGCCACAATACTTAAAACAGTACGAATAGAAGTCATTTTAACAACTGGAGAAAATATCTCATCAAAATCAATACCATGTTTCTGTGCAAATCCTTTTACAACTAATCTGGCTTTAAATCTTTTCATACCTCCATCCTCTTCTTTGATCCTGTAAACCCATTTATTCTGTAAAGCCCTTTTACCTGCAGGTAACTTACATAAATCCCATGTCTGATTTTTCAGCAAAGAGTCCATTTCATCTGTCATTGCAGACTCCCACTGAAGCTTTGTTTCCACCTGCACAGCTTCATTATAACATTCAGGTTCACCAGCATCTGTTAACAGAATAGAATACAAAGATGGAGAAAATCTTTCTGGAGGTCTACTTAGCCTTGTTGACCGTCTAACACTCACTGGGGTGTGTGGTATTTGTTGTTGCTGTTGTTGCGGAGCATAAGGAACTACTGGAACATGAACTTGTGGAGTATCATCCAGTACTACATAGTCATTTTCTTTCTTCTCATGCTGCAGCAACAGATCTTTGTACAATACTTTCTCATTGAATATGACATCCCTGCTTCTTACAATTTTATGATTTTCAAAATCCCAAAGCCTATAACCAAATTCATCAATGCCATACCCAACAAATACACATTTCTTTGACTTAGCTTTCAGCTTGGTTCTATTTTCAGAATCTATAAGTGCAAAAGCTTCACAACCAAAGGTTTTGAGAAAAGAATAACTCACCTTCTTACCACTCCATGCTTCCTCTGGAATACCATAGTCCAAAGGAGTAGAGGGGCCTCTATTGATTAAATAAACAGCAGTGTTCACTGCCTCTGCCCACATATTTTTGGGCAGCCTAGCATGCAACCTCATACTCCTTGCACGCTCCATTATTGTCCTGTTCATGCGTTCAGCCACTCCATTTTCTTGTGGAGTCCTTGGTATAGTTTTCTGCCTACGAATACCATTAGAGGAACAATATTCTTCAAATTCAGTGCTGCAATACTCACCACCATTATCAGATCTGAGACATTTTAACTTTTTACCAGTCTCAGTCTCAACCAAGCATTTCCATTTCTTAAAAGTTTGAAATACATCAGATTTCTGTCTAAGGAAATAAATCCATACTTTTCTTGTTGCATCATCTATAAATGTAACATAATACAGAGAGCCACCAAGGGAAGATACCTGAGCTGGTCCCCATACATCTGTATGCACAAGCTCTAATCTCTCATTTTTCTTTTCCTTCCCACTCTTCACAAAACTAACTCTCTTTTGTTTTCCATAAACACAACTTTCACAGAAATCCATATTGACACATTTCAGACCAGGTAAAACTTTCTTTGAATGAAGTAATTTCATACCTTTTTCACTCATGTGCCCGAGTCTGTTGTGCCACAGTGCTGTGTCAAAATCTACAGCAACAGTTTGATGTTCTTCCTGCTCAACTGCAGCCACTGTTCCTGAGCATTCATTATCTTCTGAAACAATTAAAGTAGAAGGAACAGTATGACCTGTACAAAGATATAAGGTGCCTACTTTCACACCTTTTGCTACTACTAAGGAACCTTTTGAAACCTTCCAATTTTTATCATTAAAAGTAACTGTGCAACCCTCATCACCCAGTTGCCCTGCTGAAATTAAATTCCTACTCAGCCTTGGAACATGTCTTACCTCTTGTAGTAGCCAATGATTCCCATTCTGCAACTTAATCTTAATTTTTCCCTTTCCAACAATCTGACAGGGTTCATTATCTCCCAAATAAACTAGCCCAAAATCCCCTTGGACATAATCAACAAAATAACTTCTATGGGGTGTCGCATGAAATGAAGCCCCAGAATCTAAAACCCATGAATCATCAATACTTTCTAAGGACAAGAGCAAAGCATCCTCCTCAGATTTGTTACTTACCACATTTGCCTCCTTGTTTCCATCATTTTTGTCTCCTTGATCTTTCTTCCGAGACCAACAATCTTTCTTCTTATGACCTGGTTTTCCACAGTACCAGCAATCATTTGGCCCTTTAGATTCAGACCTCTTTCCCTTTGATTTTCCTCTTGATTTCCCACGATTTCCAGAGTTGTTTCCTCTATCTCTTGTTCTGCCTCTGCTTTCTGTGTTCAATACACTACCCGATGTGGATGCCCCTGAGCTTTTCCTACGAATTTCCTCACTCAATATAACACCAATAACATCATCATACTTTAGGGTATTAGAACCAGAAATAGAATTACTAACAGCCATTACCAAGCCATTCCAGCTTTCTGGCAAAGAACACAAAATCAAGAGAGCCCTAACCTCTTCATCAAAAGTAATTTTAACTGAGGTTAATTGACTTGTAACTGTATTAAACTCATTCAAATGATCAGTAACTGATCCACCTTCTACCATTTTCATATTAAATAAACGCTTCATAAGAAATACCTTGTTTGAAGCTGAAGGCTTTTCATACAACTTCGCTAGGGTTTCCATCAGATCTTTAGCTGTCTTTGCTTCAGTAATATTGAATGCCACCGATTGTGCCAGGCATAGACGAATACTCCCCAGTGCCTTCCTATCCAAAATATCTCAATCCTCCTGAGACATTGATTGCTCTTTCTTGGCTACTCCCTCTAATGGCCGCCATAGATCCTTCTGATAGAGATAATCCTCCATTTGCATCTTCCATAACTGGAAGTTCTGCCCATTAAACTTATCAACCTTCAGCCTACCCTCGTCTGCCATTTCTCCCACTTAACCGAGAGACTCTCCCACTAACTCGTGAGACCTGCTTCAGAGAATAGATGAAAGAACGAATGAAATAACCTCGCTCTGATACCACTTGTTAGGATTAACAAGGCAGAAATAACAATTATGTGCAAATATAACTAATATCAGAAAATAATAAACCACACAGAATAGAACATAATGGCACATAGATTTAACGTGGTTCACCCAATCCCTGGGCTACGTCCACCAACAGCGAGTCCAATATTATTATTATCCAGTGATTACAACCTGATTACAATCCGTAATCCCTTACAGCCCAATTTTGCCGCAAGTACTAAAATCATACATCATAAAAAAAAATCCCTAACCCTAAGCCATATTATACAATATTTTCCCGCTTTAGGGTTAGAATGAGTTATAAGTAGCGAGGTCAGGAGGAAAAGTGTACAGTACTTTCCTGGATAGTACTTTCCTGATTAGTCACCACAAGCTAACAGATAGGAGTCCTAATCTCCATAAAGAGAACAACTCTCTTCCTATTCCTCCTTACACTCCTCATTTCCATAAACCTCATTATGAATATCTTTCTCTCTCTATATTAAAGGTTATTTACCATGTGGGTTATGACATTACTTCTAAACAAGATTATAGTGGACAAGGTCTTAGTATTAATGAACACGGTATAAAGGTCTCTATAGACCCTCTTGCACAAGTCACTAAATATAGTAGAGGGTTTATTCCTCAAGAAAATAATTTGCCTTCTTCCAATTCTATCGATTCTTCATTCTCACAACCTATAAGTACTTGTTTAAGAACTCTTTTACCAACCCCATCCGTTGTTACACCTCCTTTTGATGATCATTTGCTAGGAGTGTATGGTGAAAATGTGACCACACTTCTATGAATCCTTACATGCAAGAAAACTCAAGAATGAGCCCTCACAAATCGATCCATAGCTCTCTATGCATGGAGTTGCAAGATTTGTAAAATTGCTCTCAGCTAGAGCTATAAACTCATGACCTTGCTAGTCAACCACATAATGAGAGATTCCAAATGAATGCAATGCTATGCAAATCTATATGAGAATACAAATTAATTTTATGAGAATGAAGATGCAATTAAGCTATGAAAATGGAAATGAAAGAGTTACAAACCCTCTAATTAAACTATGTGAGATTAATCTAAAACATGAAAGGAAATGATACCATGATGATGCAACTATGATGCAAGCTAGGATGTGATGTAGATGCAAGATGAATGCCAATGATGCTCCAAATCTTCAAAACTTGATGCAATAATATCTCCAAAAGCTTCAATGATTTAGAAAATCTGTAGCATAATAATTCAAGTATGTATTGTATGTGCAAATGAGGAAGAGAGCTCTTCTTTTATAGGAAGTGAAAAATAATGGACCATGGAGATTAAGAGGCAAAAGACTTAATCAACGATGGAAAAAAAAAAAACTTGATCCTTGTGCACAAATATCCTCCAATAGGAAAATAGGAGTTGACTTTATGTCCATATGAGACAAAAAGTGCTTTTTCACTTTTTATAAAATAAGAATAAATATTTTATTTGTGCAACTTAGGATAAGAGGAAAAGTGGAGATTTTTTATTTAAATAAAAGGGGAAGAAATTCCTTTTAATTAAATAAAGGCTTAGGATAAAATGATTTTATTATTTAATTAAAAGAGATTTTTAATTAATTAAAAGAGAACATATTCTCTTAATTAAATAAGATTTTTATTTTTTTTCTTTTTTAAATTAAATAAGGCTCAAACCTTAAGAAATATCTAATTGATTATGATTTGATCAAGGAAATTGATATAATTGATATTGTTGATTTTTGAAAATATTGATTCAGGGATTTGACAAATTGCAGAAATGGGGCCCAAAGTTTAGGTGACCATTTTAGGGTGCATACAAAGAGAATCTTTTGGATACTTAAAGATGATACTAAAATTCATTTTCTTTTTAGAAACTTTCCAAATAATTGTGATTTTTATTATCTTTTTTTTAAGTAATAAATATTCTCTTATTGTTTGTATTAACTTTAGGTAGTTTGTTCAAGATTTAGTAGATAGAGATCTCTTATTTTCTTGACAATGAACCTTATACTTTTTCTTGATATAAAAATGCGCCTTAGCATTCCTTTTGCCTATTATGTTACTCTACATTGTGTGATCTTAGTGGCTTACTTTATTGGGGCCTCTTTTCTTTTGCATAATGCTATGCTCTACTTTTCAATCTTTCATTGTGAGAAACACAATAGGTCTTTCTCCTCGTTTTTCCACTTGGGGGGAAAGGTTCCTCTTTTTCATTCATTCCCATTTTTTAAAGGACCCATTTTCCCTTTGTGGATTTTTATCTTTTATAATGGCATATGCTTTCTTGCATGGAATCCTTTGTTTTATGCAAAACATTTTCATCTTTGTTAATTATTTTTCATGCTTCAAGTGCATATCTATTATAAATGATCTTTCACTTAAGGTTCTTAATGAGATGTCTTTTATTTTTCAAAATATCCATTATCTCTTTGTTATTTGTATCAATTATAACATGATATCCTTTTTTGCATGATCTTGTTTGTCTTAGGATCTTTCTCTTTCCAGAGATTAGTATCCTTGTTTACAATCTTTTCCTTGCCTGGAAGTCTTACAATTAATCATTAACTTAGAATACATAATGTTTTATCTTTTCTCTTGCTTCTATGATTGGGGGGGCATGGGTTTTCTTTGTGTCTCTTTATTTTCAAGGATCCACTTTCCTTGGTGGAGTGGCATTTGTTTATCATGCGACATAGTTTTCTTATATGGAATTATTTGTCTTGATTCGGGATTCTCTCTTATGCAAGAGGTATATATCCTTGATCACAACCTCTTCCTTATTTGCAAAAGCATGCTTATCTTAAACAAATACCCTTACTTGGGGGCTTCAAGTGTGTCATCCTTCATCAAGAATCTATTTTTCACCTAGCAATAATGGAAGGCTAAAAGGGTAAGTTCTTGTTCTCCTCCCTCTCTTCATCTTTAAGATGTTATTTTTGTTCAAGAGCCCCTTTTGGATGTAGATGTCTTGTAATGAAGATATCTTCCTTCCAAGGGTCTCTTTCCACTTGTTGCAAAATATCCTTTCACGATTATTTTTTCCTTGGATAACAAGAGTCTTCTCTCTTTGCTAAGGTTATGGCATACATTGTTGTTTTAAGGATATCTCCTTCTTGTTGGAAGTAGGTAACCTTATTTTCTTTTCCTTAAGATTCCACCATAGCCTATTATGTCATCTTAAGGAGGGAAGCATACATGCGGCCTTCTTGTGCACTATTTAGTGGATTCCTTTAGAGACAATGCTTTCCTAAGGCCTAATCCTCCTTTCTCAGCAGATCCCTCTAAGAACAATGCTTTCCTTAGACCTAACCCTCCTATAGAAAATTTCCTCATGGACAATTCTTTGCTTGGTTATCCTTTTTGATGGGTTGACAAGCATAAAAGAGCTTGGTAGACTATCAATTCCATACTTTTACACCCATGTGCATTGTTTTGCATTTTCCTTAGAGATAATGATTTCCATGGATCTTTTTATACTATTCGACAGATTTCCTTTGGAGACAATGCTTTCTTTAGAATAATCATATTTGGTAGATTTCCTTGTGAACAATGCATTTTACTTGGTTAACATTGGATGGGTTGAACTACCATAACATAACTTGTTTTATCCTCTTAAAATGGAAGCACCCATGCTAAGACCTTTTATCCCTCCTTAATGGAAATTTTGGGCCCCTTTTGGATGTCTCTTTAACATTTGGATATCCTCCTAGGTGCATGTGCCTTCTATTCCCCTAATATGTCCCTTTCCCCACTTTCTGAGACCTTAGGACAATTCTGGGAGGCCTTGACCTTTAGGTCTAGGCCGAATTTTGGCCCTGACCTTGTAGGTCACCCTTTTTGGGATCTCAGACCCCTTTCGTAATTTTAATTTTCTCTTGCCTTCCGGTCGACCCTTCTCATTTTTTGAGACAAAATTGGGTATAAATAGAGGCAAGAATATCAAGAATATCAAGGATACACACCTCAATTTTGGGGGATCCAAGAATATCAACTCAATCCACAAGTGTTAACAGTTCATAATTTCAAGCTATTTCATGCTTTCACAAGCTCTCACGGTGTCTATTAAAGATCAAGGATTCAAGATTTCAAGTTTCAAGCAATTGAAGGAGTTTTGCAAAGACATTCAAAGATCGTATCATTCTTGTATTCTTTCCCCTAGATCTAGCTTCTTTCTTCAAGGAGATAGTGGAGTTGGCCATCAAGGAGGGAATGTATACCTTCATACATTCAAGATCCATTGTCACATCTTCAAGATCTACAATCATTCCTCCAAGATCTATCATTCTTCTTCAAGGAGAATTTCAAGCATACACATACATTGAGGTTTTGATTTACATTGATTTCCTTTCTAGGTCTTTGGTTTTGAGTCAAGGCTATTGCATTAACATACTTGATTACATCTTAAACACAATTGCATATTCATTTATTAGTATTTCTTTATTGTTAGATCCACTTCTACTACTTGCTATCATTCTCTTTCTTATTTTTTAAAGGTTGAGGTTAATTCCTAAATTGTGGTTTGACTAGGGCAAACCCCTCTCCAACAACAAAAAACCATTTTTCTCTTGTAGATCCAAATTTACAAGCTTTTGGATCCATTTTTGGGAGTCTCTGAAATAGGGCATAGCTGCAAATTCAGAATCAAGAAAGATTAATAGAGCATGTCTAGGCTGAATTTTGGCCTAGTCCTGGGTCAAGGACAACCCCAAGTTGACATAGACCTAAAAAATCATCCTAGTCCAAGAGTAGAATAATTTATGGGTTTTGCAGAGCTCGCAGTTTCAATCATGGTTCCTAGATTTCAATAGTGTTTAACACAGTCTAAAAGGGTATTTACATATTTGTATTTTCTAAGGTAAGTTATCCATTTATTTTTTCATTTCAATACTTTCTTTCATACAACTCTATTTTATCCTTCATTTCCAAAACCCTCTCTTTGTGGAGGTAAGAGAGAAGTTAATCCAAGCAATTTGCCCCTTTGTGAAGGTTACGAATTGACAATTTTTCTTGAGTTAATCGAGCCTCCTTCGGTGGTAGAATCTTGGCATTCTCTTGTTAGGAATGAATTCTAAATGTTTGGCATCCATTCTATAGCAGTTATTGTTGCATTCATGACTATGATTGTCATTGATGTCAACATAGTGATTTACCGAAGACTTGCAGAGAAGCAGACAAAGTTTGGATTAGCGCACGTGGGTTATTGCAGTTGGAGCTATGCGATGTTGAGGTTATACTCTTTGATATGTCATATATCTATGGTTAAGAGTGCAGATGGTAATTCATTTATTCATGGAAGTTATGATCATTTTGGTGGAAGCAGTATTCAAGCAGTGTTCCTGAGTAGCGGTTTGTGGAAATCGGATGATATCTCCTAATCGGGATGGAATCTGATTTTGCATAGTTAAAGGGAAGTTAAAGACACATTGATAGTGATGTAGATGATAGCATAGACTTTGAGGTCACATGAGTGAAGATTTATTTTATTTGGAAGCCGATAATTTTGTGTAATTTTGGTGTAGCGTGTGGAAACTTTTATTTTGTAATTATATGCCCACTCATTTGTAATTATTTGAGTGTGGTATAAAAGAAGGAATGTATTTCCTTATTGAAATGTATTTGGTGTGAAGTAGCATGTATTTTTGATGTGGAAGTAGCGATTGTGTGTGATGTTGTATGCATGAAGTGAAGAAAATGGCTAAGTATGAAAATGAATTTGTGAAGGAAGACATGCGAAGCACAAAGATCTGAAGTTGAGATTTGATGTAATAGTGAGTGCGGTTTGGCATAGTCAAAGAAGAGGTAACATATTATTCTATTGAGTAATGCAAAGATTATTTGGATAGTGTGTTTAGTGATCTTACCCTGAAGCTGTTTGGGCAGTGGGTCCTTCTATCTTCCATAACTCTTAACCGAGTTAGAATCTTTTAACAGGGATTCAAAATCTCCTAACAGGGATTCATATGTACTAAATCTATTTCATAAGACTCCTAACAGAGTCCATCCTTTCACAAGGAATATTCATATTAGTGCATCTTTTGTGGGCATCATTCCCACCAGGGTTTACTCTTTGATCAAGAGGTTCCCTAGTCAACATATCTTGTGTCATTATGTTATTGTGTATGAATATCTTTCTATGGTTGGTAGTTATATTACTTATATGGTTTAATGTTGTTGAAGATGATAAAAGTTATAATTATCTGATAACTGATTCACCCCCCCCCCCCCCCCCCTCTCAGTTATCTTGGTGGACTTTACTTTCTAACAATTGGTATCAGAGCAGCAGGTCCTTGAAAAAGAAGTTTAACAACTTAAGGAGATCCATGGTGAATTTTAGGAAAGAAAGCCCTAAGTTTGATGTAGTAAATTTTGACAGCTAGAAAGAAAAGATGAAGACACACCTACTAAGTTTAGGACCAGGTTATTGGTTGATTACAAAGAATAATAAGACTATCATTGAAGAGGACAATCTTGAAACTTGTACTACGGAAGAGAGAGATCTATTCATGTGTAACATACTTGAAAGAGAAGCACTTTTGACAACACTTCTGGAGAATGAGTACAATCAGGTAAAATATTTGAAAAAATCTCATGAAATTTGGAATGCTTTACACTCTACTTTTGAAGGTGATGAACATGCAAAAAGAGTTAGATTACATAATTGGATATGTGCATTTGAAGATATAAGAATGTTGGAAGATGAATCTATTAGAAGTTATATTGGTAGAATGTCAGAGATCATTACAGGTATAAAATCTTATGGAGGAACAAAGACAAAGAATGAAGTGATATGGAAAATTCTGAGGACATTAACTCCTGTATTTAAGCAGACAAAACGGATGATTGAACAAGTGATACCTTGTACCACAAACTTTACAAGAGAAACTCTTCTTGGAAGATTGGAAGCAGCAGAAATGAACCTGAGATTATCAAGAGACTTACCTAGAATGGAGACAACATTCAGTGCTCTTAGTGTTCGCCCTTCTTTGTCAAGAAGCATCAGTGTGAGCGGAGATCATGCTAGCAGTAGTAGATCTAGAAATGAAGAAGATAAGAAGATTGAAGAAGGTATTGCCTTGCTTGTGAAAAAAGAACTAGACGGTAAGAAAATATTTAAATGTTGGACTTGTCAAGAATATGGTCATTTTGCATCTAAATGTCCTAAGAGAGTTAAAAAGTATAGAAGCAATTTCAAACCTAGAAGATCTAAGGAATGTTATTATGCTAATGATGAAGATCTTGAAGCTAGTATAGAAAGAACTTTAAGTGAAAGTGATACTAAAAATAATGATGATGTAGGATTTGTAGCAATTAAAGAAGAGAATCCTGAAACTAATGTTAAGAAAGAAAAAGCCTTAGTTTCTCGAGTTGAAAAGAAAGTTGATTGGATTATAGACAGTGGTTGTTCACATCATATGACTGGAGACATGAAAAAGTTCATAAAGTTGAATGAATATGATGGAGGAGTTGTTAGAATTGGAAACAATGCACCTTGTTTGATTAAAGGTATAGGATCTATTACTCTTGATGGAAAGACTAATATTGATGATTTTGTGGATGGATTGAAACATAATCTTTTGAGTGTTGGACAGTTAGTTGATAAGGGATATCAAGTTTGGTTTATTGAGAAAACTTGTGTGATAAAGGATAAAGATGAAAATCTAATTAGAACAGGATCTAGAACTAGAGGTAATGTATTTCAGTTGAATCCTACTGAGATGACATGTTTGATTACAAAGATTGATGACAGTTGGTTATGGCATAGAAGTTTTTGTCATATAAACTTTGATAACATTGTGAAAGTAAGTACTACACTTGC
Source organism: Chamaecyparis obtusa (assembly GCA_027943335.1). NCBI lineage: Eukaryota > Viridiplantae > Streptophyta > Pinopsida > Cupressales > Cupressaceae > Chamaecyparis > Chamaecyparis obtusa. Next base: position 326,403 of record BSBK01004313.1, on the reverse strand, counting down.
AGTAAGAGATTTACCAAAAATTATGAAGCCTACTAACATGATTTGCAAAGAATGTGTAATGGCTAAACAGAAGAGAAGTTCTTTTCCTAGTAAGAAGTTTACATCTATAGAGAAGCTGGAGATTGTTCATACAGATTTGAGCGGTCTTGCCAGGACTAGAGGATTCTATGGAGAAAGGTATTTTATGATTCTTGTTGATGATTTTACAAGAATGATGTGGATTGCATTTCTTAAAGAAAAATCTTAAGCATTTGATAAGTTTAAGATTGTTAAGAATAAGGTTGAGAATGAATCTCGAATGAAGATTAAATGTTTGAGATCTGATAGAGGTGGATAATTTACTTCTAGAGAGTTTAACAACTTTTGTGAAGAAAATGGCATTAAAAGACAGTATTCAGCCCCTAGAACACCTGAACAAAATGGCATTGCAGAAAAAAGGAATAGATCAGTGACTGAAGCAGCAAGAGCTATGTTGTTTAAAAATGATTTAGTGAAGATATTCTGGAGAGAAGTAGTGTACACAATGAACAGAGTACAAATCAGAGTAGACACAAACAAGACACCTTATGAATTATGGTTTGGATATGCACCTTCAGTTAAGTATTTTAAAATTTTTGGAAGCAAATGTTATATAAAGAGAGATGATGATATTGGAAAGTTTAATCGTAGAAGTGATGAAGGTATATTTCTTGGATATTCTTTAAAAAGAAAAGCATATAGATGTTTCAATAAAAGAACTAAGACTATTGTTGAAAGCACAAATGTTAAAGTTGATGAAAAGATCAAAATTCAGGAAAGAATGCTTGATTATGAATTTGATGAAGAAGCTCATCCTAAACCTAACACTGGAACTACTAAATTGTTTTATGAAACTGACAGTGATTTTTTTAATGAAAGCCACAGTGAAGTTATTGAAGAACCTACATCTGAAGAGAGATCTAAGACAGTGACACCTTTCAAGAGTTTGTTAAGGAATCATCCTTTTGAACAGATTATTGGGAGCATCAAAAGAGGAGTTCTTACTCGAAATAAGGCACAAGAACAGTTATGTTTGATTTCTCAAATTGAACCTAAGACTACTAATGAAGCTTGTGAAAATGAAAGTTGGACTAATGCTATGAAAGAAGAACTAGATCAGATTGAAAAGAACAAGACATGGGAATTAGTCCCTAGACCTAAAGACAAGAATGTTATTGGAACTAAATGGGTATTCAGAAATAAGATGAATGAACAAGGAGAAGTAGTAAGAAATAAATCAAAATTGGTATGTAAGAGTTACTCACAACAAGAAGGAATTGACTATGAAGAAATCTTTGCACCTGTTGCAAGAATTAAAGCAATAAGAATGTTTTTGGCTTATGCAGCTTACAAGAAATTCAAAGTATATCAGATGGATGTGAAGTTAGCATTTTTGAATGGAGAATTGGAAGAAGAAGTCTACATTGAGAAGCCTGAAGGTTTTCCTTTAACTCAAGAAGGAGACATGGTATGTAAATTGAAGAAAGCTTTATATCGACTTAAACAAGCACCTAGAACTTGGTATGCAAGACTAGATAAGTATTTGTTAAAGTTGGGATTTACAAAAGGAACAGCTGATAGCAATCTATACACAAAAAAAATTGAAAATGGTTTGTTAGTTATAGTTATTTTTGTTGATGACATTATCTTTGGAGGAGAAGATGAAGCTAGTGACAAATTTGCTGATGAAATGAAGACTGAATTTGAAATGAGTATGATTGGTGAAATGAAATACTTTTTGAGATTATAGATAACACAAAACAATGATGGTATCTTTGTAAGTCAGACAAAGTACTTGAATGACTTGTTGAAAAGATTTGGAATAGAGGATTGTAAACCAGTTGGAAAACCTATGGTGACTGGACATAAGTTATCTAGCACAAATGAGACTCTTGCAGTAAAACAAAAGAAATACATATCTATGATTGGAGGATTGCAGTATTTGACTCATACAAGACCTGATATAGCACATTCAGTTGGAATTGTAGCAAGATTTCAAGCTGAACCTAGAGAATCACATTATGCAGCAGTAAAAAGGATATTGAGATATTTAAGAGGCACAATGGACTATGGAATATGGTATGAAAAATATGATGATTTTACCCTATGTGCATATACAGATGTTGATTGGGGAGGCAGTGTTGATGATAAGAAAAGCACCAGTGGTGGAGCATTTTTCCTTGGAGGAAGATTAGTTTCTTAGCTAAGCAAGAAGCAGAATTGTATCTCACAAAGCACAGCATAAGCAAAATATGTAGCAACAGCAAGCAATTTTAACCAGATAATTTGGATGAAGCAAATGTTGAAGGATATTCGAATAATATTTGTTGAGCCTGTTGTTATACATTGTGACAACACCAGTACAGTTAGTATGTCTAAGAATCCTATATTACATTCTAAGACAAAGCATATAGAGATTAAGTATCATGTTGTAAGAGAGAAAGTTGCTGAGAAAGAAGTCAGACTTGAGTACATAAGTACAAAGGAGCAGATAGCAGATATATTCACAAAGCCTTTGCCTAAGGATACATTTGAGTATTTGGGAAGTATGCTTGGGGTTATGCCCCAGCCTGCTTTTGAGAAGTGATGCATTCGGTTGCATCCGTCCAATGGTATATGAGCCTTATCTTTCTTCTGGACTGGATGTTGGTACTTCCTCTATGGGAGAGTATGTGTATCTGAGCTGAGTCATGAGGACTCTAGTAAATATATTTTTTGAAAAGTGTCTTTTGACATTGAGTTGTTGACATAGTGATGGAATTTCTGTCATTGATGTAAATGGAGGAGAAGTATACATGAAAAACAATTTGAGACATCTGTTAGAGAGAACTGAATAGGATAATGAAGCAAGATTTGATTGATGAAGAGGATTTGAAGAAGCAGTGTTACAGTATTAGATTTTTGGAACATTAGATGTTTTTCATCTATGTTGCCATCAATGCCAATGGGGGAGATTGTTAGGAATGAATGCTAAATGTTTGGCAGCCATTCTGTAGCAGTTATTTTTGCATTCATGACTATGATTGTCATTGATGTCAACATAGTGATTTACTGAAGACTTGCAAAGAAGCAGATAGAGTTTGGATTAGCGCATGTGGGTTATTATAGTTGGAGCTATGTGATGTTGAGGTTATACTCTTTGATATGCCATATGTCTATGGTTAAGAGTGCAAATAGTAATTCATTTATTCATGGAAGTAATGATCATTTTGGTGGAAGCAGTATTTAGGCAATGTTCCTGAGTAGTGGTTTGTGGAAATCGGATGATATCTCCTAATCGAGATGGAATATGGTTTTGCGCAGTTAAAGGGAAGTTAAAGACACATTGATAGTGACGTGGATGATAGCGCGGACTTTGAGGTCACACAAGTGAAGATTTATTATATTTGGAAGCTGATAGTTTTGTGTAATTTTGGTGTAGCGTGTGGAAACTTTTATTTTGTAATTGTATGCCCACTCATTTGTAATTATTTGAGTGTGGTATTATTGGTGTTTGAAAATGCTTATACCAACTAGGGCTGCCAATATGCCTTGAGACTAGTATTAGGAATGGTTAGTTTCAAGTATGAGAGCTCTGCAAGACAACTGGACCAACTATAGGGACAAGACTACCCTCTGCACTTCTGGCTCTGCAAAACCAAGGTGGGTGTACCTAATCCAGTATCTTATAGCATTTTAGGACTTTAAACTAGATTGAACAAAGTAGATGATAACAAGAGACTACTAAATGTTAACTAGGCATTCATTGAATCTCCATTGTTATGAAGGGTATTACTACTATCAACCAAATAATAATTAAGACTTGAAATGGTGTTGATATGTGAAGATGGAAAGAAGTAAACAAGAGCCAATCAAGCATTGAACTCAACTAAATATACTAATCCCCGATCAGTGCCATTATCCATTGGACAGATCTCAAATATAGACATTGAAACATGAACCAACTACTGTCAAAGACTCATAGCCATAAACATAAACATTCCAGCCCATCCACTACTTATAGTATCTTTCTGTAGACAAATCAAGATGAATCTATGCCCTATCCAAAGTATATTTCACTTGATCCTAGATCAAGAACTAAAGACTAGAGCATATACAAAGGTAACCCTTTGCAATGGATCAGAAAATCTAGAATTCATAAGATTGACACCAAGGAGAGACTTGAAAGCTTGAAATAATTATATTAAGTATGATGAGTCATGTACATGTTCAAAGCAGAAAAGAGAGAAAACCACTTCAATAACTTGCAAAAGACTACAAGAAAATTCTATTCAATCTATATACAATATGATACAACCTGCTACTGTGTGTGTGAAAATTGTACCTGATCTGTAGACACAACACTTCAGTAAAATATTAGAGGTTAGTAAAAATTAAAATCGTGCAAAATTGAAATCTAATTTAACCAAGTGATTTACTACCTTCTAGTAGGTGCGAGATTGATGTTCTCAGATTGTTATCAAGATTAGTGACCTAGACGACACCTAAATGAATGATTTGAATGCAATTGATCTAGATATGAATTGAATGCAATTAATCTTTCTTTTTTTTTTGATATTTTCTATGCAATAATATGAAAAATGATATGAAATCTATGATATGTAAAAACTAATATGCTATCAATTGATCTAACAATAATATGAAAACAAAAGTGATCTCACAACAATGTTGATTCGCAATAAGCTTTGATCCTTCCAATTCCAATTCTCCAGTGTGATTGTGCAAAAATATGAGATGCTTTGAGATGAGCTGAGGCTTTAATTTTATAGAAATCCAAGACTTTGGAGGTGCATGGAAAAAAGCCATAAATCACTCAGATTAACTCAGCTTGATTTTTGAGTTATCTGATGATAAAGATAATTTAATTCACAAAAATATGCAAATCATGCAAAAATAGCTTTTTAACTCAAATTAGAGTTTAGAACAACTTTTTGAACTCCAAAAGGATGTTGAGTTCTAAAAAGTCAACACTTTGCATTGATTTTCTAATTTGGAGTTTAACTGTTTCTTTTGAATGTGCATAATAATTATGAATTAATTAAATAAATAAAGTGATTTATGCTCAACTTAACTGATTTTTGAAAATAAATAATTGATTTATGGGTTAATCAATTATTTAATCAAACTTTTATTAAAAACTATATTATTAAATAATGACAACTTGCTTTAATTAATTAAATAAAAATTTAATCAATTATTCATAGGATATTGGATTTATTGTCAAAATTAAATAATACAATTAATAATAGATAGAATTAAATTTAATTACATAATTAAGTGGCAAGATATTAAATCTAATTAATTAAATATGAAAATATTCAATTAATCAAACTTAGGATAAATGTGATTTATCGCCAAATAATCATTAAATTAAAGATAATTAAGATAATTAGGAATATTACTAGGAATATTCCCCAATGCAGAATTTAAGATAATCAATTATGATTCGATGATGTTTAGATGTGCCTTAGATTAGGACTTTGATATCGATTTCGTTCGAATTGTTGATATAGAAGATTAATGAACTTATTGCCCATTTTTGGAGTATTACAGCTACAACCCCTTGGAACCAACCGAAATCAGAACCCTTCTAAAGACAAAATTACGACCATATATACCACTAATCATCTTGGGATCCCCAAAATAGGATGCAACAAGCTATAGATAATTAGGGTTAGGGTTTCACCCACCAAACCAACTAGAAATAGTTACAAATTTAATATAGGGGGAAGAAACCCAAGCAACTCGGAGAAAATAAATCTCAAACAGATTTGCAATCATGAAAATCTGTGAGATCAACACAGTAAACCAAGGAATTGCCATGAAAACCAGTCAAATCGGCCACCTACAAACACTTTTCGAGCATAAAACCACACTCCCCCTAGTACAAAAACATCATGCCACTGACCATAGAGACCCTCGGATCAGTCAGCAATAACCAGCACCACCAAACCAATCGAAAATGGTCGCTAAAACCATAAATTTCAGTCCTTCCTATCGCAGAAACCCTCTAAGAAATTTGAATTTGAATTACAACGGTTATCCAGACAAAGATTAAAATGCGACTATCGATTCTGTTCATTTCCCGGCAGATTGGGCGGCTTACATTTAATCTCACAATAGTCGTAAACCCTTTTGAAAAGTCTTTGGCCCAATCAGCATACCACAACCAATAAGAATCAAGCACACCACAACCAATAAGAATCAAGCATGTTAGCTCTACGTAGCAGACAGGACCCACAAAGTATAAGCCTTTAAATCAAACGGTTGTCGCATGGCCTGAAAAGATTCCATGCGATCATGCGACAGCCGTAGATCTTGCCACACTGTCGACCCCTTTGAAAGATTTAAGCCTATTGACAAATCCTAATCACCCTCCTACTCGACCAATCAAAACATCCCAAGTTAGCGCCACCTGTCAGAGGACCCACCCTCGTTAGCCGCCTGAGAAAAAGCAAAATCGATGGCTGGCGTAAGATCTCATAGCTCTGACAAATTCCATGAGAACTTACACTAACCGTAGGTCCTCTGCAGATGTCAAGACCCTCTGACAAGCCAGAAATAACCAAGTCCCACTAACAACCGCCAAGTCAAACATACACCAACCAATAAGAGACTGCCAACTGTGCCTACGTGGCAACGGACCCACAAAGAAATATATTCCACCTGGAAGATCAGACGGCTAGCACATAATCTTAAGGGCTTAAAAGATTCTATGAGATCATGCGTTAGCCATAGATTTTGAATCTATTGCCGATGACGTGAAGCGCGACCCCACCTTGCTGCATCAGTCATTTCATCAAATCACAAACTGCCACATTACAATATCTAGCAAGCAAACATGCAACTTTTTCTTCATTCATAGGACATTCTAACAACCTTGCCACTTCATCATTTCCTTCGGCCAATAAAATGTCACCACCTGTGCTTATGTGGCAGTGGACCCACCCGCTTTGAAAGGCTACGTCATGAAGCAGAATCAATGATTAGCATAAGTTCGCAAGCCTCTGATAAATTCCATGAGAACTTACGTCAACCGTTGGATCAAGATGCTGTCAAAACCAGGCTCGGGAAAGATTTAAGCCAAAACATTAGAAAGAATTAAAATGTTGGACTTAGGGAATATTAGAGCCGACTGACTTAGGGAAATAAATCAAAGGGGTCTGACATCAAACCTTAGTCGCATGATTGCATAGCATGAAGATAGCCTATGCGAACATGCGACAAACCGCTCAACACTTGAAAAGATGATTGAAGGGGGTCGATAATTAGCACATGCGTTAAAAGACAATTAAGTGACCCAAAAAGGTAACATAAAATTAGAACAGGGCCAGGGCACACTAGGGTTTTTCTTAGTAATGGCTAGATTTTTTGAATTTTGCACTAGGACCTGAGGCTAGAGACATGGAAAATACTTCAGAGGCCAGGGGAAAGATGATGAAGCCATGAAAACTTTTTGCAAGTGTAGACCATTTTCTTAGGAACTTAGTTGTGACATGAAAATGGGCTAACAGGTATAAAGGAAGGAATGTATTTCCTTGTTGCAATGTAGTTGGTATGAAGTATCATGTATTTGTGATGTGGAAGTAGCAATTGTGTGTGATGTTGTATGCATGAAGTGAAGAAAAGAGCTAAGTATGAAAGCGAATTTGTGAAGGAAGACATGCGAAGTACAGAGATCTAAAGTTGAGATCTGACGTAACAGTGAGTGCAGTTTGGCATAGTCAAAAAAGAGATAACATATTATTCTGTTGAGTAATGCAAAGATTATTTGGATGGTGTGTTCAGTGATCTTACCCTGAAGCTATTTGGGCAGTGGGTCCTTCTGTCTTCCATAACTCTTAACTAGGTTAGAATCTTTTAACAGGGATTCAAAATCTCCTAATAGGGATTCATATGTACTGAATGTATTTCATAAGACTCCTAACAGAGTCCATCCTTTCACAAGGAATATTCATATTAGTGCATCTTTTGTGGGCATCATTCCCACCGGGGTTTACTCTTTGATCAAGAGGTTCCCTAGTCAACATATCTTGTGTCATTGTGTTATTGTGTATGAATATCTTTCTATGGTTGGTAGTTATAGTGCTTATTTGGTTTAATGTTGTTGAAGATGATAAAAGTTATAATTATCTGATAACTGATTCACACCCCCCCCTCTCAATTATCTTGGTGGACTTTACTTTCTAACATCTCTCTCCATTTTTTATAGGGTGGATCTCATTTCCTCCTATACATCTTGGTGAATCCGACGTCCTTAATATTGTGGTTAGATTACATTGTTAAAGATGAAGATCTTTAAGATGTTATGGTGTGGGGTTATCTTTCTTATCATTCTTCTCCTTGCATCTCTTTATAGCATTTATGAGGTGTATGAGAGTTTATTGCATTTCATTATGTTCACGTGTCTTCATTTTTTGCTTTCTTATGCTACTATGAGATTGACAAATACAAGCTTTCCTACTTTTAAGACTATTGTTAAGGTTTCATGTGGTTGGCTTATCATTATTTTGGATTATATATAAGGGCATTGGTTAAAGATCATGATCCTCTTCCTAACCCTCTTAATCTTCCTAACCTTCCTAATCATATTCCTAATCTTCCTAATCCTAATCCTAATCCTAATCCTACTCTTTCTAATCATCCATCTTCATCTCCTATTACTTCTCAAGAATATTACAAAGCTTAAGCTATGTCTCGTGATGATGATTTCCAAGCTTTCTTTGATGAACCTTCGCCTTCGCCTCCTAGTCATGATGACACTAAACGAAAACAATAGGTCACCCCTTCTTCCTTTTCTACCATTCCACCTTACACTACATTTTCTCATGATTCTAGTAAAATATCACCTCCTTATGCTTTGTGAGACATTTACACTACGAGATATAATATGGTTGCTAAACAAGGTTACAAAGGCTTAAGGTTTGGTATTAAAGAAAAAGGCCTTAATTACCCTATTCACATATCTGAGAAGAAAGACACTCATGGGTTATGACTCACCGTTCTTAGTTTTAAGGTTGTTGATGTTCCTTCTAGACCTCCTCTCCACCTTCTTTTACCAACACCTTATATTGACCCTCCTGATATCGGTCAAGATGTGGCTAAGAAAGTGTATGTTCAACTTATTGCTTCTCGTAAAGAAAAATTTCAATAAATGTTGAAAGATTGTCTCTTTAGATTTACATGTCCTTTCCATTACAATATTTTTCATATGCTTGCTAATTGTGATCACTTTGGTTTGTTTGTAAGAGATAGGGCGAATACAGGTATTATCCCTTATACATGTGAAGTCCTACAAATTCTTCATGGTCATCCCTAGCATCTCTCTTTCCCTATTGGGAATGCTCCCCATTATATGTAATAATGAGCATTAGGATCATTATAATAGGTTTATTTCCTTGTCCCTTGGCTGGGAGGCAAGGGTTCCATCTATTTTCTTTCTTTTGTTATATATTTCTCTTCCTACATGTATGTGTTTCTTTCAGATATCTTTCTACCTATACTATATGTAGGTTAGGAATTACATATCTTTCATAAAGAACCACTCTGTGGGGGGGGTTAATTTTCCATCCCCTTCTCTTTTCTCTTTCTTTCTATAGTTTTATATCATGCAATCTTGTTGTTAATTATATATGTATGTTGTTTCATGATGATCCATGGCTTCTCATAGATGATATGTACTATTCATGAGATATCTCTTTGAGAATATATGTTATTCTTAGAGTTTTCTCTCATTTTACAATTGTTAAAGTAAAGTATTAATTATGTTAATTAATCTTTACTCCCTTCTTAAGATGTCAACTTCCTTTCTTTTAGTTGTTTACATTTAAACACACATGCACTAGTTGATTCAAACTTATGCACTAGTTGTTTTAAATATAAACTTGCATGCATTAGTCTTGTAATAAATTAACTAATTATTACATGCACTTCTGCTTTTTAGGTTTGTCTTTCAAAGCTTTTGATCTCCTTTATAAGGATGATCCATTGTACATTTTATTCATTTATTAATTGAGGATATTTTCTTCTTCATATTTTTTAGTCAAACCCTTGCCCTCTTCTTGTCTCTACTTCCTTGTAACAAATTTTTGTATGCAGGTGATCTTCGGGTTTTGTGGATTTGTATTACTCAAATCCTACATGGTATCAAAGTCTAATCTGCTACAGCTTATTCGCGTTTGAAGGATTTAAATTAAGAATTTTTTTTGCTGATTTGAGAGGTTTTGGTATTCTCTATAGGACATTATTTTTACAGAGAGGGTTTCCTGTCAAATCTGGGGGGGACCAATTTTTTTGGTCATCTTGGCTTCAAACAGACCTCACGGTTGCGTTCAGAGCATCCAAGAACCCTAAAATCCATATAAAGTTTGTCCAATTCGAACAAAGTTGGAATCTATGAGAAATTTTTTTGCAATTGGCCCCGGCATGGATCCCGAAGCAATCACTAATTTTTGGAGCACTACTGGCTCAAACAGACCTCACGGTTGCGTCTGGAAGGCCTGAGATAGTCAAAATTCATATAAAGCTTGTCCATTTATGACAAGTTGGCTTCTGAGGCAAAAAAAATTTGTGTACTAAGGTCGTACGACCCTGGCATGCACTCCAATGCAAGTATGATTGTCAAAAAAAAATTTAAAAAATTTATTTGGGCGCTACCCACCGAGCGGCGACCATCGGTGCACCGCCACTACAAAGCGGCCACCGCAATCAGTGTGGCCACTGCCCAGCCCACCGCCTGGTTCACCACCTCCAGTGTCACTCATCGCGGCCCACCGCCAGCACCGCCCACCGCTTGTGCTCGCGCCACCACCCGCACCTGCGCCTCCCCCGCGCTCTGCCGGGCCATTGCCAGCCCTTTGGTCACATGTTGTGACCGGGGGTTCAACTTTTTTAAGCCCCGAGGGCTTTAGGGCTGTGACGGCCTTTTAGCCGTCAATTTTAGGCTCCGAATCTACTGATGTCAGTAGCCCTTTGCCCATTTTTTGGTTTTTTAAGGGTACCTGGGCATTTTTTTCGAATATCTTGAGCATATGGGATCGTAATTGGGCGTGCGATATATCATCAAAAAGCTAGTTCCAAGCCCGATCTGAATTTGCTGGTATGGTTTTGTGATTTTGTCATTTTGATACTCTTTTTTGTTGTCAAAGTTAGATGTTCTCTGTGATCGTGGCGTTTCACACCTCCTGCCTTCCAGGATCCATTTCTCTTGCATCTGGGCTCCATTTTCGGAAAATGAGATATTGCCGAAAAGATCTTTCTGAGCTTTTATCAGATCTGATGGTTTCATGTGGTTTTTTATCCTTTTGCTGATGTCACCCATCCTCAGATCCTTGCAGACACCTTCTTTGGGCCCTCCAGCGTAGCTGTTGGTTTTTTGCTCATATCTTGAGCATACGGTGTTGAAATTTGACAAATGAGATATCGTCAAAAAGATGATTCCAAGCTCTTTCCAGATCTAGAGGTTATATTTTCTGATTTTATTTTTCTGATGGTGTTTTTCTCTATCAAAGCCAGATCTTCATTTCTGCACTCCGGGAGCTCTATCTTGCACATCCGGACTCCGTTTTTGAAAAATGATATATCGTTGGAAAGCTTGTTCAAAGATATTTTCATTTCTATGAGTCATTTTTTCAAATTCTACTCCAAGTTCATTTTATTCAGATTCTTACTTTTTTGCAGTCTGGTGGATATCTTGGTTGTTTTAGGTCCTGGGATCTCTTCCCTTTGAGGGATGGCTCATCTTAGGTTGTTATTTTGTTTCAGTAGCTTTTGATCTTCTTTGAGCAGTGTATACTTCACTTTTGTAGCATTCTTTTATGCACACGCACTGAGATAAAGTGTCATTCTATTGCTTTGATGAGATCTTGCACATGTTTGTGCTATTTGTACTCGCACTCCATTATAAAGTGTCGGGGGGGTTTAATGTTTGCCTTTGTTTTCCATCATCTTTTCTCATGTGAGCGTTCCTCCAACGACATTAGCCTCAGGTATCTTTATTTGTGTTTGTACTCTCTCTGCACATTCGATGTTCCAGATTCATCTTCATCATGCAGTTCATATTGGATGATCTTTTCAGTGTACCTGTCATTACTCCCTTGTTGGCAGTACGGGGGGGTTTCTACTATTAGTTCTACTGCTTCTTTGGTTTGATTGTGTGAGCCATGTATTTAGTATTTGATCCTATGTACTAGGCAGTTGCAATGGCTGGGTACCTATGCATTCCAGTGAGATGGATCATTTACCATATGGACACTCTTTTCTTTCCTAATTTTGGATGCACTCTTCTAGCTTTGATTGATCAGCTCTTCAGGCTTTTGGTGTTTATGCCATTTGTATCTTCGAGTTCAGGTGTTTGCCTTTGTTTGCCTCCTGATTCGAGTAGTGTCATTTGAGGGCACTCATGCAGATTACAGTCTTCTCTACCTGGTCATATTTATGTGGAGGATCTTCAGATCATCAGTTTCTTCTTGACAGAGTTTGCAGTTTCATGCTTCAGTGATGTTGTACATGTTCATCTTTATTCCTATTTTCTAGAACATTCCTAGTTTTGGAGGCTTCTTCAGTCCTTCAGACTAATCTTTGTCTCTTTTTGAAGTAGAGTTTTTCCCATGTGGTTTTCTCTATTTCTCCGCTTTTCAGAGACTCTCTTTTGTACTTGCATACCTGATCAGGCCTTTATTACCGGGACCCATTTGCTTTCTTCTTGCATTATTTGTAGATGCATTGTTGCTCATCTTAAGGGGGGATGTTAGAGTAAAGTATTAATTATGTTAATTAATCTTTACTCCCTTCTTAAGATGTCAACTTCTTTTCTTTTAGTTGTTTATATTTAAACACACATGCACTAGTTGATTCAAACTTATGCACTAGTTGTTTTAAATATAAACTTGCATGCATTAGTCTTGTAATAATTTAACTAATTATTACATGCACTTCTACTTTTTAAGTTTGCCTTTCAAGGCTTTCGATCTCTTTTATAAGGATGATCCATTGTAAATTCTATTCATTAATTAATTGAGGATATTTTCTTTTTCATATTTTTGAGTCAAACCCTTGCCCTCTTCTTGTCTCTACTTCCTTGTAACAGGTTTTTGTATGTAGGTGATCTTCGAGTTTTGTGGATTTGTATTGCTCAAATCCTACAATAATTTATTCTTGAATCAGCATATCTCTTGAGTGTTTATCATTTAGGATTGTTCTTGCATTCATCCTTGGGGGGCAAGCTTTTTGTTTGTCCTTTTGTCTAAGGATCTTCTTTCCTTAGTACAAGTGGCATTTGTTTATCATGTGACATTATTTTTCTTATAAGGAATTATGCTTTGACCACAAATTCCCTCTTATACAAGAGGTGTATGTCTTAGGTCATCACCTCTTCTTTATTTGCCAAATTATGTTCATTATAAACATCTTCCCTTGCTTTGGGTTTGAAGTTTATATCTGTAATACCCCAAAAATGGGCGATAAGTTCATTAATCTCCTACATCTTCAATTCGAACGAAATCGACATCAAAGTCCTAATCTAAGGCACATCTAAACATCATCGAATCTTAATTGATTATCTTAAATTGTGCATCGAAGAATATTCTTAGTAATATTTCTAATCATCATAATTATCTTTAATTTTATAATTATTTGGCAATAAATCACATTTATCCTAAAGTTTGATTAATTGAATATTTTCATATTTAATTAATTAGATTTAATATTTGCCACTTAATTGTGTAATTAAATTTAATTCTATCTATTATTAATTGTATTATTTAATTTTGACAATAAATCTAATATCATATGAATAATTGATTAAATTCTTATTTAATTAATTAAAGCATGTTGTCATTATTTAATAATATAATTTTTAATAAAAGTTTGATAAAATAGCTAATTAACCTATAAATTAATTATTTTATTTCAAAAATCAGTTAAGTTTAGCATAAATCACTTTATTTATTTATTAAATCATAATTATCCATGTGCACATAAAAGGACCAGTTAAACTCAAAATTGGAAAATCAATGCAAGTTGTTAGCTTTTTGAAACTCAACATTTTTTTGAGTTTTAAAGTTGATCTAAACTTCTAATTCGAGTTAAACTGTGCTTTTGCATGATTTTTGTAACTTAATTATCTATTATTTAAAAATAACTCAAAAATCAACCTGAATTATTTGAGTGATTTATGGCTTTTTTTCATGCACCTCCAAAGCTTTGGATTTCTATAAAAACAAGGCTCATCTCTTCATAATTCATCTCTCAAATTTGCATCCACAGAATTTCATATTTTTGCACAATCACGCTGGAGAATTAGAATTGGGAAAATCAAAGCTCTTGCGAATCGACACCTTTGTGAGATCAATTTCAAATTCATAGCTTTCATATTATTGTTAGAATTTTCATTCTCATATCATATCATTTCTAGATTAGCATTGCATATCAATTTCTATATTAGCATAGATTCGTATCAGTTTTTATCATTCTTATTGCATAGAAAATATTAAAAAAATAAATTAATTACATTCATATCTAGATCAATTGCATTCAAATCCTTCATTTAGATTCTTTTTCATATCATTGTTAGATCATTTTAGCATATCAATTTCCATATTAGCATAGATTCATATCAGTTTTTATCATTCTTATTGCATAGAAAATTTAAAAAAATAGATTAATTGCATTCAATTCATATCTAGATCAATTGCATTCAAATCCTTCGTTTAGGTGTCGTCTAGGTCACTGATCTCGATAACAATCTGAGAACATTAATCTCGCACCTACTAGAAGGCAGTAAATCGCTTGGTTAAATTAGATTTCAATTTTGCACGATTTTGATTATAGCTAACCTCTAATGTTTTACTGAAGTGTTGTGAAAATTGTACCTGATCTGTAGACACAACACTTCAGTAAAACATTAGAAGTTAGCTATAATCAAAATCGTGCAAAATTGAAAGTTATCTAACCAAGCGATTTACTGCCTTCTAGTAGGTGTGAGATTAATGTTCTCAGATTATTATCGAGATCAATGACCTAGACGACACCTAAATGAAGGATTTGAATGCCAAACTGATATGAAATATGAATGCAATTAATCTATATTTTTTATATTTTCTATGCAATAATAATGATAAAAACTTGATATGAATCTATGCTAATATAGAAATTGATATGCAATGCTAATCTAGAAATGATATGATATGAGAATGAAGATTCTAACAATAATATGAAAGCTATGAATTTGAAATTGATCTCACAAAGGTGTCGATTCGCAAGAGCTTTGATTTTCTTAATTCCAATTCTCCAGCGTGATTGTGCAAAAATATGAGATTCTGTGGATGCAAATTTGAGAGATGAATTATGAAGAGATGAGCCTTGTTTTTATAGAAATCCAAAGCTTTGGAGGTGCATGAAAAAAAGTCATAAATCACTCAAATAACTCAGGTTGATTTTTGAGTTATTTTAAATAACAGATAATTAAGTCACAAAAATCATGCAAAAGCACAGTTTAACTCGAATTAGAAGTTTAGATCAACTTTAAAACTCAAAAAGATGTTGAGTTTCAAAAAGCTAACAACTTGCATTGATTTTCCAATTTTGAGTTTAACTGGTCCTTTTATGTGCACATGGATAATTATGATTTAATAAATAAATAAAGTGATTTATGTTCAACTTAACTAATTTTTCAAATAAAATAATTAATTTATGGGTTAATTAACTATTTTATCAAACTTTTATTAAAAATTATATTATTAAATAATGACAACATGCTTTAATTAATTAAATAAGAATTTAATCAATTATTCATATGATATTAGATTTATCGTCAAAATTAAATAATATAATTAATAATAGATAGAATTAAATTTAATTACACAATTAAGTGGCAAATATTAAATCTAATTAATTAAATATGAAAATATTCAATTAATCAAACTTTAGGATAAATGTGATTTATCGCCAAATAATTATAAAATTAAAAATAATTATGATGATTAAGAATATTACTAGGAATATTCCTCGATGCAGAATTTAAGATAATCAATTAGGATTCGATGATGTTTAGATGTGCCTTAGATTAGGACTTCGATGTCGATTTCATTCGAATTGAAGATGTAGGAGATTAATGAACTTATAGCCCATTTTTGGGGTATTATATTTTACCCCTCTTTGAATTATTGTGTGAAGCGCAGTGATTCAAAGAAAGTCTGTGTTTGTTAGAGATATGAAATTGATTCGAAATTGATAATTGATGAGACAGAAGCTGATTGATATTGATTTGATATGGAGATAATAGGTCCTGAATGACCAAAGATAATGTTCACTATAACAGCAAATGAACCTATGATTGTGAAAAAGTGTCAAAACGCCTGATTCCAAACCTTAGGATTGCAAAGAAGTGAGTGACCGGTTCTAGACTTGATTGTCTTAGCAGAACTAGCAGGTATCACATTTGAATCCTTCAGTTGCCGAAGAACCAAGGAAAGAACACTATGATCCGATGGTTGTAAAAACTAATACAGTTTACAAGATTAGGAGGATACCATATTGATATGGATCTTGATGAATCTGATATGCCCCAAGTGATGATAGATTTGCCCCGAGTGATGAGGTCTTTTGATGAATCAGTAACTAGACGTGATTGTTTGTCTTGATCACTGATGAAAGATATTGATAGAAATAAAGATATGATTTCAAATTTGATTACAGACTTTGAATGATATGCAATACCATGCCCCCTTCGGGATTAAAATTGAAATCTGACAAGAAAAGTCAGCGTTGAGAGTTTAGAAGCATGTTAATTGATTTGAGAAGTGGTTAAACACGTCCGGTGAATGCATTCTACATCATTTAGAGGTCCTGGAGACTAAGTTTGACTAGGTTAAACCATGAGTTGACCATAGTTGACCAAGTTGAAATTTTGATAGTTTGATGTAAGATAATCAGTTAAGTTGAATACTATATTTCTGTGATGATTGAAGGTTGATTATGCAAGTAGTTAATATAAACAATCTCAGATTTTGATTTTGATCCCGAAAAAGGATTCTACTTGTTGTTTCATTGGAGGAACCTTTGTGTGAGATTCAGCTCTTGTTAGATTGGAAGAGGTGAGTGGAGAATTGCTTAAGCATTGAAGTTCGTTTAGTCATTGTGAGATCATGCAACATGCAAAATGCAAAGAGACATGCAAAAGGAAATGCAACCTAAGACCTAGGACCTAGTCACTGATCATGTGTCGATTTGTTATCATCATTGAACTTTTAGGTAACTGGATAAATCAATACAATGCCTACTAGCTATGAAACCATAGACATGAATATCGATTTGTATGTGCAAGAATCAATATAACACCCACTGGTCAACAACCACGGATATATGAATATTGATTTTATTTTTGGAATGTCAGAGTAGATATAAGCACCAAAGTACAAACGCCAGGATGACCTGAATATCATGTCCATTTTGATATAACAATTTGTATAAGCATCAAAACATGAACGTTGTGATGACCTGAATATGCCTTGCATGACAAACACATCAAATAGCCAAGAGATCATTCTAAATCCAATGTGAATTACCTGTAGTGACCCTTTATCGTTCACATCCTTAGGCAAGATCGCGTTCCACAGTAGGAGAAAGAACTTACTCAAAAAGACAATAGTTAGATCAAACTTCCTTGAATTGTCTGGGTATCAATGGTCGAGGTACGCATGGCCATCCAATTCGAGATAGAGGCTCTTATAGTCGGACACCATTTCAATCCAAAATTTTCAAAGTTGTTAGATTTTCACATACAAGCAGAAGACAAAGAAAAGATTATGCCCCCAGTCATCACTCTCTAAATCCTATAAAGGACATCATCGAAGAGCTCAAAGGGACACAATATGCAAAAATCTCAATGCAAATCAGTAAGTATACAAGGAGATAAAGGCATGTAAAAAGCATAGATTATTTTCAGTTGAGTTTTGATGTTTGATTGCGTTGTTGTAGATGCAAAATCCTTTCTAGAGCCAAGACTGACTGACTGACTCACATGAAGCTTCAAAAGACTCTGACTAGATATGATCCGTCTAAGATACATGGGAGACCATAGGATATGACATTGATTTCCCCCAAGTGTTAAACATTAATAGGATACAAACACTTGAGCAGATTGGTGGACAAACCGACGTATTGAAAACTGGAAATGCAAAAACAAACCGGGAGATATGTACAAACTAAAGCAAGACTCAAAAGCTGGGAAAGACCAAGATTGCGCTAATAGATGGAGCATTTTGAAACAAGTAGCACCCGTTTGCCGAGTTTTCATCATCTTGGCAGAGATTTTATTTTTGCTACCAAGGTGCCTGTTTCCAGGTTTTCACCAAGGCACTTTTTTTTCTTTTTCATTTTTTTTGTATTTTTCATTTTTTCAATTTTTTTTTTTGTACTTTTGATATTTTTTTATTTTTTTGTGAATCATCAAGGTGCATATTGCTAGGTTTTCACCAAGATGTTCATTTTTTTAAGACTTTTTCTGATTTTTAAGATTTTTTAGGATATTTAACCATAGACTGAATGCCTTAGGCATAGAATTTCTTCAGATGGAGAACGTTGATTGGTTCTCAGAGCTGTTCTCCTTCAGTCGTTAAGAGTTGATAGGCACCAGAGCCAAAAGTAGCAGTGATTACAAAGGGACCCATCCAGTTGGGTTCAAACTTCCCCTTGCGTTCTCGATGGGATTGATTTTTAAGATTTTCTCTCAAGACTAGATCACCAACCTGAAATTCTCTGTGTCTGACTTTCTTGTTGTAGCCTCTAGACATTCTCTTCTGATATACTCTGAGATGATCATACACTCCTTGTCTACGCTCATCTAGTAGTTCCAGTTCTTGTAACCTAGACACTCTGTAGTCATCATCAGTTACTAGACCATGCATTCTGATTTTGAGTGATGGGATTTCAACCTCAATAGGCAGTACCGCTTCAGACCCATAAACTAAAGTGAAAGGTGTAGCCCCAGTAGGTGTTCTGATACTTGTTCTGTAGGCCCATAGAGCTGGATTAATCATGAGATGCTAGTCTCTGCCAGTTTTGTTTACTGTTCTATGCAAGATCTTCAATAGATTTTTGTTAGAAGCCTCTGCTTGTCCATTCCCTTGTGGATAGTAGATAGAAGACCAATGTTGGGTGATCTTAAATTTGGCACATAGATCATCGAGGTCTTTATTCCTAAATTGCCCACCATTATCTGTGATTATGGAATGAGGGATCCCATATCTGCATATGATATAGTTCAAGATGAACATCGATATCTGCTTTCTAGTTGCTTGTGTCAAAGGGACTGCTTCTACCCATTTTGTAAAATAATCTATGGCTGTGATTATATGGGTATGTCCATTAGAAGAATGAGGATGAATCATCCCAATAAGATCAAATGCCCATTGATGGAAAGGCCATTGTGTTGTAAAGGGGATTAGATCCCTCCCTAGAGCATGAATTAGGTTGCCATGTACTTGACACTTTTGATCATTCTTAGCAAATTTGATAGCCTCTTTCTCCATTTTAGGCCAATAGTACCCAGCCCTAATAAGTTTTCGAGCTAGTGTTAAACCGTTCGAGTGTGACCCACAAATACCATCATGGACTTCCTCTAATGCTTGTTGAGACTCTTCCTGTTCTAAACATCTAAGTAGCGTACCATCTAGAACTCGTTTGTATAGATCATTACCAATGATGACATATCAGTAGGCATTACAGATAAGGTATCTCTTTTCGTGATGGTTGAAGGTATCGGGAATGATTTGGTCTTGGAGATAGGAAAATAGGTTTTTATATCGGGATGAATCATGACCTACAACAGTGCAAATCATGCGAGTTTCGGGGGAGTCATATGCAGGATAAGAGAGTGCTTCCACTAGGAACTCGTAGCATAGCTCATGTTCAAGCTGCTGTAATAAAGTAGATAGTGTTAAGGTAGTAAATCGCTTGGTTAAAAGTTGCAGAGTCAAACCATTACTAAAAACCCTAGCGAGGCCAAATTTTTATTTTCTAGGGTATATGTGCGTCATTGCAAAACATTTTGGAACATACACAATTAGCACTTCTGAGGATTAGAACAAATAAGTCACTTGATTGTTCATGCGCAAGGTTGCTTTTGCCCTTGTTCATTATTTTTAGACATGCTTGAAGTCACTTGCTTGCTATTTTGTGTGCTTGTTTATCTATCTGGTTACTGAAAATGAACAAATCTGTTACAATCTTCAAATTTAGACATTGAAATTTGCAAACAATCCGAATCTGAAAACTCCAAATTTGCAAAATCTGAAGTCAAATTCTTTTTTGGAGTCAAATATCATTTCAGGAAGTCAAAAAGTCATACGAGTTTCCATCAACTATCGTTTCATTGCATACCCACTGTCGTACGAGCTTTTGCAACTATTGTACGAGTTGTGCAACTATCATTTCATAGCTCACCCACTATCGTACGAGTTTTTCAGAGTGTCGTTTGGGAAATTTTTGAAAGTTGTCAGAAAATTGTCAGGATTGCTAGATATTTAGCTCTTTCAGCCTAGTTTCAGAATCTGTCGAGCGGATCATTGTGTCAGGAACAGAGCAGTAGCTATTAAGAGTCCAATCATTTTCTTAAAGTGGCCTTTTGAATCTGATTCAACCTTCTATCTAATCGATTTGAGTCTTTATCATCTCATGTCAAAACCTTGTCATAACTATCAATCTTCAATCAATCAATCATCAAAATGACTAAGTGTTGTGATATCTTGTCCGCTATCTTTTGGGAACCTACCCATACATCCAGGGCATAGTATCCTTCATCCATGTCTAATCAAATCTTCAAATCAATCAAACCTTGACAAGGTTGCGTCATCTGATCATCTTGATTCAATTCATTCTTCAGTTATCTGAATCTTATTCTTTTGTTTCACTCAAAGTTGATGGTGGAGACTAGAGCTTCCTCTCACAAGAAATCTATTACCACTATCCAAAATCCAACTTTTGAGCAACTCATCAATTATGGTCTTTATGAGGACGACGGTCTTGGAAACTATCGATTAAAATCTGGTTACGTACCCCCTCCATCGACTCACGGAGGTACTCAACATACCCCTCATCAATCTAATCCAGGGAGTCCACAAACTCCTACCATGTCTCAAGCAGGGACAAATTTTGGCTCTCAAAGAGCTCAATCTCAACATGGTGCAGATTAGGAACCCACACCTAAAGAAATTGCTCGCTACCAAAATGACGATGAATTTAACAAGATGATGAGACATTTCTTGAAAGAAAATAGAGAAGCCTACTTTTTACAACTAGCTCATCAAGGAGCTAAACTTTCTCCCAACTTTAATGTTGAAGATATCATTACGCATGAGGAAGAAACTCCACTCACAGCTATGACGAAACAGATACATGCTTTACAAGTCAAATTTAATAATCTTGAGAAAGAAAAAGAACACAGAGTTCTCCATGGAAGCTCTATGCCCTTTTCCTTTTGACAAAAACTTGTATATGCCACCATTTCCAAAAAGAGTGGAGATGCCAAAGTATGATAAGTATGATGGACACTCTAATCCTCAAGATCATGTCAGAGAGTTCTGTACGCAATCCATGGAATTCATGCATGAACCGACCTATCTAATGCATCTTTTTCCTAGATCTCTGGGCGGAGCATCCATTCAGTGGTTTTCAAGATTGCCTCCTATGATCAAAACGTTTGAGGAATTGATTAAATTGTTTTATCAACAATATTCCTACAATATTTAGCATCCGGTCACCATGATTGATATTTGTAATCTCAAGCAATATCCAGGAGAATCATTCCTAACTTTCCTCAAAAGGTGGTGAAAGAAGTTCTCTCTATATGCTAGACCAATTCCCGAAATGGAGAAACTTGAAATCTTTATCAATAACCTTGTTCTAGAGCTCAATTATCCCTTACAAATGCAAGATCATACATCTTTTGACAAAATGGTGGATAATGCTATCAAAATTGAAAAAGTGCTTGTAAAAAAAGGGGAAATCACACTCCAAAAAGACAAGTACGAATTTGGATCTAGTTCCAAAGACAAGAACAAAAATTGGAACAAGAACAAAGGCATCATCACAGATGGCGTTGTTGACACTGTTCGTGCCCCATCAAAGGCACCAGCCTATAATCTCACTCTTGGCACTCAAGCCATTAAAGCTTCTGGGCAAAAGTCTTCTCAACCATCTCAAAGGAAGCCAGAATTCAAAAAATGGGATAAACATCAAAAATTTACTCCTCTAGGAGAGTCTTTAGAATCGGCTATGAAAACTCTACTAGCTGATAACATTATCTCTTTACCACCAATCCGACCAAATGCTCAGGACCCTAAACCGATATGGTGGAAGGATAATGAATTCTGTGATTTCCATCAGAGTAAAGGTCACAAAACTAGTAGTTGCTACCACTTGAAGCATACCATTCAAGATCTGATCGATAGTGGAGACATCACAATTGACAATCCCACGAGCAATAATGATCATACAGCATTCATAGAACCATTTCTGAAACATGGTCAAAAGGTTTCAACTTTTCAGCCTAATATGGGGGCAAAAGTCAACTATGCCTACCCTGGAAATAACATTGTCATCAATATGGTTGAACCATGTCTCTCTGAAAGTTGCAATGTCATCACAATCATATGAAGAGATAGAACTCATTCCTCAACTAACGCAATTACTCGATCACAAGCTCAAACGCATCTGAAAGCACAAATCCCAGATTCATCAAATGTCCCAAAGGTGCCCTTCAATCTTTCATCTGCTTCTAAACAGAAGGCTGCTTCCAAACCTCCCAATCCAAAAGATACAAGGCCTATGTCTTATAGCATTGTTCAACAACTCCAGCACACTAATGCGAAAATCTCCATGTTTGAGTTGCTTCGAATATCTCCAGCTCATAGAGCCATTCTTGATAAAGCTTTGCTCGATTCCAATGTTCCTAATGACCTTAATTTAGACAGGTTCCAGACTATGGTTGGACATCTTACATCTCCGCAATATATCTCATTTTCAGAGGAAGATGACAACTCCTTGAGTCACCCACATAATCAGCCTTTGCATATAGAGGTCTTGATCCAGAACCGTAGAGTAAAATGTGTGTTGATAGATGGGGGCGTGGGCCTAAACATTTGTTCTTACAACTTGATCACACAATTGGGATTTTCAGAATTGGCTATTGATCCTAGAAAGAAAATAACTATCAAGGCCTATGATGAACAAGAAAGATCTTCTAAAGGCACCATTATCTTACCTATCAGAGTGGGTCCAATTATCAAAGATACCATCTGTCAAGTGCTTGATCTACCTTTGGCCTACAACGTCCTTCTAGGGAGATCGTGGATACATGAAATGCAAGCCATTCCTTCTACATACCATCAATGTTTGAAGTTTCCTTATGAAGGAGTCGAGGTTACTATCCCAGCAGATCTGAATACAACTTGCAACACCTTGAAGGAAAGTGTCGATAAGCTTGTACCTAATAACAGAGAATCTCCCATAGAGCCAACTAAAGAAGCATCCACATCTAAAATGGAAGATCTTGCCAAAGAGGTTAATATCAAAGAAAATAGTATGGGAGAATACACTATCGAGCCAGTCTTATCTTTGACATCTCTCCCTATCTCACCTAAGTCTTATGGGCAATCTTTGAAACAATCCAAGCCCAAACCTCAGGAACCTCTTGAGGCATATAAAAACAATTTTGTAGTAGAACAAGTATCCAAGCAAGAATTTGAAGAGGATGAAGCTGTGCTATCATGGCTATACAAAGATGAATCTGATTCTCAAGTTGTTCAAACTGATAACTCTACTGTATCCAAACTCCCTTCCAAGTCATATGGTCCAGGAGGTAAATTAATAGCTAAGATGGGATATTCAGGTCAAGGACCTCTAGGAATCAGAGGAAAAGGTCTTGAGGCACCCCTCCCACTTACTGGTAGAGAAAATAAAAATAAAATTGGCTTAGGATTTAAGAAGAAACCCTATCACCTCAAAAGTAATTGCTCGCATGTCATAGAGCAGATCGCACCAGGGGAACCTCTTCTTAAGAAAGAAGAAACAGAACCATCCGACAGTGATTCAGATAGTTCAGAACTAATCCCCTATGAAAAATTGCCTAAACAGATCAAAGACCTTCTTGATGATAGAGATGATCCTATCAAAAGAATTAATGTAGTAGAAACACAAGAACCTACTATCAATTAAGAGATAGTTGCACCACAAGAATCAGCTAATCTTGAAAACAATCAAGAAGAGGGAAGTGGTAGTGATTCTGAGACAGATTCCCATGAGTATGAATTCAAATCAGAATCCGAGGGTAACCCTTCTTGGGGTACTCATCCTGACTTTACTCATGTTCTAAGATTTCCTAGAGATCCCAAATCAGAAGCTGAATCAAATGACTATGAATGGGGAGCCATTCCGGAACTAGATGAGCTTATCAAAGAGAAACATGTTGATGTTATTCACCAATATGCACCTCAACCCAACATAAGTCTAGAGCGAAATGATGAACCTATCGAGTCTGATCCACCTATGGCTGAATTGGACTCCCACGATGACATTGAGCCTATTCACGAATTGGATGTCTTAAGTTGTAGTATCACCTTTGAACTCGCGTGTCAGGTTAGGACCAATGATGACAGATCAATATCCGTAAACACCATATCCCAAGCCTTTCCCGCTTTGACTATCCAACGCCCTGATCTTATCGAGCAAACTTCCACAAACCCAAACTATGGTATTTATACCTTCCTGAATGACTATGCCCTTGCCTGCTACCTCAATGCAGTTGAGCCTATGAGTACTTCCATCAGTGAACCGAGTGTTAGCATGACCGAGTCGGACATCAAATATCTTAGTCAGAAAAACAAGAGTAAAAAGAAAAAGAAAAAGAGTTCTAAGGGTGAAAACCACTTTGTGGCAGTCTCAGAACCGACAAAAGTAAAAATAAAAGATGTATCCATAGGTGAAAACCTCTTTGAGGCACCTAAGGATGAGATATTTGATGTCCTTCCGAGTCATTTACAGGACAGATCTCCAGTTCTAATTGAGCCCACCCACTCCATCAATTTGGGTACAACAGAGGAACCGCAATTGGTACATGTAGCACAATCCTTATCAGAAGAAGAGAAATAGAAATTTACTACATTCTTGATAGAAAAAAAGATCAACTTTGCATGGAAGTATTCAGATATGCCAAGGTTGGATCCAAATCTTATCATGCACCATCTATCCATTGCTCCTGGAGTAAAACCGGTCAAGCAAAAATTGAGAAAGATGCATCCCCATGTTGCACTTTTAGTCAAAGCTGAATTAGAGAAACTCCTAAAAGCTGGATTCATCCGCATCATAGACTATGTTGAGTGGATCTCCAACATTGTACCTGTTTCTAAACTAGATGGTTCAATCAGAGTGTGCATAGACTTTAGAGATGTGAACAGAGCATGCCCTAAGGATGATTTTCCACTGCCTAACATTGATATGATAGTGGACATGACTGCGGGCTATGAGATGTATTCCTTAATGGATGGCTTTTTTGGATACAACCAAATCAAAATTGCTCTAGAAGACCAAGAGAAAACTGCTTTCACATGTGTGTGGGGAACCTTCTGTTGGAATGTTATGCCATTCAGACTCAAAAATGCTGGAGCTACATATCAAAGAGCAATGGCATCTATTTTTCATGATATGATGCATAGAACAATGGAGGACTATGTTGATGATACCTTGGCAAAATCAATGATCAGAACTGAACATCTAACTGACTTGAGCATGATCCTAGATAGAATGGAAAAGTTTAGTCTCCGACTAAATCCTAAGAAGTGTGCTTTTGGTGTCACTTCTGGAAAGCTCTTAGGATACATAGTTTCAAAGAAAGGCATTGAAGTTGATCCGGCTAAAGTCAAGGCTATAATAGAGATGCAACCTCTCACAAATATCAGTCAAATGAGGACGTTGCAAGGCAGAGTTCAATCTATCAAAAGATTCATATCACAGCTAGCGGACATATCATAGCCTTTTACAAAAACATTACATAAAGGTGTGACCTTTGCATGGAATGAAGAATGCGAGAACAACTTTAACCATATCAAGAAGTATCTATCAAATCCGCCTATCTTGATGCCTCCTATTCATGGGAAGCCATTGATCTTGTATGTCTCTGCAACAGCCACATCACTGGGGGCATTGCTAGCGCAACATGATGAAGACAAAAAGGAAAGAGCCATTTATTATATAAGCAGAACATTGGTGGCATATGAAAAGAACTATTCTATGATTGAGAAAGCTTGTCTCGCTGTGATCTTTGCATCACAGAAACTGAGACACTATATGTTAGCTCATACCACGCATCTAGTAGCAAAAATTGATCCACTGAAATACCTACTAAGAAAGGCTGCCCTCACCGGTAGACTGGCTAAATGGGTCATGCTTCTAAGCAAATTTGACATTGAATATGTTGAAAGAAAAGCTATAAAAGGTCAAGTTATTGCTGATCAACTAGCAGATGCACCCATGTTTGATGACACACCAAGGCAAATGGAATTTCCAGACTCATCTATTATGCACCTATCTTCTAGAGAATGGCAATTATTCTTTGATGGCTCCTATACACATAATGGATCTGGAGCAGGCATATTGTTCCTGATTCCCCAAGGATACTCAATCCCCAAAGCATTCTGATTAAAGTTTCCTTGCACAAACAATATTGCAAAATATGAAGCCCTTTTGAATGGTATGAAAATAGCAATTGAATGGAGAGTAACAGAGCTACACATTCATGGAGACTCTCAACTTGTTATTCATCAAGTCAATGATGTGTACCAAACTAAAGATGAAAAACTCATTCCTTATAAAAGAATGGTCGATGATCTTAAGAAATATTTCATCTCTATCACATTTGAGCAAATTCCTAGAATAGAGAACAAGGCTGCTGATGCAATGGCAACACTATCTACTTTATTACAACAGCCTGAACATGAGCTACGCTACGAGTTCCTGGTGGAAGCAATCTCTTATCCTGCATATGACTCCCCCGAAACTCACATGATTTGCACTGTTGTAGGTCATGATTCATCCCAATATAAAAACTTATTTTCCTATCTCCAAGACCAAATCATTCCCGATACCTTCAACCGTCATGAAAAGAGATACCTTATCTGTAATGCCTCCCGATATGTCATCATTGGTAATGATCTATACAAACGAGGTCTAGATGGTACGCTACTTAGATGTTTAGAACGGGAAGAGTCTCAACAAGCATTAGAGGAAGTCCATGATGGTATTTGTGGGTCACACTCGAATGGTTTAACACTAGCTCGAAAACTTATTAGGGCTGGGTACTATTGGCCTGAAATGGAGAAAGAGGCTATCAAATTTGCTAAGAATTGTCAAAAGTGTCAAGTACATGGCAACCTAATTCATGCTCCAGGGAGGGATCTAATCCCCTTTACAACACAATGGTCTTTCCATCAATGGGCATTTGATCTTATCAGGATGATTCATCCTCATTCTTCTAATGGATATACCCATATAATCACAGCCACAAATTATTTTACAAAATGAGTAGAAGCGGTCCCTTTGACACAAGCAACTGGAAAGCAGATATCGATGTTCATCTTGAACTATATCATATGCAGATATGGGATCCCTCATTCCATAATCACAGATAATGGTGGGCAATTTAGGAATAAAGACCTCGATGATCTATGTGCCAAATTTAAGATCACCCAACATTGGTCTTCTATCTACTATCCACAAGGGAATGGACAAGCAGAGGATTCTAACAAAAATCTATTGAAGATCTTGCACAGAACAGTAAATAAAACTGGCAGAGACTGGCATCTCATGATTAATCCAGCTCTATGGGCCTACAGAACAAGTATCAGAACACCTACAGGGGCTACACCTTTCACTTTAGTTTATGGGTCTGAAGCGGTACTGCCTATTGAGGTTGAAATCCCATCACTCAAAATCAGAATGCATGGTCTAGTAACTGATGATGACTACAAAGTGTCTAGGTTATAAGAACTGGAACTACTAGATGAGCATAGACAAGCAGCGTATGATCATCTCAGAGTATATCAGAAGAGAATGTCTAGAGGCTACAACAAGAAAGTCAGACACAGAGAATTTCAGGTTGGTGATCTAGTCTTGAGAGAAAATCCTAAAAATTAATCCCATCGAGAACGCAAGGGGAAGTTTGAACCCAACTAGATGGGTCCCTTTGTAATCACTGCTACTTTTGGCTTTGGTGCCTATCAACTCTCAACGACTGAAGGAGAACAGCTCCGAGAACCAATCAACGTTCTCCATCTGAAGAAATTCTACACCTAAGGCATTCAGTCTATGGTTAAATATCCTTAAAAAATCTTAAAAATCAGAAAAAGTCTTGAAAAAAATGAACATCTTGGTGAAAACCTAGCAATAGGTGCCTTGATGATTCACAAAAAAAAATAGAAAATATCAAAAGTACAAAAAAAAATTTGAAAAAAAATGAAAAATGGAAAAAAAGAAAAAGTGCCTTTGTGAAAACCTGGAAACAGGCGCCTTGGTAGCAAAAATAGAATCTCTGTCAAGATGGTGAAAACCCAGCAAACAGGCACCACTTGTTCAAAACGCTCCATCTATCAGCACAATCTTGGTCTTTCCCAGCTTTTAGTCTTGCTTTAGTTTGTACATATCTCCCAGTTTATTTTTGCATTTCCAATTTTCAATAAGTTGGTCTGTCCACCAATCAGCTCAAGCGTCTGTATCCTATCAATGTTTAACACTTGGGGGCAATCAATGTCATATCCTATGGTCTCCCATGTATCTTAGACGGATCATATCTAGTCAGAGTCTTTTGAAGCTTCATGTGAGTCAGTCAGTTAGTCTTGTCTCCAGAAAGGATTTTGCATCTACAACAACGCAATCAAACATCAAACAACAAACTGAAAACAATCTATGCTTTTTTTACATGCGTTTATCTCCTTGTATGCTTACTGATTCGCATTGAGATTTTTGCATATTGTGTCCCTTTGAGCTCTTCGATGATGTCCTTTATAGGATTTAGAGAGTGATGACTGGGGGCATAATCTTTTCTTTATTTTTTACTTGTATGTGAAAATCTAACAACTTTGGAAATTTCGGATTGAAATGGTGTCCCACTATAAGAGCCTCTATCTCGAATTGGATGGCCATGCATACCTCAACCATTGATACCCAGAAAATTCAAGGAAGTTTGATCTAACTATTGTCTTTTTGAGTGAGTTCTTTCTCCTACTGTGAAACATAATCTTGCCTAAGGATGTGAACGATAAAGGGTCACTATGGGTAATTCACATTGGATTTAGAATGATCTCTTGACTCTTTGATGTGTTTGCAATGCAAGGCGTATTCAGGTCATCACGACGTTTATGTTTTGATGCTTATATAAATTGCTATATCAACATGGACATGATATTCAAGTCATCCTGGCGCTTATGCTTTGATGCTTATATCTAATCTGACATTTCGAAAATAAAATCAATATTCATATATCCATGGTTATTCACTAGTGGGTGTTGTATTGATTCAGGCACATACAAATTGATATTCATATGTCCATGGTTTCATAGCCAGTGGGCATTGTATTGATTTATCCGGCTACCAAAAAGTTCAATGATGATAACAAATCAACATATGATCAGTGAGTAGGTCCTAGGTCTTAGGTTACATTTCATTTTGCATGTCTCTTTGCATTTTTCATCTTTGCATGATCTCACAATGACTAAACGAACTTCAATGCTTAAGCAATTCTCCACTCACCTCTTCCATTCTAACAAGAGCTGAATCTCACACGAAGGTTCCTCCAATGAAACAACAAGTAGAATCCTTTTTCGGGATCAAAATCAAAATCTGAGATTGTTTATATTAACTACTTGCATAATCAACCTTCAATCATCACAGAAATTTAGTATTCAACTTAACTGATTATCTTACATCAAACTATCAAAATTTCAACTTGGTCAACTATGGTCAACTCATGGTTTAACCTAGTCAAACTTAGTCTCCAGGACCTCTAAACGATGCAGAATGCATTCACCGGACATGTTTAACCACTTCTCAAATCAATTAACATGCTTCTAAACTCTCAACACTGACTTTTCTTGTCAGATTTCAATTTTAATCCCGAAGGGGGCATGGTATTGCATATCATTCAAAGTCTGTAATCAAATTTGAAATCATATCTTTATTTCTATCAATATCTTTCATCAGTGATCAAGACAAACAATCACGTCTAGTTACTGATTCATCAAAAGACCTCATCACTCGGGGCAAATCTATCATCACTTGGGGCATATCAGATTCATCAAGATCCATATCAATCTGGTATCCTTCTAATCTTGTAAACTGTATCAGTTTTTGCAACCATCGGATCATAGTGTTCTTTCCTTGGTTCTTCGGCAACTGAAAGATGCAGATGTGATACCTGCTAGTTCTGCTAAGACAATCAAGTCTAGAACCGGTCACTCACTTCTTTGCAATCCTAAGGTTTGGAATCAGGCATTTTGACACTTTTTCACAATCATAGGTTCATTTGTTGTTATAGTGAACATTATCTTTGGTCATTCAGGACCTATTATCTCCATATCAAATCAATATCAATCAGCTTCTGTCTCATCAATTATCAATTTCAAATCAGTTTCATATCTCTAACAAACACAGACTTTCTTTGAATCACTGCGCTTCACACAATAATTCAAAGAGGGGCAAAATGTAATAACCCAAAAATGGGCTATAAGTTCATTAATCTCCTACATCTTCAATTCGAATGAAATCGACATCGAAGTCCTAATCTAAGGCACATCTAAACATTATCAAATCCTAATTGATTATCTTAAATTCTGCATCGAAGAATATTCCTAGTAATATTCCTAATCATCATAATTATCTTTAATTTTATAATTATTTGGCAATAAATCACATTTATCCTAAAGTTTGATTAATTGAATATTTTCATATTTAATTAATTAGATTTAATATTTGCCACTTAATTATGTAATTAAATTTAATTATATCTATTATTAATTGTATTATTTAATTTTGACGATAAACTAATATCATATGAATAATTGATTAAATTCTTATTTAATTAATTAAAGCATGTTGTCATTATTTAATAATATAATTTTTAATAAAAGTTTGATAAAATATTTAATTAACCCATAAATTAATTATTTTATTTCAAAAATCAATTAAGTTGAGCATAAATCACTTTATTTATTTATTAAATCATAATTATCCATGTGCACATAAAAGGACCAGTTAAACTCAAAATTGGAAAATCAATGCAAGTTGTTAGCTTTTTGAAACTCAACATCTTTTTGAGTTTTAAAGTTGATCTAAACTTCTAATTCGAGTTAAACTGTGCTTTTGCATGATTTTTGTGACTTAATTATCTGTTATTTAAAAATAACTCAAAAATCAACCTGAGTTATTTGAGTGATTTATGACTTTTTTTCATGCACCTCCAAAGCCTTGGATTTCTATAAAAACAAGGCTCATCTCTTCATAATTCATCTCTCAAATTTGCATCCACAAAATCTCATATTTTTGCACAATCATGCTAGAGAATTGGAATTGGGAAAATCAAAGCTCTTGCGAATCGACACCTTTGTGAGATCAATTTCAAATTCATAGCTTTCATATTATTGTTAGAATTTTCATTCTCATATCATATCATTTCTAGATTAGCATTGCATATCAATTTCCATATTAGCATAGATTCATATCAGTTTTTATCATTCTTATTGCATAGAAAATATCAAAAAAATAGATTAATTACATTCATATCTAGATCAATTGCATTCAAATCTTTCATTTAGATTCTTTTTCATATCATTGTTAGATCATTTTAGCATATCAATTTCCATATTAGCATAGATTCATATCAGTTTTTATCATTCTTATTGCATAGAAAATTCAAAAATATAGATTAATTGCATTCAATTCATATCTAGATCAATTGCATTCAAATCCTTCATTTAGGTGTCGTCTAGGTCACTGATCTCGATAACAATCTGAGAACATTAATCTCACACCTACTAGAAGGCAGTAAATCGCTTGGTTAAATTAAATTTCAATTTTGCACGATTTTGATTATAGCTAACCTCTAATGTTTTACTGAAGTGTTGTGTCTACAGATCAGGTACAAAATTCACACACATGGTATCCTTTATAAAAAAATTCATATTTCACCTAGCAACAAGGAGCTAAATAGCTAAATTTTGGTTCCCCTCTTTATCTTGGAGATGTTATCTTTGTTTCATCACTCCTCTTGTAGGTAGATGTTTTGTAGGAAAGATTTCTCCTCTTTGAGGGTCCTCTTTTCATAAGTGATATATCCTTTTCACGATTATCTATGTTCTTAGCCTGTAAGGAGTAACACTCTTTGTTAAGAGTATGCCATATATTATTTCTTAAGGATATCTCCTTGTTGATGGTGATGAACTACAACTGATTTGAACAAACTGTATGACTTGAAGATCTGTGATTTAAGTTCACTTAGTTGTTGATTAGATATGTAAGATGATTAAATCAGTAATATGTTGTCATTGATGTCAACTAGTTTTGACAATACTTATCTTGTAAGTTACTATACCCAAAGATCTGTAGAAAGATGAAGAAAAGAGATAAAGAACATATATATCTACATGAGGAAGATGGATATGACAGATAAGGATGAGGAATACATTGGATAACTTAAGAATGAGTCTATGACCTTATGTTATTGACTTAATTATGTTGCATTTATCTATGATGAAGGATAGAGCAAAATGCACAATGCAGTGTTGTTGGGTTAGAAAAGCATTTCAGTATACACTGACATAGTGTAGTGTATACCAAGCACAATATAAATCGAGCTTGTCTTTACCGACACATTTCTTTGTTAACCGAGCAGAAAAAAATAACTGAATGACTAGTTTAGCCGATGGAAGTTGATGAGTTGTAAAGTACCTCAAAATCAGAGATGGATTTAATGTTTGTTACCAAGATCGACAGCTAACATAATTCGAAGATCTAAGGGATTGAAACAAAACATGTTACTAACACATCAGCCGAGGAAGGTTAAAGGGACAAAATCAACAAAGGAGATTAAGCGACAAAATCTGATAGATAGAATTAAAACGATTTACTCATCTATTTAAGAGACTAAGATTTCATGATAAAATCATGCCAGAAGGAGACTATAGAGATATCGTGTGAACAAGCTTCATGCATGCCTGATCAAACTGGTTAAGGAGAACCAAACTCTAGAGATTACCAAGTGTCAAAAAGCTATAACCGAGCGACGGTAAGTTACTAAATATTGATTAAAATAGAATTTATATATTGATCAGAGGATTTGAATGACCTTAACATAGATCTGATAATCTGCAATTGAAGTTGTGTTGTAATCAGATCAACTGCTATTACATTTTAACCATTGTAAACAGAGAAATCTCTTAATAGAGTGGACTAGAAAGTCTTGTAATGTCATTCATAGAGTGTACATTTATTATCTTGTCGACCCCATAGTGAATGCTGGTTGGACGATAACGGTTGGTCTAAAATCCTCTAACAAGGTAACACCTCACAGTGTGTTTGTAACCTTTAATAGGGTTGGGTCTTCACCGACCTCACTTTAGAAGAGTGAAATTTTTTTGGGTTGCCGGTCCCAGGTGGTTTTTCCCTTCACAGGGTTTCCATGTTAAATCTCTTGTGTTATGTGTTGATTGTGATGATTGTTTGTTGTCATATTTTACATGTTGCATATTGGATTTGATCTGTAATCACTATATGTTATTAACTGGTAATCGGTAAAAGCACAAACAAAATACTATTTTACTTTACTGATCTACATAAGTTTTAGTAGATTGTTTTTGGATATACATTTTGTGATTGGGACTGTGGATAACTGATTCACCCCCCTCTCAGTTATTCTAACAATTTGTATCAGAGCATTGGTTGCTTGGAATAGAATTTTAAGGACTTCAGCACAAAGATCTCAAAATGTATAAGAGGGAAGTGCCAAAGTTGAACAAAGATAACTTCACAGTATGATAAAGCTAAATGAAGCTGCATGTATTTGGAATTGGGAATTCTGCCCTTACACTAATGGAGAATGGCTACATTACACCGCCCACTGGTCCCTTGATCCTTGATCAACTAAGAGACATGCATGAACATAATGTTACTATGATGAAGATTGATGTTGCCTGTACAAATGCCGAATTTGAAGATATTAAAAATTGCACTACTGCTAAAGATATGTGGGATAAACTTGCTCAAGTTTATAGTGGTGATGTGAATGTCAAAAGAGATAGAGCTGAAAGCTTAAGGGGAAGATTCGATGATATGAAGATGAAGGAAGGTGAAAACATTGTGCAGTACATAAATAGACTAAAAGAGGTAGTACATGCTATTAGAGCATCTGATGATGTTATTGATGAAGAGACAGTGGTAAGAAATGTTCTCAGAACCTTATTGCTAGTTTATGCAATTAGAATATCTACAATTCATGAAACTAGGTCTGCATCTAGTAACAACCTTACTCTTGATAATCTGATTAGTAAGCTTACAAACTTTGAACTGAATAACTTTGATAATAGTGTTGTATCATCTATTGAATCTACTTTTATGTCTTCTCTGAAGATTGGTAAGTCTAGTAGCATAAATAAGAATGATGATAGTGATAGCAATACTGATGATGAGCTTGATGAACTTGAAGCTCTTATGGCCAGAAGGTTACCTAAAGGTAAAGGAAGGTATAGAGGTAAACTACCTTTAGCATGCTTTAATTGTAAAGAGGTTGGTCATATTGCTGCTAGATGTCCACACAAGAAAGATGATGACAAAAATAAAGACCGATCTAGTGAAGGAAGCTATGGGAGAAGAGGCAACAAAAGTTACCGACACTACAACAGAGACAACCGAGACAATAATGATAAAGGCAATAAGGTGTGCTACATTGCAAAAGAAGATGTCACTGATACCGACACTGATGAAGATGTGGAGGTAGTAGTTGTTGCAATGAAGGATGACTCAGAGGAAGATGAGAGGTATGTATCATCTATTGAATCTACTTTTATGTCTTCTCTGAAGATTGGTAAGTCTAGTAGCATAAATAAGAATGATGATAGTGATAGCAATACTGATGATGAGCTTGATGAACTTGAAGCTCTTATGGCCAGAAGGTTACCTAAAGGTAAAGGAAGGTATAGAGGTAAACTACCTTTAGCATGCTTTAATTGTAAAGAGGTTGGTCATATTGCTGCTAGATGTCCACACAAGAAAGATGATGACAAAAATAAAGACCGATCTAGTGAAGGAAGCTATGGGAGAAGAGGCAACAAAAGTTACCGACACTACAACAGAGACAACCGAGACAATAATGATAAAGGCAATAAGGTGTGCTACATTGCAAAAGAAGATGTCACTGATACCGACACTGATGAAGATGTGGAGGTAGTAGTTGTTGCAATGAAGGATGGCTCAGAGGAAGATGAGAGGTATGTAGAGAACACACTTATCTCTAAGGTTAATGAAAATGATACATGGATCATAAATAGTGGTTGTACACATCACATGACTGGTGATGAAGAGAAATTTGATCATTTTGAAGAACATAATGGAGGATTTGTTAGAATGGGTAATGATGCACCTTGTATGGTTAGAGGAAAAGGATCCCTGATGATAAATGATAAAATTAGATGTGACAATACTTATTGGGTAAAAGGTCTAAACTATAATTTGCTAAGTGTGGTACAGTTGAACAATTCAGGCCACTGAGTTGCTTTTGAGAGCAAGAAAGTAAAGATATTTAATGATGGAGGAAGACTTATCAGATCTAAAACACAATCGAGAGGTAATTTGTTTTATCTTGATAATGATCAATCTTCTTGTTTAATGATGAAAGATGAAGATGCATGGTTGTGGTATAAAAGGTTATGTCATGTGAATTTTGATAATATGATTAAGATCAGTAACAAGAAAAAGGTTAGAGGTCTGCCTAACTTATATAAGCCTGATCATGTTATGTGTCATGAATGTTAGAAAGGTAAAATGACAAAATCTAGTTTCAAAAGCAAAGATTATTCAACAAAGAAATCACTTGAGTTAGTGCATACCGACCTATGTGGTCCTATGAGAACTCAAAGTTACCAACAGATATTTTATTCTTTTTGTTGATGATTATACTAGATTAATGACAGTCATGTTCTTGAAGGAAAAATCAGAGGCATTTAAGATGTTCAAGTGGTATAAAGCAAAAGTTGAGAAAGAGACTGGTAAATAATTGAAATGCTTAAGATCTGACCGAGGTGGTGAATTTATTTCTGATGAATTTACTAATTTTTTTAATGAGCATGGTATTAAAAGATAGGTCTATGCACCGAGGACACCACAACAAAATGGAATAGCCGAAAGGAGGAATAGGTCAATAGTTGATTGTGCAAGGACACTGATGTTGCAAAAGAATGTTGCTCAAACATACTAGAGAGAAGCAGTCAGCACAACTGTTTATGTTCTAAATCAAGTACAACTGAAGAAGAACACTAATAAGACACCCTATGAGTTATGGTTTGGTCACAAACCCACTGTAAGTTATTTCAAAGTTTTTTGGAAGTAAATGCTTTATTCTGAAGGATGAAAGAAATGGGAAGTTTGACTCAAAAGGTGATGAAGGGATATTTCTGGGATATTCCACTAAAAGTAAAGCATACAAGTGTCTTAACAAAATAACTAATAAAATGATTGAAAGTAATAATGTTCAAGTTGATGAGTTTGATGATGAGAAAGCACAAAAGAACCAGAAGACTACGGTAGATTCAGTTACATTGAACAACCAGAGTACCTACCGACGAAGCAGATAGTGACAACTAGTCAACAAGAAAATAATACCAAGGAACAAGAAAAAGAAACTGACGAGCAGGAAGCACTTACCGAACAAGCAAATAAACTTGCACAGGATGAACAAGAAAGAAGAGATCAGATACTGGCAATATTTCAGAAGACATCATCCCGAGACACAAATAATTGGAGACAGACAAGCTAGCATGCAAACAAGAAGTAAAGCAAGACAAGGTACATGTCTAGTTTGTGAATATGAACCGAAGAATGTAAAAGTTGCATTAGAGAATGATGAATGGGTTAATGCAATGAAAGAGGAAATAGAACAAATAGAGAAGAACAAAACTTGGAGTTTAGTACCCAGACCTAAGGACAAGAATGTTATTGGTACTAAGTGGATATTCAGAAACAAGCTTAATGAGAATGGAGAGGTAACAAGGAACAAAGCTAGGTTAGTATGCAAGGGATATGCACAAGAGGAAGGAATAGATTATGGTGAGACTTTCGCACATGTTGCTAGATTAGGAGTCAGAATGTTACTTGCATATGCTACACACAAAAAGTTCAAAGTTTATCAAATGGATGTTAAATCTACATTTCTGAATGAGATACTTGAAGAAGAAGTCTACATAGAACAACCTGATGGGTTCGTTGATCCAGAAAACAAAGATATGGTATGTAGATTACATAAAGATTTAAATGGTTTAAAGCAAGCACCGAGAGCCTGGTATGAGAGGCTGCATAACTATTTGCTAAGTATTGGATTTGTTAGAACAAGTGAGAACAATAATCTATACATGAAAGGAAATTCTAATGATACTATCTTGATTGCTGAGATATTTGTGGATGACATAATATTTGGAGGATAAGATCAAATCTGTAAGTCATTTGCTGATGAAATGAAAAGTGAATTTGAAATGTCTATGTTTGGAGAGATTAAGTTCTTTCTAGGCTTACAAGTGATTCAACAGAATGATGGTATATTCATCACACAATCTAAATACATAAAGGAAGTATTGAAGACATTTGGCATGGAAGATGTTAAACCTGTGGGAACATTGATGGCTACTGGATGTAAACTGACTAAAGAAGATGGAACTACTGAGGTAAACCAGACACTATACCAATCCATGATTGGTAAGTTAATGTATGGAGTTCACAGTAGACCTGATATAGCACATGATGTTGGAATAGTTGCTAGATTTTTTGCAAACCCTAGAGAGTCACACATGATTGCTACAAAGAGACTCTTAAGATGCCTAAAGAAAACTGAAGATTATGGACTATGGTATCCTAAGAAAGGCAAGTTTGAACTTAAGGTATACACCGATGTTGATTGGGCTGGAAATGTGGATGATAGAAAAAGTACCACCGGAGGAGCATTCTTCTTTGGTGAAAGACTTGTTACTTGGACAAGTAAGAAACAGGCTTGCATTTCTCAGTCTACAACTGAAGCAGAGTATGTTGCTGCTACTACTAAATGTTCAAATATTGTGTATATCAAGCAAGTGTTAGAAGGTATAAATGAGGTAATCACTGAGCTGGTGATTATATATTGTGATAACACTAGTGCTATTAATATTTCAAAGAATCCGGTGATGCACTCTAAAACAAAACATATATCTATTAAGTATCACTACTTAAGGGAACAAGTACAGGAGAAGCAAGTGAAGCTATAATTTGTTACATCAAAAGAACAACTTGCAGACATATTTACCAAGCCTCTACTGAAGGATACATATGAATACTTGAGGACTAGACTTGGGGTTCATCCCCTGTCTACCGATCACTAAGGTGATCTAGAGGTTGCATCAACCTAATCTTATCAGAAGATCATACATGTTGATGCACCAGAGTTCACACTTTGGACTTCTGTCTAAGGTTGTGAAAGGTTGAAGTACTGGAACAGATTTGCAAATAAGTATACCGAGATACAAAAAATGCACCAGACAACAGAGAGTTACATGGCTACTATAGAGCTATATGTTTTTATTGCTCTTTGGCATTGTTGTCAAAGGGAGAGAGATCAATATGAAGAATGTGAAGCCAAAGACAAAGGGAGACAGATACAAAATAGGGAGAGCATTGAAAATCAGTTACTAAGAACAAAAGAAAACCTACGAACTGAAAAGATCATATCTGTAGAACTTAGTCTGCACTTGCAAATACTTTTATGTAACGTAGTGATTAAACATATTAAGCTAAGGAGAGCTTGTACCATTACAACATTTGTTGACAGAGTTGTAGAATATATGTTTGGTATTTGTATGGCATATTTCATATTGCTTGTGTTGCCATCAATGCCAAAGGGAGAGATTGATGAACTACAACTGATTTGAATAAACTGTATGACTTGAAGATCTGTGATTTAAGATCACTAAGTTGTTGATTAGATATGTAAGATGATTAAATCAGTAATATGTTGTCATTGATGTTAACTAGTTTTGACAATACTTATCTTGTAAGTTACTATACCCAAACATCTATAGAAAGAAGAAGAAAAGAGATGAAGAACATATATATCTACATGAGGAAGATGGATATGACAGATAAGGATGAGGAATACATTGGGTAACTTATGAATGAGTCTATGACCTTATGTTATTGACTTGATTATGTTGCATTCATCTATGATGAAGGATAGAGCAAAATGCACAAAGCAATGTTGTCGGTTAAAGAAGCATTTTAGTATACACCGATGTAGTGTAGTGTAGTGTATACCGAGCACAATATAAATCAAGCTTGTGTTTACCGACACATTTCTTTGTTAACCGAGCAGAAGAAAAGAACTAAATGACTAGTTTAGCCGATGGAAGTTGATGAGCTGTAAAGTACCTCGAAATCAGGGATGGAGATAATGTTTGTTACGAAGATCGACGGCTAACATAATTCGAAGAAGATCTAAGGGATTGAAACAAAACATGTTACTGACACATCAGCCGAGGAAGGTTAAAGTGGCAAAATCAACAAAGGAGATTAAGCGGCAAAATCTGATGGATGGAATTAAAATGGTTTACTCGTCTATTTAAGAGACTAGGATTTCATAATGAAATCATGCTGGAAGAAGGAGATTGCAGAGATATCACGTGAACAAGCTTCATGCATGCCTGATCAGACTGGTTAAGGAGAACCAAACTGTAGAGATTACCAAGCGTCAAAAAGCTATAACCGAGTGACAGTAAGTTACTGAATATTAATTAAAATAGAATTGATATATTGATCAGAGGATTTGAATGAGGTTAACATAGATCTAATAATATGCAATTGAATTTGTGTTGTAATCAGATCAACTACTGTTATATTTTAACCATTGTAAATAGAGAAATCTCTTAATATAGTGGACTAGAAAGTCTTGTAATGTCATTCATAGAGTGTACATTTGTTATCCTGTCAACCCCATAGTGAATGCTGGTTGGACGATAACGGTTGGTCTAAAATCTTCTAACAAGGTCACACCTCACAATGTGTTTGTAACCTTTAACAGGGTTGGGTCTTCACCGACCTCATTTTAGAAGAGTGAACAATTTTTGGGTTGCCGATCCCAGGTGGTTTTTCCCTTCACAGGGTTTCCACGTTAAATCTCTTGTGTTATGTCTTGATTGTGATGATTGTTTGTTGTCATAATTTACATGTTGCATATTGGATTTGATCGATAATCACTATATGTTATTAACTGGTAATCGGTAAAAACACAGACATAATACTATTTTACTTTATCGATCTACAGAAGTTTTAGTAGATTGTTTTTGGATATACATTTTGTGATTGGGATTGTGGATAACTGATTCACCCCCCTCTCAGTTATTCTAACAGATGGAAGTAGGTATCCATCTTTCTCTTCCTTATCATGTCTACTATGTAGCCATAATAAGGAGGGGAACATACATATGGCCTCCCTTGTACTATAGTTATGCATTTATGATTTTATTTTAACCTTTTTTGTTTTGCAACATGCTAAATCCTGAACAGGCTATAAGTGATACAAATCTCCATCCCTAGGATACGCATTTATTTACATACAATATGATAAATCCCAAACAAGGTGTAAGTGGGATAAATTTCCATCCTTGGGATACACATTTACAAATATATGCCATGGTGATATGAGGACATTGATCTATGGGTGCTTAAAATCATCAGAAGATGCACTACATGCATACACAAAGTTGCCAGAAGGTGCATAGTTTATGGGATTGACTACTAGGAACATCCACCTGTTAGGATCTCCTCTCTTTTTGTGATACATAGTAAGGTGGAAATCTTATTGGGTGAGGTAATCACCTCTCTCTCTCTCTCTCTCTCTCTCTCTCATGCTAGTAGGACTAGATCATGAGGGTATGATATATATGATGTTACTTTTGTCTTTTCTATGTGATCATTTATGCTCTTGTAATAGCCTTCCAAACATGACATTAGTGGATAAGGCATTTTTCGATTGAGGTCTCTTTCACTAGTTGATTTGGGTTTGTTTTAGTACTAACCTCTTTTGTGTCTTTCATTTTTCTTTTTCTCTTTTTTTCTTTTTTTTTCTTTTTGCATTGTTTTTGTGCCCTTGTGCATGGGTGTGGAATTAGGATCCTTGGTTTGGGGGATTATGTCCTTTGAATAAGTGATGTTTTATCTCTTTGTGATTCACCAAATTCTTTCTCCTCTTCCTTTGCCGTGAATATGCCTAGTCCCATACTCTTGCTAAAGTGGGGGCTAAATTTATTGTCTTAAAATGGAAGCACCCATGATAAGACATTTTATCCATCCTTAATAGGATGTTTTGGGCCCCTTTTAGATGTATCCATAATATTTGGATATCCTCCTAGGTGATTGTGCCTTTTGTTCCTTGTTTTGTCCCTTTTCTATGCTTCTTTTCCTGCTTTTTGAGACCCTGAGACAATTTTGGAAGGCCCTGACATTTAGGTCTAGGCCAAATTTTGGCCTTGACCTTGTGGGTCACCCTTTTCGGGATCCTAGGCCTCTTTAAAAATTTTAATTTTCTCTTGTCTTCTAGTCGACCCTTCTCGATTTTGGAGACACAAGTGGGTATAAAAAGAGGCCTTCCCTCTTCATTTTGGGGGATCCAAGAATATCAATTCAATCCACAAGTGTTAAAAGTTCATACTTTCAAACTATTTCATGCTCTCACAAGCTCTCAAGGTGTCCATTGAAGATCAA
This sequence comes from Chamaecyparis obtusa, assembly GCA_027943335.1. NCBI lineage: Eukaryota > Viridiplantae > Streptophyta > Pinopsida > Cupressales > Cupressaceae > Chamaecyparis > Chamaecyparis obtusa. Next base: position 284,358 of record BSBK01004313.1, on the reverse strand, counting down.
GGATTCAAGCTTTCAATTTTCAAGCAATTGAAGGAGTTTTGCAAGGACATTCAAAGATCATATTATTCTTGGATTCTTTCCCCTAGATCTAGCTTCTTTCTTCAAGGAGATAGTGGAGTTGGCCATCAAGGAGGGAAGATCTACCTTCATACATTCAAGATCCACTATCACATATTCAAGATCTACAATCGTTCCTCCAAGATCTATCATTCTTTTTCAAGGTGGATTTCAAGCATACACATGCATTGAGGTTTTGATTTACATTTATTTCCTTTCTAGGTCTTTGGTGTTGATTCAATGCTATTGCATTAACATACTTGATTACATCTTAAACACAATTATATATTCATTGATTAGTATTGATTTATTGTTAGATCTACTTCTAATACTTGCTAACATTCTCTTTCTTATTGTTTAAAGGTTGATGTTAATTCCTAAACTAGGGTTTGACTGGGGCAAACCCCTCTCCAACAACACAAAACCCTATTTCTCTTGCAAATCCATATTTACAGGATTTTGGATCTATTTTTAGGAGTTTTTGGAATAGGGCACAACTGTAGATTTAGAATCAAGAAAGATTAGCAAATCAGGTCTAGGCCAAATTTTGGCCTAGTCCTGGGTCAAGATCAACCCCAAGTCAACATAGACCTAAAAAATCGGCCTAGTCTAGGAGCATAACAGTTTCTAGGTTTTGCGAAGCTTGCAATTTTAGTCCCGATTCTTGAATTTCAATCGTTTCTAACACAGTCTGACAGGGTATTTACAGGTTTGTATTTTCCAAGGTAAGTTCTCCTTTTTTTTCATTTCAATACTTGCTTTCATACATCTCTATTTTATCCTTCATTTGCAAAACCCTCTATTTATGGAGGTAAGAGAGAAGTTAATTCAAGCAATTTGCCCCTTTGTGAAGGTTACAAATTGACACTTTCTCTTGTGTTAATCGGGCCTCCTTTGGTGGTGGAATCTTGGTATTCTCTCTCCATTTGTTATAGGTTAGATCTCATTTCACCCAATACACTTTCTAGGCTATTTAACTATTCTATTACACTTTGAAGGTGGAGTTGACTAGCATAACACATCTTGCTAGACCATCAATTCCACCTTTGCGTCGATAACCCTTTTTGGAATGAGTGGAACTAGTATATCACAACTTTATAGCCTTTCTACTCTTTCCTCTTCCTCTTTTCTTCCATGGATCACCTAGCATAACACAAATTTCTAACTTGTTAGACTCTCTCTCTCTCTCTCTCTCTCATAGCTTTGCTACTGGGTTAGACCATGGAGTATTGTCTTATCTTTGGTGATGTTCTTACCCTTTTCATGTTACCACTTGTGCTTTTGTAATAGCTTTCTAAACATGATACTAGTGGTTGAGACATTTTCTTGATTGAGGTCTCTTCAACTAGTTGATTTGGAGTTTTGTCTTTAGTAATATCCCCTTTTTCTTTTGTTGGTGTTTTTTGTCTTTGTTTTTTGTTTGTGTGCCCTTGCATGTGGTTGTTTTAATTAAGATCATTTATTTGGGGGCTTGTGTCCTTAAAGTTAGTGAAGTCTTATCTTTTTGTAGTTTTGCCCATGATCTCTCTTTGTCTCTCTTCCTTTATTGTGAACATGAGGTGGATTCATAGTCCCACTAAAGTGGGGGCTAAATGCATTGTCCTAAATTGTAAGCACCTAATATTAGATGCACAATTTCACCCTATTTTAGCATATATGGGGTCTTGCATTAATTTTTGGTACTCTAGCCCCAATTCCACTTTTTATTCCAATATTTCCTCTTCAATTGAGACCCTTGGGCCAAATTTATTTGATTTTTGGGGGGAATAGGTTGACCCAGATGACCTATTCCCCAATGTTTCCTTTGAAATTTGAATTAGAGGCTTACCTCAATGGTTGAGAGGGAAATCCAATCTCTCATCGGCTTCTTCAAGTTTTGAGCTTCAAAATGCTTGTGAGGTGTATATATATGCAATCTACCTCTACTCATTTTGGTGAACCACATTCACGATTTCATCCAAGCAAGAAGCAAGCATTCAAAGCTTCAAAATTCAAGTAATATCAAGGAATATTTCAAGCATCCAAGGCATGATTAAAGCTATCTTCTCCATTGTAGCAAGCTTCCCTCCTATGATGGCCAAGTAGAGGAGATCACAATCAAGGAAAAATATCATCTCCATCCATTTAAGCATTTAAGTCTTCAAAGCATTCATTCCATCCCCTTTCTCCATATCAAGCACTATGACAAACTACAACAATAATTATGCAAGACATGTCTTTCATGATTTCCACTTAGGATTTTATGTGGATTTAAGCTATTGCATCAACATTTGTGATCACATTCAAAGAAGCATTTGCATTGTCAAGGTATAAGACACTTCATGTTTCAGATCTAGCATCTACTCTATGTTAACACACCTTCCTTTATTTCATTTCAAGGTTGATTCCACACAGGGGCTTCATTGAGGCAAACCCCTCTTTACACAACAATTTCCTTCTTTTTTGTGTCTAGGTGTTGAATAGGATGAATAACTAAGAGGGGGGGGGGGGGGCGGAGGGGGTGAATTAGTTATTCACAAACACATTCTAAAACTTTTACTGTGTCAGTAAACTCAAAACCATACAAATGATATTGATTGTTAAATCTATATTAACTTATATTCTATAGGTAACCACATCAATCAATTATAACAAATGTAAACATGAAAGCATAGACTCACCAGCACAAAGATCATCAGAATTTACATGGAAACCCAAATTGGGAAAAACCACATAAAAGCTAATTCTCATGAAAAGAACACCGGTAAGGTGATTTTTTTACAAGTGGCTTACTGTCGGTTCGCTCACTTCCATTGGCTCACTATTGGTTGAGCTAAATACCTTGAAATATGAATATAGCTAACTGCCAATACAAATTTTACTAACATTAGGTGAACTGATAGAATTGCATCTGATTATGCATGAAACAATTCCAAATGATAGCACACAAATCATTAATAGAAAAGATCCAATATAGATCCTCTGCCAACATACACCAATCTTCTACAACTCAATATATAAGGGCTCTCTCTGCAATACTCAGCTTCAACCACTCTACTACCTAATATACTAAAATGGACTCCCATTATATCAACTTAAAATCTTTATTACATATGCTTGCACTATACTTCTCTTATATCATTCCACGCCACTCACATACATCGGATACAAAAATGCTTTTCTTTCTTTATATGGATAGTCGATCATACATATGTCAGACACACCAAATGTATGTGATGGCCTTGAGTCAAAAAGATATTACAATTGTATTTAATGCATTAACACCGATCCTAAATCTATGACCTACTTATGAAAACTTTACAACATGCTACCACCTGACGCAAATATAGGTTGGACTTAAGATGTATACAATGCATATTACATTTACCGAAACTGTTGGAACACCACAACTAGGTCCATGACTTGATTAGCACAATATTTGAACCCACCAATAGATGAAACTTGATAGAACATGTGTAGAATATGATACCAAAAATAACTTGATGAATTGCAAGAGAGTCCAAATATCACGAGCACCTGGAAGAACACTGTAATCATAGTAGTCGATAGTAATTGGTAGAAAACACCATGCACCACTAATTATCGAAAGCATACAAGTGTACCAAAATATGTAACTCATGAGTAGAATCAAGTACACCTGCCATAAAATACCAAAATTATACATACTAAACATGTCTTGTGTATAACCGAAACTTTTTATGCTTTATCAACAACTAATAGGTTGACAACCAAAACTACCAACAACCAACCGATATCGCCAAGATGTTGGTATGAAGGTTTTTACATCAATGACAACAACATCTCAATATATCTAACAATCTCCCTTGTTGGCATGGATGAAAAAATACTAAAAATACAAAAACTCACATTGGAAATCTCCCCCTAAGTAGACACCTTATATTATGTTTGTGTTTCTTTATTTCTCCTCCTTTTTTCTACGATGGTAAAGGGCCAAAAATAGAACTAAGAAAGTCAAAGAAATACAACATTTTTAACATAAAAGACTTTCTTATACCTTTCCTTCAAAACTGGAAGCTCCTTCTTCCATTCAACAATAACAACACCCATCCGGGCACACAAACTATCACACTCAACTAGTTTGTCAAAATATCTACTCTAGCCCAAATACAAACCATTGCTCATAATCTTCAACATTAACAAGAATGCTAGTAACATGCTCTACCCAGACGTCTACCATGTCCTTCACTAAGAAAAATGTCTTTATCAGGTCTTCCCTCCGTCTTTGTAACATCAACAACTCTTCCTGAAGATCACCAAATCTGATCCTCTATTTTCCTTATTTGTCTTTGAAATAATTGTACTTATTTCTTAGCTCATTCAATAATTTCTCAATAAATTCACTTCTTCCTCTGAAATTGTTTACAACAACAACCCACTGAAGACAATACCTATATATTCACAATTTCCTTCACACAATCCTTTGTCTCACCAATAGCTTTAGAAAAAAATTTATTTTCATTTGTACATTTCTTCTCTATAGACCTCTTGACCACACTAAAATTTGCACCATACTATAATAAATTGTTTTCAATGCCTCTAACTAATTCAACTGGTAACATACTATACACACTAGATACTATGATCCTTTTACTAATCAAGTGATCAGTGAGAAATTCCATCACCAAAGTCTTGTCATAACCAAAGTCTTGTTCATCAATGAACAATTTGTCCACATTCTAGTAATCCGATAAAAATTACCATCTTTTAGTAACGTTTGGATCATATCAGAAGATTTTTGTCATCTTTTAGTAACATTTGGACCATATCAGAATCTATAGGGTCAGATTATGATAGAGAAACCACATCTTTCTCCATCTCTTCTTCTTTTTCTTCTTTTACATTATCTTCCTTATCTTCTTCATCTTCATCTTCTGAAATGGTAAAAATTTCCTTTCCTTTAGCACTTATTTTTCTCTTCTTAGGTTCTAAAGAGGAACCACCGACAACTACTTACAATCTCTTTTGACTCGAGGAGGAACCCTCCTCACCATGAATTACCAAAATAATAGGTCAGTAACCATCAAACCTGTACCAATACTCTCTTGTAAAGAAAATAAATATGCCTTACAAGCATCTACTCTATTTTTCAACACATCAAGATATCTATAAATTTGCTTATTGATAGGGATGTTACCAGGTAATGACATTAAGAAATAGAAAGCTATACACATGACCAATGACCCAAATCTAAAACCATATCCACCTTCAACAGTCATCTTCACATTTTCAAGAAAATTTTCCAATAACATCTTACAAAGATCCATTTGAACATTTTTCCCTACAATTTTATGTGCAATATAAACATCTAATGTCAAAGTGGCACCATCACAATTCTAAAATTGAATTTTATAAGAAATTCCATAGGCGACATACCTTACTATTGGATCTTCCAAGGTGTCAATAAGAAGTGTACACTATTTACGACTGATTTCAACCAGTTCTTCTACTTCCTTATATCTTATTATCTTCTTTCTAGGTAATTCACCGACTCTACATAATCCTATAATAACTCCACTTATCTCCTTTGACACTATATATAGTTTGTCCAGCACTAGGGTTTCACTTTGAAACCGACTCAACAAAAATAAAATAAATTCTCTATCGTCGCACTAGGGAGATTCTCCCCAAATATCCAATCCAATATTTCTAATTCTCTGCATATTTTCTGCAAGCAATCCGAACTCCAATTTCTTGATTATGCTATGATCAAATTCCTTCAGCTCAACCTTCTTCATTTTCCTTGTCACAGATGCACCAACACTTTGAAAAATCAATTGAGACTTCACAAAATTTATCCTCAAGCTATCTCTGCAAATTCTCAGATTTCTCTTCTTACTATAGTACCAAATAATTTAAAAAAATTCAGATTTATAACTTTGAGCTTTCATAATTGCCTTTCCCTCCAAAAATTAAATATTGCTGATGCAACTCAGTCATACTATGCACATCAATCAATCAATTAATAACTATAATTATGATATGTCATCATTATTACTTCATCCTTCCTACTAGAAACAAGCTAGTTGCATCTTGTATCACTTCAGAGAAAGGGAGATATATGATTTAGCATGTTAATACTCCCCTTGAGTCAAAGCATCCAACTTAGTTATTGGAAGATCTAGTATCGAGATCCGATACCACATGGCTCTCCACACCAGCAACATCCTTCATTTTCCAAGTCATATTAGTCTTTTGAGATTCACTTGAAACCGTAATAGTGTTACCATCTCTAGCATTTACCAGAGCATCACTAGGTCTGCATGCATTAGCATAATGACCAATCTACCTATATTTGAAATAAATAACATTCCTCTTATCAAATCTTACCAATTGAGCCTTAGATCTGCATTGACTATCCTTGTGACCATAATTGTGACACACAACAATTCCCATGAAATGTATTATTCACTACATTCTTCTTAACCCGATTATAAATTTGACTTCTACATTGACTTGGCTTATGACCAACCTTATGACATATTAAAACATTAAACCTTTTGTTCCTTTATCATCTTACAATCAATTGCCTTGTGGCAAAAATTCTTGCAAATGTGACAATAACCGTTAAAAGATAAGTACCTTTGAGAATTCAGTTTCCTTATTGGAGGTCTTTTTGTGGTTGTATTTTGATTTCTAACCTTGCTTGTTACTTCAACCTTTGCATCATCTTCAATTACCTTCTCTTTGCCTTTGTCCTTCTAATTTGAGCATTCACCGATAAATCCTAATCCTTCCTTATATTTGCGACTCTTCTGTAGGGTTAATAACTTATCCAAAATAGTACTACTCTCACACATCTTTGTTTCAAATCTCAACTTCTTCAATTCCAATTCTAGGTTCTCATTTTCATCTGATTTCATCTTGATGATATTCTTGAGATTCTCTTCAAATTCCTTCCATTCTTCCATTGCAATCTCCAGTTCTTCTCTAGTCCTTCTCACACCTTCCATTTTATGCTTTAATCCATCTTTGATAAACTCCTCAGTATTTTCCTTGATATTTAGCTTCTTTTCTAATTCTTCCACCTTTTCTTTTGATTCCTTCACTTCTTGTTCCAGGTTTGCTACTTTTTATTTTGAGTCCTTCAATTCCTGATTGACTTCCTTATGCATTGCTTTAAACTTTTGGATCTGATCTCTCAACTTACTAATACATGCATTTTCTTCCTTCGGATTCTCTTTTAGCTCTTCATGCTCTGGTTTGGTATTGTAAATGTCACTTATCATGATATGTCAATCCTCATCAGCATAGTATCCTCCTCCCATCTGTTCAAACAACCAAGATCTCCCTCAAGCAGTTAAGATCTATCTGTAAGGGACCAGACTCTGATACCAATTGTTGAACAAGTCGAATAACTGAGGGGGGGGAGTGAATCAATTATTCAAACATACTTTCTAAGAGTTTTATTGTGTCAGTAAACTCAAAACCATACAAATGATAATGACTGTTAAATCTATATTAACTTTTATTCCACCGGTAACCATATCAAGCAATTGTAATAGATGTAAACATGAAAGCACAGAATCACTGACAAAAAGAACACCAAAATTTAGATGGAAACCCAAATTGGGAAAAAACATGAAGAAGCTATTTCTCATGAAAAGAACACTAGTTAAGGTGGTTTTTTACAAGTGGCTCATTGTTGTTTTATCATTGCGTTTGGCTCATTGTTAGTCGAGCTAACTACCCTAATACAAATTTTACTAACAATAGGTGAATTGATGGAATTGGATCTGACTATGCATGAAATTTTTTCAATTGATAGCACATGAATTACCAATAGCAAAGATCTAATATAGATCCTCTACCAACATACACTAATCTTCTACAACTCAATATATAAGGTCTCTCTCTACAATACTTAGCTTCAATGAATTTGCTGCCTAATATACCAAAATGGGCTCCCACTATATCAACTTCAAATATTTGTTACATATGCTTGCACTATACTTCTCTTACATCATTTCACACCACTCACATACATTAGATACAAAAAGGTTTTTCTTTATTTATATGGATATCTGATCATACATATGTCAACCACACCAAACGTGTGTGATGACCCTAAATCAATAATATATTACAATTGTATTTAATGCATTACCATCGATCCTAAATATAGGACCTACTTATGAAAACTTTACAACACACTACTACGATACCCAAATATAGGTTGCACTTAAGATGTATACAATGCATATTACATTTACCAAAACTGTCAGAACACCACAACCAAGTCCATGATTTGATTAACATAATGAATGAGCCCACTGATAGATGAAACTTGATAGAACATGTCCAAAATATGATACCAAAAACCAATTGATGAACTGCAAGAAAGTCCAGATATCAAGAACACTGTAAGCATAGTAGTTAACAATAACCGACATAAAACACCATGCACCACTTCTTACCAAAAGCATAAAAGTGTACCAAAATATGTAACCCGTGAGTAGAGCCAAGTACACCTTCCATAAAACAACAAAACTATATGTATTGAACTTGTCTTGTGTATAACCAAAACTTCTTATGCTTTACCAACAACCAACACGCACACAATCAAAATTGCCAACAACCAACTGATACTGCCAAGATGTTAGTATGAAGGTTTTGAAATCAATTAGAACACTGCCAACAACATCTAAATATGTCTAACAACGTGAATATGTGGTGCTAGTGTTAGGACCGAATATGAGAAGTACAAGAGTCCGACTATAGTCTGCAATTGAAATCATCAAAAAGTGCACAAAATAGGCTGACCTAGTCGACCTAGTTTTTGGTTCATGTTTTTGACGTCTAAATCAGTCTATTTAGTTTCTATCAGTTGGTGTGCACAAAAAGTCACTCTTTTCCCTCATTTCATCTTACATCTTACATCTTACATCTCTCTATCAATTGCCCTCTTTTCAACATTCCATTTATTGAAGGATCACTACACCCATTCAAAGCTTGGGTCCTTTCAAGCCTAGTGGGTCATCTTCCTTTTGAATGTGATATAGAAAATATGATCTCATCCCACCGATCCACTTGTGCTATAGTAATCATTACATATTTTGAAAAATATCACTTGAGCATTTTGTCTTTGAAGTGCTCAATACCTTGATTTGATAAATAATCTTCTAATTTATATAAATCCTTCTTAGTAGTAACATTTGGTTGAATACTAGGATGAGGTCCCGACTTGATTAGTGAGAGCTTCCTATGGTAGCATGAGCTTACAAGATCCAATTTCCCCTCAGTCCATGTGGTAACACTATTTTTTTTTATTGAATACTTAGGAATGCTATCTAATATAGCCAAAGCCTCCTTCAACTTATTCTTTATCTTCCAATTCATCGATTGACTATTCCTTCAAGAAAGAGAAAAAAATATAGAATTATGTGATCAAAAGGTGACACACTTCTATAAACCATTGTTCTTGAGAGAATCCATGAAAGAGGATATCCTAAGAGGTGAAATATAGCTTCCTAGTTGAAGCAAGTTTAATCCTTATCATGATGCTCATCAAATTGACATGAAGGATTAGTGACTTGACTACTCCAAGATGGAAGATTCAAATCTAAGAATAAAGATAAGATGCAAGAATGCAAGTTATAAATGAGAGATTAAGCTAAGGATGTATGTAAGCAACTAGTATAGTAGAATGAGAATGCAAGAGCTAAATATATGAAGCAATGCAAGAAAGAAACTAGATTAACAATGCAAGATTAAACTATAAATAAAGCTAGGCTAAGAACTAAAATTAGCAAGATTATTCTAAGAATGCAAGAGAGCTAGAATGCAAGAATGTACTTCAATCATAATCAAGATTGAGACCTCAACAAATGATCAAGATGGAACCCCTGAGCCAAAGAATAGCTTCCTTTTAAAGAAATTGCCTCAAGAACGGAGGGCTAAGATTAAGAGGCAATAAAATGAGTGGATGAGATGAAGAGGCAAAAGGAGATGCAAGGTTAGGTAGAGATGAGTGGTGAGGATTAAGAGGCAAAAGCAAAATGTTAGGTAGAATAAGATAAAATAGCATTTGAAAGCACAAATCCCTTTTAATTGCTAATTAATCAAGATTAAGTGTGCGCACATGTGAATGTGTTCTTTTAATAAAAGTGTAGGAACTTTATATTAAAAGTAAGGTTTTTAGAAATTAAATACATATGCAAGCTCTAGAAATTAGACCCTAGTATAAGCTTGATATGAGATTTTTGATTTAATTATGCAAAGGGGATTTTAAGGGTTACTTTGCAACAGAGAAACAATTTGATCAAAATGGGGGCTCAAGTTCTAGTTGACCAATTTTAGGTGATTACAAGAATCACCCTTGATAATGATGTTATCAAAGTTATAAAAATTGATGAATTATAATCTAAGTAGTACTTCAATCTTAACTTCATTGTGGCTCATAGTTTCAATTTTTTTATTGCCACTTTAATTACCTTGAAGAATCTAGAATAATACATCCAATACCAAATAGACTTGGGCTTCCCTAACACAACCTCAAATTTAAATTTCCATATGCCTAAGAGAGATGAGGCCCATTTCACTACAAGCAATCCGAAACAATAGAATTAGATACATATGAATGCGAGTTTTCTTTGGACTGTTATCTTACTAAAACTAGCATATGATTGAAAATAGAATTAGTAAGTGGGCAAAAGAGAAACATAAACATGCAAAAGGGAATGCTGGTTTCATACCTAAGCATTCGACAATTGATCATTGCATTACTCTGAGACACATTATTGAAAAAGGATGAGAGAATAAGGATGAAGTCTTTTGTTGCTTTGTTGATTTTAAAAAGGCTTTTGACACGGTCCATAGGGACAAGCTTTGGCATAAAATGGAGAGATGTTGTTCATTGGATTTATGAAGAGGTCAAAAGTCAAAATTAGAACTTTAGCTGGCATTTCGGAATGTTTTAGGAGTGATATCGAGCTCAAACAAGGTTGTCCCTTGTTGCCTACCCTGTTTGGACTATGTATTGACAAACTAGAAGAGTGGTTAAACATGAAAAATGATGAGGGTATTCAATTGGGGGAGTTTTAATAAGGTCGCTCCTTTACGCGAATGATCTCATTTTAATTGCCAAATTTGCTCGTGGTTTGCAAGAACATTTACATACACTTGAACATTTTCGTAGTATGGTGGGAATGCAGATTAACATCAACAAAACTAAAATCATGGTGTTCTCCACTAGCAAAAAATAGAATCAACATAAGTTTTATTTTGAAGGCAGTATTCTTGAAGAAGTTATGGATTACAAATATCTCGACATTGAGTTTAACAAGAATCTAAGATGGGAAGGTTGCATAAAGAAAAGAATTTGACGAGGCTAAAAGGCCTTTTATGCTCTTCAAAAGAGATGTAGAGAGGTAGAGGTTTGGGATTGGAAAAATACTCAAACCCTTTTTTGGTCTTTTAGTTTTGCCAGTTGTTCTTTATGGTTGTGAGGTGTGGGCCAACAACACCTCCATCTCACAATGGAAGCTAATAGAGGGAATTAAAACATGTTTGATCACAACCAAGTTCAAAATCAAGAGCACTGTCCCATATGATATCATGTTAAGCAAAATGGAAGCTACCCCTATTGAAGGAATGGCTATGGTGCATCTCTTAATTTATCTTAAAAGAACCAAACAAATGGAAGACGGTAGATGGCCTAAGGTTGTCTTTAATGATGTATTATGTAAAAGGAAGAAAACATGGATGCAACAAAACATCAAGTGGATGGGTAAATGGAATATTCATTTCAACAGGTGTCCCACAAATAACAAAGAAATAAAGGTTTTTGTTATGGATAAGTTCTACGAGAGGAACTGGGGTAATGGAATAGGCAAGAAAAAAAAACTATATCAATGAGTTTAATCCCACACATGACCAACTTCAAAAAGCTTACATAGGGGCCAATATTGCATGGAAAGCAAAAATTTTTATTGCTCAACTTAGGACTAACTCGTATCAGCTTTGTTGTGATACTGGGCATTGGAAAAGACCAAAAGAGGCATGGGAAGAGTGAGTTTGTCCTTTTTGCAATTCTGGGAAACTGAACACCATTTTATTGTTACTAAACACCATTTTATTGTTGAATGTGTTGCTTACAATGAATAGTTTAATAGCTAGTTATTGGCATAACTTATTCAACAATGATAACATTAAGAAGTTACGTGCACTCATCATCAACTTACATAGAAAAAGAAATGATTTATTGAAATCAACAAGGTGTCCCATAGACTATGTTTAGCCTCATAGGTGTTAAAATTATCTTTTTATTTTTCTATGACTTTGGGGCGTGCTATTTTTTTTGGAACAATCCCCATATTAAATATAACAAACAATTTATTGAGATATTTATTAAAAAAAAGAAAGAAAAGAAAAGCAAAAAATAAGCACCAATTAGTACCTGGAGTAACAAAACCAATGCCCCACCAATGCCCCTCGACGGTGGAAACCTATCCCTTGTCCATTCATTTCATTTCATTTATTCATTCAGTGTACAACGAGTAAAATGTAATAACACTGCTGCCGTCCTCAGACCCAATCTCTTCCTTTCGCGGTTAGGCTCAGCGTGGCAAAACGATCGGAGAGAAGAACAGAAACGGAGACGACAACAGGCATAAAACAGAGAGACTTATGACATTTAGTATAGGCGAGGGTTTTTAAAATTTTTATTGGCATCTGGTATTGGGATTAGAAAGGAAAGATGGATTTAAACGAGGAGCAGTTGGACTACGATGACGAAGACCGTGGTGGCGGCGGCACCAACAGCAGCAGCAGACATTTTCAGGGCACCATCTCTGCTCTCACTGAAGCAGAAGAGGAGGAAGAAGTCCCCGATGATGAAGAATATGATGATCTGTATCAAGATGTGAATGTGGGTTTTATCGAGCCCCATCAGGTACAGGTTCAAAACCCACTACCTCCTGTTTCACTTCCCGAGCTAGCAAGCCGGCCCCAAGTTGAAGCTCTTCCGTCTTCTCCGGAGTTTCGAAACCGGGTTGCAGACTACACCGACCCACAGAGAACGGCCTCCTCTTTTGCTCCGGATGAAGAGAGCAGACAAGGGTTTCAAGGGTTCTCTTCTTCTGTTGCAAATGCACCGGAAGAAGAGAATGGCAGAGGCTTTCGGACGGTCTCTTCTTCCACCGATGTTGTGGAAGAGGAGAGTGGCGGAAGGTTCCGAGCTGCTCCGCCACTAGGGCTTGAACTTAGGTCAGTGCGTGCCGGTGGGGAATCCACCTCGGGGCCTGCTGGTGGACGCGGTGGTGGTGCGGGTAGCAGTGCTGCAGGAACGCCGACATCTACACCTAGGTCTGCCAGGGGGGACTTTGATTATGCTACGGCTAGTGGTGGCGGTGCTAGTGGAAGTGGGAGCACGGTATTCGTTGGGGATTTGCATTGGTGGACGACGGATGCTGACCTTGAAGCCGTGCTCTCAGAATATGGGAGGGTTAAAGAGGTCAAATTTTTTGAAGAAAGGGCCAGTGGCAAATCAAAGGGGTACTGTCAAGTACACTTTTATGATCCTAATGCTGCCCGCCTTTGTAAGGAGGGAATGAATGGGAGACTTATTAACGGGAAACCTTGCGTCGTCGCGTACAAGAGCCCCAGGATTGTGAAGCAGGGTGGGGAGGCAGGGCCGGGAAATAGAAGTGGTGCAGGTGTGCAAGAAAAGAGAATACTGAATGATGGTGGTGGTGGTGGTGGTGCAGGAGGAGGTGGTAGAATGGGTGGTGGTGGTGGGGGTTATCATGGGGGAGGAGATAGTAGTGGAGGCGGGCGGCATTACGGCCGCTCGGGTAGAGGAGGCCATGGGCAAGGCAGGGGTCCTGGAGGGCAGGGGAGAGGAAGGGGTGGAAAGGGGGCCAGTGGAAATAATGCCGGTGGACACTATGGACACGGGCTTCTGGGACCGATGGGCATGCAGCCTGCAGGAATGATGCCCCCCATGGGGAACCAGGGTTTTGACCCGGGGTTTGGTGCTCAAATGGGTAGGGGAGGTGGTGGGGGTGGTTATGGAGGGTTTGGCCCTCACGGAGCTCATTTTGCTGGAATGGTGCCGACATTTCCAACAGTTGGATCAGTTGGCCTCCCTGGTGTGGCTCCTCACGTGAATCCGGCCTTTTTTGGTAGAGGAATGACTGCAAATGGAATGGCGATGATGCAGGGCGGTGGCAACAATAGTGGCATTCCGGAGGGTCACCAGGTAATGTGGTCGGATTCTGTGTGGGGCACTGATGGTTCAAATAAAAGAATGGGAGATTCGAGCCATGCGGAAGATATGGGATCGGATTATGGCTATGGTGGATATGGTGGCGACAAGAGTCATGACAGAGGAGGAGGGGGAGGAGGTGGTGGTGGTGGCAGATCGAATGCCCAGCGGACCAGGGAGAGGGGACTTGATAGTGACTGGGTTGGGAATTCTGAGAAGAGACACCGAAGTGACAGGGACATGGACTGGGATAGGGAAAGGGACAGGTACAGGGAGAAGGACAGGGATGGATATAAAGAGCAGAGGGAGAGGGAACACAATTGGGATAGAGATGATGAGTATGGTAGAGATCGGGCTGCAAGGCCTCGAAGCAAGTCCCGTGCTATTGAAGAAGAGGACCCTCGAACATTAGCAGAGTATGGGAAGAGGCGACGCTAGGGATCAGAGCCCAATATGCTTTACTGAGAACTTGGGCTCTTTTGGCTGCTATCGCTTCATAGCCTAGAATATCTGGGTATATGTGGATCGCCTGAAGAAGACTGCTGAATCTTTCCCCACAGTTCGTTACAAAAAAGTAAGTTTTATATATGCGAGGAAAGAAGGTGGTTTATCTTTTTAGTTTTTAAGAATTGCCGGAACCACTTTTGCTTATAAATACACTTCCATATAATCTCTAGTAAAATGACTAGTTTTTTCCTGAGCTTATATAAGCTGATAATAGTTTTCAGTAGGTTATCTAAAGTACGATCTAAAAGTTAAGTAGCAACATTTTAAGTGTCAATGGACAGTTATTCTATTTGCAAACTTAATATCATGGCAATGTGAGGTAGAGAGGGTCTTTATTTTTTTATCTTGATGTTTCCTTTTGCTGATTCATTTGTGTATGCACATTGTTTTGTCTTTCTTTAGGTGGTAATATATGTTTGAAAGGAAATATTAACTTGTATAAGACAGCAACAAATATGTTGAAAATCATTGAGGTTGGGCAACTACCCAAGTAATGGTTTGAATAACGTTGTCGAAACCTTTGGTTTTGCTAATGTTCCATGTATAGTTAGCATCTTATTGGTGATATTTCTTTTTGTGTTAGTATATTCCTAAAATGATTAGGCTTGGAAGATCAGTGTGAGCTTGCAGAAACACAAAATTTTGAATAATGGAAGTATTGGAGGCACAGATTGCTTCTTCATATTTAAAACTTGACTTTATTTGTTTGTCTTGTGTTCATGCATTTACATGGTTAGAAATGGAAAACTTGTCAACAATTGTGTTGAACTTTGAGTTTGCTTTTAAATATTATCATGAAATATAGTTGAAACATGAGAGATGTGGTTTTGAGAGCATGTTCAATTTATTCATTTTCTTTTAGGTCTTCTTGCAAGTTTTTAAATTGTTTGTAAACTTCTCATAAGATTTGTGCAATATTTTTGATTTACCCCTTGTTTAAAACAAACAAGTTTGGTAGTATGTTCATGTTGGTGGTAAGTACGGTGTTTTTACACACTGCATGCTTTGATTAGAAAGCTCTTTTTTATTGATTTATAGATGATTGGATTTGCTGATGTAAGCTTAACGGCTCTTTTTTATTGATAATATTTCATTTTGTTGCAGTAATTTTGGTTTTACTTTTCTCAGTTGAATCTGTTTTTTAATTCTTTCTACATGTATATAATAATTTGTACCTTTTTGCTGCGTATTTCAGCATTTTTAGGCTTTGTTTTGTATGCATGTATTGTCTGTATTAGGATTGCACATTGTAACTAATTTTGCAATCATTACGCTCTTCTTGTCATGTAGGTCTTAAGCCTAGCTACTACAATGTTTGTAATAGATAACAAGGTCATACCATATTTGCAATAAAACGCAAGGCGATATGATCGTATTTATCTTGCTACTTTCCACATAGATGCCCCCTCTTGGTATGGAAAAGGCCACTATTCTTCTAACAACTATAACATTGATAGTTCGAGACATTTGCATTGGGTTACAAATATCATCTTCAACATAGTGACAATGCTAAAGATATCTTATATAAATTACAATGGGTGGGGATGGAAGTCACTCTTTCTTTGGTCATCCTTTGGCGCGTGGTGCTTCAGATTTGGCATTTGTTCTTTCTGAATGTTCTCAATTTCTTTTATGGATATTCTTTATTCTTTGCACATGTTTTTTTAATTCAATTTGGACATATAACAACTTATGGCTTCCAAGGCTTGGCCATTGTTTCTCACTCTTGTATGCCTCGTGTACGAGCACAATTTTATTTATTTATCGAAAGTTACTGTGATGCATAAATTCCATCATCCTTCTTCTCTTTTGTTTTGGTTTTGAATATCCTCCTTGCTTTGTTTTTACACTTTCCTCTGCTGTTATGGGATCTGCTTTATAATTCCATAACTACCAAATAATACATCTGGATTGATTGACCTTTGGGTCACTAGAAGTAATACATAATGTACTAGAAGTAATGCATAATGTACTTCAAAATGGTGTCTAATTATGTACACTTTTTAGGAAGATTATTATGATGGTTGCCCTCCAATTTAGTTTTCCAAATACATGAAATTAATAAATCATAGAAGAAAACAAACAACTTTATATAAATCCGAATGAAATTATATCGAGTCTATCTAAATGGAGGCTTTAATAGAAATCAAGATATGTTTGGATTTGTTAGAGAACAACAATAATGAGTGTCTGGTGGCTAGAAATGTAAAAACGTGAAAATTGATAAAAGATGAAGCACAACATGTAACAGCAAAAAATTTTGGGGGGAAAAATTGGCGAACCAAAAGTACAAGATTAAAAGAAAAGGGAGGATTTAATCAGGAAAAAATTGGCATGCAAGGAACATAGGAAAACCTGCTTATTTTTAAAGTTGAAGGCATTTTAATAATACGGAAATATAGAGAGTATAGCCTGTGAAACACAGAACACCACTTCAATCTGTCTGCTGTTTTTGTGGAACCTTATAATATAGGTAAAAAACTTCAAACCCGACCTTGACAAAGAAATGGTTGTCAAAGTCACAAGGTTTGGGTTCCCTTTTTTCAACTAGCTGAAAAAGATCTTTGGGGCCATACTCATATATTTATTTTGGGAAATTTACAAGAAGAGGCTGCTGCATGGATGGAGAGGCTGGGACTAAAATGCCCGAGGAATATTAAGAAAAACCTCAAAGGCAGGGTTCACTTATTGGACTATGGCTGTTTGCCATTACATTTTCAACAAACAGTATCCTCTAATGTTGAAGTTTTACACCAGAAATGAAGATAAACAACAAACAAAAAATAAATGAACAATAAGACACAACAGATACAACATAGGACGCAACAAGTTATCCCGGAAAAGCCTCCAACTTGAGGGAGAAAAATCCGTCCACAAATATATCTCTTATATATTAATGAAAGAGCAGAAGACACATTTACAATATGCCTAAAACTAGGCCAAAACTGAAGCAACGATCATCATCCCTATAATCTGCAGACAATAAATGAAATACTCCTTTTATGTACAATTACTCAACAAAGAATATAAATCTATCTCAACGAATTCCTTCTTGAAGAATATGAAACATTGCCTTGACCCTTCATTGCATTGCCGTTACAAAGTGTGAATACCCTTCGT
Source organism: Chamaecyparis obtusa (assembly GCA_027943335.1). Lineage (NCBI taxonomy): Eukaryota > Viridiplantae > Streptophyta > Pinopsida > Cupressales > Cupressaceae > Chamaecyparis > Chamaecyparis obtusa. Next base: position 266,450 of record BSBK01004313.1, on the reverse strand, counting down.
TGTCTCGACCCTTCAAAGTCTTGACTCTTCAATGTCTTGTCCCTTCAAATTGAGGACCCTTCGATGTCTTTAATACAAATAGATTATTTATATATTTCAAATTTAGGAAAGAAAGATAGCTCTCTACGCTATAACATCAACACTCCCTCTTAGCTAGGGAGGTATCTTTCTAGATGTTCCTATCACGGAATCTCTCAACATGACACTTGCAATGGCTACACCCATTTGTGAAGGAGAGTTTATCATGGAATCTCTCAATGTGATAACGTCATGGACTCACTCAACATGACACCCACAATGGCTACACCCATTTGTGGAAGAGATTTTTATCACAGAATCTCTCAACATGATAATGTCATGGAATCACTCAACATGACGTCCACCATGGCTACTCCCATGTGTAGAAAGGAACATATACACTAGTGCTCATCACAAAGTCACTTAACGTAATGTCGTCATGGAATTTCTCAAGGGCTTTCACCTCATATTTCTTTGTCTTAGAGAAATATGCAGTAAAGAGCAACATCTCTTTAAGGGCTTTCACTTCATATTTCTCTGTCTCAGTGCAATATGCATTAAAGAGCAACATCTCTTCAAGGGCTTTCACCTCATATTTCTCCATCTTAGAGAAATATGCATTTTAGCACATAGTAAGAGTCACTGATGCTGAGACTTACTATGTGCATTTTAGCACATAGTAAGAGTCTCTAATACATTAGACTCCCTTTGAATGTAATTATATTTGATCTCCACATGTTTTGTGGAGCTTCCACTGGTACATTACAATTTGCCCCTCTCCTTGTGGATCCACTATAGCTCTTCACATGTATATAAACTGTCACCCTCTAAGTGCCAGAACAAGACTCCCAAATCCGCTAGCTTCTCCAGCGAAACATATTCCTCTAGTTCAATGATGAGGCAACTACCTTATCACCTTGAATGTGAAGAGGTGTGAAGAACCATCAACCTGTTGTTCACAACCTGAAGCTCACAATTTTTGCAGTATTATTCACGCCAACAATGATGAATGAAGAATATATATAACTCGTAATTTCTTTCGACCTCCCGTGATATATGTTGCCAGCAACAACAATAGTTGGGCTATAGAATACGAATATGATGAATAACTTTCAAAGCTTTTGACGAGTAGGCCATAGTTGCACGTAATGTGAAATTGATCTTGAGAAGTGGTAAGGGCATATCATAGAGAGTCTTCATCATCGACGTGTCGTGAGAGTGTACCCCTTTCAGGCTCAGAATTGATGACTCAAACCATCGAACATAGGCATGCGGAGCAATTAAAGTAAACACAACAAAGGAATTAATTGCAAAACTTTAAAACACCACCAATAATAATATTAATCAACACAAGTCTTGAGACATTAATATAAAACAATAGCTTAGTACTATATCACTCATCCATATATAAGACAAGTTGTGCTATTGCGCTCTCTTTGTACACGTGTGTCTTGCGATCTATGATATGCAAGACACTGTGTGCAACAACTAGCTTCTCCACTCTCTTAAAGGAAACTTTGTTCCTCTTAACAGAGTGGATGAAGCTAAAAGTAGACCCGTTCTAGAAACCTGAGATAGCAAACAAATTGTCCTTTGAGAAAATAAAAAAAAGGAAAACTCTTAAGTTCACTTAAAAATTTAAAATTTAAAAACTTGAATAGGTTCTAAAGACGAGGAACTACAAACCTGAGATAGCAATTGAATAGCCAGTGTGGTAATCTTTGCCCTCTGTGATCCATGACATTTCCACCACAAAATTGGATGCTTCTGTGCCATGGTTCTGATGTCCATCTTTGCCAAATCCGAGTAACCTAGAACATAATAAGTTGTAACATAATGTCATAAACATACCCAATAGTAAAACTAAAGTTACTAAACTCTAGATAGTAAATAACAAATATTGAATTAGCAATTACCTGTAAGAGTGGCAAATTCCGTCCACTTAGAGTGAATCTCACTAGCAGTATCAACATCATACATCTTACTAATGCCACTGAACAATCAATTGCCCTCAAAAAGTACGGGCCCTCAATGCATGTGACCATGATGTTGATGAGTGGATGATGTCTAATGTTCGTCCACCTATGCATAATTATGTTGCAACCCGACTCCATCCAACATGCCTTCATCTGCTCCATCAAAACACCGATCTTGTTAAAGTTCCTGTCCAAGATCATGGTCCTCAGTTTGTGCTCACTTGGTGGCACAAATGACGACCCTCCCTCCTTTGCCATCAAGGACATCATCTCCTTATAATAAGGAGATCGAGCTACATGCAAGGGTATGCCATTGGTGAAGAAGAATGTACCAATGACATCATCTAACCGATCCTTCATGTGCACATTAAACAAACCCGCAATGTGGTTACTAGAACTTCTTGCCTTGCGTTTCCCCCTGCTTCCCTCCCTTACTAAATTTTGAATGTGTAATGTCCCCTACTCGGAGGTTTTCAATTTTCCATGTTTAACATACATTATTATGCATCTAGATTGAATTTATTTTTAGAAACAATGAATAATTCATAATAAATTTTATAATTAACACTTTTGAGCCCGATTCCTTCTCTTAAACATGCCAGCCTTAAGGAGGATGGGAATTTCCATGTCACAGGGTGCTTGACACCAATCTACAAGTAGGCTTTCTCAAGGCATTGGGACTATGTTCGTACCCATCTCGGGATTTTCCCTCAAGGCATTGGAAATATATATCCTTACCCATCTTGGAATTCACCTATTGTGTGAGGTTTTACTCAGCGTCTCCCATATTGACAAAAACCTATCCTCTTAAGGGGTTATAGTAAGTGATTAAGGAATAGGCTACAAAGATTTAATTCCTTTGTATTACGAACATAAATTCATATAACATATAACCATATAATTCATATCTTGATATATAGACTGAACTCTCTCTCTCTCTCTCTCTCTCTCTATATATATATATATATATATAATTTTTTTTTGGTCGGTAACAGATGATAATTTTTATTAAAAAGTATGATAGTCGAGAAACACATGGCCCGATCCACGGGTAGTAACAAAAAAGGGTATCACCATCCTTGGAATAGCATTAACAAGGGTGTCCATAAACAAAACATTACACAGAACAAAGACCATGAGCAATACACCTATAGATTCTTAATGTTACCCCTTCCCTTAGTATAAGATCGAAGGGTCATATCAAAAGCAGCGTCGCTTGCTTTCCTCTCCTTTTTCCTTTTTACTATATGCCAACCATCTTCAACTCTAGCTGCCTCTTTCTCCCAATCATAAGATTTGCTGTTGGGACGCTGCCCATGACCCTTAGTAGTTGGAATCTCTTGTGGTATTTTCTCATCCCCTTTTGGGATCACCTTTCGCACTTGAGTACCAAATGCCCTACACTTCTCTCTTCCCTCTGGGGTAGCAACACCACTACTCTGCTGCAAATCCTTGTCAATCCCCTTCGCATTGGTAAAGTTGTTCTGTGTTGCTGGTTGTGCATCTTGCACGATGACCCTTGTAGGCTTTTGAATTTGTTCACCCATGACAACCTGAGAAAAACTCTTTTGTTTCTCCCCTTTCTTTTCCACCATGTAGTGTTGTAGGGTGGCATCTTTCCACCAAGAAGCAATCTTTTGCGTAGTCGCTTTGTCACATTTTGCGGCCATGTGATCAATTTGAAAGCATTTCCTACATCTAAAGGGGATTACTTCATAGTCTAGAGTTTGCACCCAACAACCTTTGGAAGTTTTAATCTTGATTTCTGCTGGGAGCCCTTCAGAAGTGTCCATTTCTACTAACATGTGAGCATAGGTAGAATGGAAGAGGTTTGAGGACTACTCATCCACCATCAGAAAAACACTAGTGATTCCCCAATCGCTTCAAGACAAGAATCAAACCATAAATGTAGAGGGATGTAAGGGAGTGTTACCCAAATTGGAATCTTGGTGAAGGATTCAGAATTTGGGCAAAAATCTGAATGCCAAGGCTTCAGCATCAGAGGGTTCCTTTCCTCCCAACACCAAAAATGTTCACAGAGTATCTTATTTCTGTCTTGAATCATTTTGAACACGACAATAAAAAACCCTTTTGCTGCCAGATAGATCTGAACATAACCCTCAAGCATGAGCTCCCAGTTATCAGATATCCAGGCGTGCAGTTCTTGCAAGCTTGGCCATAGGCCTCTAAACCGATCGATCAACCATAGTTTGGAAAAAACTGAAACATTATGCACAACTTCTTCATTAGCCTCCGCGTCTAAATCTACACACATTTCCTTAGTGGCTGCCAGTGAAGGAAAACCCCATGAGGGTTTTGTGTGGGAATCCAACAATCTTTGGGCAGATCCTTTGGTAGCAGCTTGAGACTTCCTATGCCGTGAAGTCATTCCTCCCCCCTGAGTGTCGACAACCCCAAAATTGCACTTCTCCCGTTGAAGGCCGACACCCTTGCCCACAGCATCCATCCGCGTGCCTGCAAATTGTGAATGGGGACCCATTGTTGAGATCGCTCCCTACACCCAATCCCTTCACCTTGCACCTGAATCTTTTGAGCTTTCGGCCATTGTGCGTGGCTTTGTAACGAGGAGTCCCCTGTTTCAAAAACGAAATCTTGTCTTTGCATTCAACATAGAAGATCCGACCCATTGCTCTTCAATCCACCAGAACTCTTACCTAGATGCCTGGACAAACCAGGGGGAGCAAGGCAAGTGATCTTCACCCTGTTTTTGTGTAGGGCAAAAGAAACCCTAGCTCCTGCACTTGGAGAACTCAGACCACTCTGCAGTGCCATATATATATATATAATTAACATATATAAATGATGTATACATTAATTCATATATTTTTCTGATATATATATATATATATATATATAATTCTGATTTCACTATTACTAATATATATATATATACATATATTATAAATACTATATATATACATGACCATATCCATATACCTATATATTTATAGGTAATTTACACCACACTAAATATGCTGTCAGACAATGCCTTCCAGCATTAGAATTTAGTTTTCCATTTCAACCTTTTATCTCTATCTTGTAATCCATATTGAATATATTTTACATACTATGATTCCCACATAACCCTTTGTCAGCTTTAAATGAACTGCTTCCTACGCTGACTGTATTGTATTCAACACTGATTATATTCCTACATCCCATGCCTAAATTGGATGCCCCTGGTCTCCTTTTATATCCTCTTAAAGGACGCATCTTTCCCAATTTATATATCTTCATAACAAATCGTATCGTTTCTTGCATAATGCCTACTTGTTTATTACATCTAATCACACCTTTCATTTTATTGGTTGGCATGTATTTAAATTGATCTTCTTGTTAGATAGTCCCGTACCTTTGTACTCTTCAATTGACTAATCATTTAATTAGTTTCTTATGCTTAATATGCTGTGTCCATTTGTCACCCTTAATCGATGCTTAATACCTTGTAGAGTTATCACATAGTTTTTATCGTGTAGCCTTAGTGTCTCATATGTGCTGTAATTATTATTTGCACCTTCGACTCCTGAAGTGATCACAATATTATTTTAAATACCCGATCATTAAATCTTTAGAATATTTAATTCTTTGGCACAATATAATGATCAAATGTGTGGTAGAATATTGAAACAGACAGTAGATATGAAAATAGGTGTTGACTTATTATTTAAATCTGTATCTCAATTATTTGTCGATAGGAATATAGTTATGAAATTTTTTTATTACAGGGTACAAGAGTTAGATATTCAAATATTTCTTGAGTCAAGTTATTAAGGAACTATATATATATATATATATATATTAGATATATATTTTTATATGAAGTTATATTATTTATTATTAAATCTCATTTCAAAGAGGGGATATTACAGAATGGATGAAGGTCCGGAAGCTGACTCTGACGTAATTCCTGCTCTCTGATGCATGATACGCATAGAAGTATCCTGCTGCCCCTGTAACTGCTGAATTGCCTGAACCTGTTGCTTAGCAGCCAAAGACTTAGGCACTGAAACTGCACTAGCATCAGAAATGCCCCACAGTTTGTTTATTTCAATTCTAAATTTGACTTTTTCAGCCTCTAACAAGATTTGCATGCACTCACACCATATCCTATTCGAAAGAGAAGAGGTCACATTAACTCTGCTAATGCTCCCAAATCATTTTGTGCCACAAAAATTACATCTCCATTTTCTCGTGCCACCACTTGTAGGCATTGGGGCTGAAACTCTTATTGCAAATTGTTTTAGAGGAGACTTTGGATCATAAGGACCCCTAGCAAATAGTGTCAAAATTTGAGAGGGGCAATCAATAGAAGGTATTCTTGGTGCAACATAAGTATAAAAAAGAAAATTCTAAAAACCCTACCTTGTGCTTGATGAATCTTCTTCCTCTTGATCTTGCAATCACTTGCAGTTGTAGTCACTTGCAATCACTCTTCCTATCACTTTTCAATCACTCTTTCAGTTTCAACTCCTTTTCACTCTTTCCTCTCATCTGTAGGAAAAATGTGAATGCCAAATGAAGTTTTTGGGGCTTATGAAGGCTTAGAGGGCCCTATATGGGACCCACATCATTTTAGGGTTCACTAAGAACCAATTAGAAAAGAAAAATTTAAAAAAAACTAAAAAAAACCACTTTTTAATGCCCCCACCCCTGGCCGCACCTTGTCACGTCTCGATGACGGTCGAGGGACGTCTAGAAGTCCCCCTTGCTGTCTTGGATGTCCTCGAGTTCTTGAGATCCGCATGGTGTGGCGACGGGTGCGGCCGTGGTGTAGTGGCGGGGGTACTCAGGTACGCAAGGTACCCGTCCTGGGGACGTACCAACACCGGGTACTTCGGGGTTTTGGGCCGGGTGCGCGTCCTCGGGTTCACTGATTGCAACAATTTACCACTAATTAATTTCATTGTAGTGCTTCCTAATAGGGTTTTGTTCTTGAAGATAGTTGATTGTGAGGGGCAAGTGAAAGATGCAACTTCCATTGCCAATTTTCTCATATGATTTATTGAGATGGCGCTCATTGAAAATGTTGACCGAGTTGTAATAAACAACCCAAAAAATTGTAGGCCAGTTGGTTCAAAAGTGCAGGGTATATATGGACTTTTTTTGGATGCCATGTGCTATCAACTCCATTAATTTGATAGTGCAAAACATTGGCTGGGTCAAAGAAATCTACAGAGGCCAGGGAGATTGAAATGTTTGTGGCAAATCATTATATTTCACAAGTTATCTTTATTTTCTTTTCCAACATGTAGTTGTTACGCTTACAACTTAGAAAGTAATTTTATATTGTAATATATTCTTAATTTTTTCGATATCATCTACTTCTTAATTTCTTAATTTGTTTAATTTTTTACACCATGTTAGGTTGCTAAAATTTGATTCATATAACATAATTGTCTCGAAATGACTTGTGAAAGTGCAAGAGCCATTGAGTGTCATGGTCATCAACTCTCTTTGGAGCGTATAGATTCTAGATTAGAGTAGATGTAAGCATTGATCCTAGATAATGAGTGGTTGGTCTGTGTGGAATATGTTTTAAGTTTCATTGAACTTATCATGACATGGATTGATTATGTCCAGATGAAATTTATGATTGCATAGATTTCATAGTTGGAAAATAAGGACCATTATAGAATTTAAGGAGAATGATTCATTCCTATTGAAGCATTTTTCAAAACAGTGCAAAAATTCATTTATTATTGTTGGAACAAGATGACCGCTCCCTTGCTCAGTCCCCAAAATATTACAACACAGATAATGACTTGGTTGAGGTTGATGGCACCGTAGAGAGATGAAGAGTTTGCTATTGGGTACAAGACTATATTGAGAAGAATATTTTCAAGTTTGTCTTGAGAGTGAGTTTGGTCACTTCATATCTTAAGGAATCATGAGGATTGCACTCTTGGAGACAAATACAAGAAAGATGCTATGAATGGTGGTATATATATGGCTAAGGTTCTATTTGCTTGTAGCTTCTTCCAATAATCTTTTTAATCTCAAGTATGCATTCTTTTATTTTTTTAACTTCCTCACTTATATTTTGTTGTTATGTATTATAGTTGTAAATGTTGCATGAAGCATGTATGCAACTTCAACAGGTTGCTAGTTGGTTGAGCAGAATTGGAGTACATGCTCCTTTATCGTTAAGTGCAACCAGTTGGATGCAAAACAAGCTAAGGATTTGGTCTATGTGCACTCTACCTTGCATCTCTTACAAACATAAGAAAGTTGATTACAATGAGGTGACAAGGAATTGGGATCTAAATCTTGTGTAGGTTTACTTATATGCAAATGTTGTACAATATGCTGAAGTCTCTTTAGATGAGGCATCTTTTACCCATATCATGACTAGTGGGAGTGGCATTGCAGTTTATTCAATCGTGGTTCAAGTGAATTAGAGGTTTCTCTTGGAAGAGCACTACGAAGACTATTGATTGTATTTTCTTTTTTTATTGACATTTGACAGATCAATGAATATTTTATTTTTTGTTTTTTTTATTTTATTTTTTATTTTTTTATTTTTTTATTTTTTTATTTTTTTTATTATTTTATTATTTTATTATTTTTTTTGCAATCGATAGTTATTCCTTTTATACAATTTATGAGGTATTTTGTTTATTGGCAAATATGGATATAATAACTGTTTTTATATATATAAAAATCATAATTATACGGAGTATTACTTTTTAAATATATTTACACATGAATTACCCGGGGGATTTCTTTTGCCAGTTTACCACACCTGAACTCCCAACCTGTATATGTAACAGGACCGGTAACTGGGGTGATATATAATAGTTAACAAAATATGTGGCTATGGGAATGTAAACCTGGGCTGCATCCCTATAAAAGAGTTGTCAAACGGAGTTTTCTGATGATAATTCTCTATAAACTAATTGCTGTTTTTTAAGAAAACCTTTCTTTGAAAAGTTTTCTCAGTTCAGATGCATTATTTGGTAGCTATGCATTTTATAATGCAGATCCTTTAATAAAAGAGGATGGTCTAAAGAGAGGGAAATACAGCTGTTTCTCAATAACGAATCTTTTGGAAAAGTTTTGCTCTAAATTTTGCTGGAGTTATAGGTGCACGCCACAAAATTAGTTGAAGTTAGGAGCTGTACCCTCCAGTTTTTTACCTCTACTAATTTCTTGCAAAATTTCAAGGATCTTATTAGATTTTCCAGTGATGCTATTTATGCAGCTGAGGAGCTAAGTATTCTGTGGCTGACTTTCCACAGCAAGCTTATATATACTTCTTACATCATGTATGTAAAGACAATAAAGCAATTTAAAAACCATTATCTTTGATCTTGACATTTTCTGAAGAGGAGTTTTGACAGAAACTTGAAACAGAAATCAGCACAAAGTTGTATCTGGACATCTAATGTTATATTTAACTGTGAAAATTGAATGTTTCTACAAAGTTTAGATTTTCTCCTGATTTTCAATATCTTCAAGTGTAAAGTTTTGTTTTTACATTCTACTAGAATCTTCTAGAATTTGCCCAGTTTTTTAGGAATAAAATTCAGAGATAAATATCACCAAAAAAATCAACTATACCTTTATTATTTATGCTACAATTTTGGCTTCAGTAGGTTTATATTGTCAATGCGCAAGTCTTTGCCATCCCATAATCCGTAGTCATAATGTATGAGATGGTTATTTCACTTATCTGACTGTTTGTTTAGTACATGCTATAGAAGGCCATTTTTGGTTCTAATTTTTTTATAGAAGACATATGAGTAATTGTTATTGACTGACTGAAAGTGCCTTTGGATGTTTACACTTTATTATTTAACATCTCCTCTGGAAGATGGTTTTTACTTTTTAATATTTACTTCATCGTTGTTTGAGTTCTTTTAGAATGCTTAATGGTTGCAATCATTGTTAGGAAGGAAGCTTCAAATTAGACAACACATTTTGCAGTACTGAATTCTTATGATTTTTTTCTGTTTGTCTTTATACTTTAACTGACTAAATGTGATTAGCATATGTTTGCAATCATTTTTCTGTGTTCAATAATTCAAAAGTTACCCTAAACATTCAAGCATTTGGGTGTTTGCAGTCTTCCAGTAACCTAAGCTGGGTATTGTGATGGACAAGGCAACCTACCGCATGTAAATCAGTGGATTATTTTTGTCGGATAGGTTGATGATAATGGAATGTATATTTGTGTAATTTAGATCAATCTTCACCATTTCTGTACACGTTAGTTTTGCTTTCTAGGCAAATGGAAGCCATTGGTGATGCTTGGAGTGTTTTGTCTTCGTGAAGCATTGAGTTGGGGTGGTCTAATCAAAATTTAACAAATTACAGGCAGGTTTTTGAGGATACCTTGAGCATTCTGCCTGTATTTCTGATCTGTATGTCATTCTCAAATACTGGAGTTATCATGCACTCGTGTATTTTTCCTGTTATACTAGAAATCTGCATTTTCAACTGTGCAAAAATGCAGCTAAAATTGTTGTACCATTGTGGATTTCTATAAAAGTCCATTGTCACATAATATGTAAGGGTATTATTGCTGCAGCAAGCTGTAGAGGCTCAAATGTAAGGGTAGAGTTTGTAAAATGACAAAGGTGAGATGTTTGCCCATGTTTGCATTTTACAAGTACATCCTAGACAAATCCTGCACTGCCGCCTTCTGTTTTCTGTGCAGAAATAACTGTAGCATGTAACAAGATGTGGGCTTCTTGCTTACAAGAAAATGGTCAACAATGTAGTTCTCTTATGTCAAGATATTGTAACTTATTTAGAAGCTTTTATACTTTTTACCTATTGTATATGGGAGAGGATAAGATATTTAATTATTGCCATGTAATTATGTAATAAACCTATCGGGTTTTGTGGAAACTCCTGCCCAGGTTTTGGGTCTATTTGTTGTAAAATAGTATGATGGAAATTCTGATGTCCATCTATGTATGGAACCACATTCACATAAAATGTGCATTCCCTTTTGCATCTGCAATACTCAAATTCATATAGAATTAGGTGATAGGTTGCATTCCCCCCTCCCCTATGTTTTAAATATAATATTAGACACCTGCATTCAGTTCGAGCTTTTGTATGATTAATTTAGGGGTCTTCAAAGGAAATGTCTTGGAGGAAGTTACTGCTTCTCAGCATGAAATATTGTCATGCAAATATGTACAACTTGGTTCTTGTTGGTGATTATCTCTGGATCTTGCAAATCATTGTAGGTTTTCTCCTTGTTTCAAACAGGGAAAAATGTTATTGTTTGTAATGATGTCTTCCCCAGAAGACCTGTACCATTGTTTAAGGGACTCATAACACTGGAAAATTCCATGTTACTTCTAGTGTCATCTGATCTGTAAGTCAGATGATGTTTTAACAGTGTGGAATATTATCATGTATAAGGCTGAAGCTATACAAATAATTTCTGTGTACTCTATTTTACTGTAAAGGACTTCAGCTGTTTACTGAAAGACACCTGGCATGCAACTTAGTTGCACATGGAGAAAACGGTTAAGGTAAATTGTGTTCTATGGTCAGGAGATTTCGATTGGTTAATGCAAATTTTGTCCAGGTATCAACCTGAACATGGCTGTAACAAACTTGATTTTTGATGAGCTATTTTGTGGTGATGGGTGACTAAAGCACCCCACTTCTATCAAGAACTTGTGATTGCGAGGATTTAGTAATGTTGGATACAATTTCATCTTTTGTTGGTAGGTGTTTAATGCTTTTAATTCTTTGACTGTTTCCAATATGTTTGAAGTTGAGTAATGAAATGTCTTTTATAGGATGCTCGATTGTTTTACCATGAATTTAAGATATTGCACTTGCTGTAATTGAAAATTATTACAGATATGAACTTACAAGCGAGTTTCCCAATCTTTTAAAAAAACTAATGAGACTCATAATGGATCTGCAGAGTTTGATGTCTCTCTTTTACTGAATTTTGTTGTTCTGTTTATGTAGTAATTTGATCTTGTGGAAAACTGTAAATGCAAACCAGCATACAAATATTCTTCAGAAGTTCAATATCTGTTATTGCACCCTGGTTGCTTGTTTAGGCCTCGTATTTACTGGCTCACTGTACTGATTAACCATTGGGTGTAGCTATTCACTGGTCAAATTATTCAGCCATTTTGAAGGGTTGTCCACCGAAATAAGGCTTTGAAGTCTGATACCTTTTTTGAGCCTGCTGGCGGGGAGCATACAACTGTTGCTACATTCATTTTGGTGCTGTCTGCAAATATACCAAATTTGGCAGGTGTCCTTACGGTATTAGAATCCTTTGGTCTTTGAGAGTGGTTCTTCTTGCTTACTGTTGGACGAGGCATAGGTGTGAAGGTGCCCTGTGATTCCCAATTTCTGTTTTGACTTCTTTTGCAATCCTTGTGATTAGAGGTGTCTACCCCATTTAATATCAGGAAGTGGGTAGAGCATCAAAGCTACTTTGGTCCGGGAGAGTTATTCTGGAACGTTGTTTCTTTCTAAAATATGCAGTAGTTGCCAATAGGAAAGGCAAGTTACATTGACGAGTAAATCAACAATGCACCTTATTACACAAAGGTTTATCACGTTGATTTAGTGAATTGAGCAGTCGTTTAAAGCCAGTCATAATTTTTGAACTGAGACATAATGAATGAATGAATCTTTCACCAAATTGTCGATGTTTCTGTATTCTGTCTTAAAGATCTTGGTGGAGGACCGCTAACAACTAATGTGGTTCCATGGTTCCTATCTTCCACTAGATAAATATCGATACTTGTTTATCCAACATTGTGGTCACAATCCCTTGAAAATTCCTGCGCACCAATTTTTCCCCTCGATAAGAATGTTGCTATTTCCTATTTGCCAAAGGGTTCACCTTGTTGAAAGTATCACTGACCTCTGTAAGCAGGTGACATCCGTCCGATCTTGTGTCAAAAGATCTAAAGCTTGGTACAAACAAGATTACAGCAATGGCAAATATACTACAATAATATTTATAAACTCAAATTACCCCTATTAGTAATTGGAGGAGGAAATACACAAGTAGGGTATTGTTAACATATGTTATGTAGGCCTTGAGCATTTACCTAAAGGCTGGTTAAAAGAACAAATCCCATTTTCTTAAAGGCTTGTCAAAAATAAAACAAAAACATCACATATATATATCAAGAAGGATGTACATAGTTCAGCCCTCAAAAATAAAAAAACTAGCTGATCTGTAAAGAAAGTGTGGGCTATCCTAAAGCGGAATGATGCATATAAATGAAATTCAACGTGAAGAAATACAACCTACCAACTGTATGGTGATAGGAAACTACGTTTGTATTGCTGGCATATGTAATTTGGGCCTGAAGTAATTCCCCCGAGGTCTTATGTATTACTGACATAGTAATATGGTGATGGGAAAGTAAATGTTCGGAAGCAATTGAAAGTAATAAAGCATAACACGGTATGAAGGCCCCATCAATTATTAGGCATTTGTGTAGATTAAAAAATACCTTTTAGTAAGTGTCGAGGCTAAGCAATGAATTATTTCACTTAATTTGGATAAGTTTGGAATTGAAAGATAAATTAGTCAAAAAAAATGCGTACTAAAAATTCGTATGGGAGGGCTGGTTTTATTGTGACCAGAAATCTGATAAATTTAGAAAAGTGAGCCTTGAGTCTAGCTGTACATTTGAAGTAGATGAATTTAGAATACAAAGGAAAAATAAAGTAGATGAATTTAGAATTCAAAGGAAAAATAATTGAACACAATGTGTACTAGAATGACGAGGGAAGAATTAATGTAATCGAATTTCCACAATCCATTAGAATGAAAGTAACAGCTTCTGGATTTGATTGTGCAGTTGTTTTTAACATCAATGTTTTGAATCACACTCTACGATCTATCATTAGGATGAAAGAGAGTGCAAGAAATTTGGGAAGTATTGTTTTGTTGTGGTGAAATTTGACGACTTAAGTAATTAATCAAAAAGAATGTTTACTAAGGATGGATAGGGGAGTTTGGTTGTGATAAGAGTTGATAATTTTAAATAAGAGAGCTGAGTTTAGATGTGGATGAATTTATATTTCAGAGGAAAAATAATTGAAAACAATGTGTACTAAGTATCACGAGGGAAGAATTGTTTTGTTGTCAGATTTGATAACTAGAGTAAATTGAAAATAATGCTTACTTTGAATGTTTAGGGGAGAATGCTTGCTAAGGATGCCTAGGGGAGACTAGTTTGGTTGTGATAAGAGTTGATAATTTTAAATAAGAGAGTCTAGATGTGCATTGGAATGTGGATGAATTTATGTTCCAAATGAAAAATAATTGAAAATAATATGTACTAAGAATCATGGGGGAAGAATTTTCTTCTTGTGAGATTTGATAACTAGAGTAAAGTGAAAATAATGCTTACCACAAATGTGCAAGAGAGGCTAGTTTTGTTGTGATTAGAATGCAAGGGAGGCTGGTTTTGCTGTGATTAGAGGTTTGATAAATTTAAATAAGAGAGTAGAGTCTAGATGTGCATATGAATTCGATGAATTTATATTTTAAAATGACAAATAATTGAAAACAATTTGTACTAAGAACGATGAGGGAACAATTGTTTTGATGTGAGATTTGATAACTAGAGTAATTAATTGAAAAGAATGTGTACTAAGAATACAAAGGGGGACTAGTTTGTCGTGATAAGATATTTGATAAATTTTAAATAAGAGAATAGAGTTTATATGTGCATTTGAATTGAACGAATTTAGAATTTGAAGGAAAAATAATTGAAAAGAATGTGTACCAAGAATGACAAGTGGAGAATTGTTTTGTTGTGGTGAGGTTTGACAACTAGAGTATGATGATGGATTTAACAAAGGAATGCACTGAGTGGAATTTGGAGTTTCATAGAAATTGGTGAAAGGTGTAGGTGTGGCCTTGAACTACTTGATGGGAGCCTTGATTAGTTGATCTTAATGTTTTTTAGTATCTACAAGAAAGTGTTTGCCTATGTTTTTACTTGAATATTGAAAACTTAGTGTCAAGAAGCATTGTAAGAACTTCACATGTCTATTGGGAACCATCGAGTCTCCCTTGATTAGACATTCAACCACTTTGTGATTGTTTGGAAGTACATCACATGGTGCATATAACTATAAATCTAATGTGCAAGTATATGAAAATGCTATGGTATGAGGCAATTTCACACATCCATGATTGCAATCAAGTCTTATTAATTAATTCAATAATTTTATGAAGTTGGAAGGGCACAAAGCAATGCATGCATAAGTTGATATATCACATTCTTGAGAATTGATGTAATAAATTCTCAATTGATAGACTGTGCACAAGATTAGGTTTTAATTTTATTGATGCAATAATAGATGTAAAAAATAATGGTTATGACAAAGGTTTTAGGAAATGATGAGTGACATTGTTTTTGATCAAGGAAAAAGCAAGTTTTGATTCCAAAGAGCTAGATATCTTGAACCAGTTTATTAAAGAGAACAACATCAATGCAAAGCTGAAGGGACTCGAAACCCTTTACAAAAGAAATACTAGAGATATACTATGAAAGCCCATCAAAACAAGGCAGAACAAAACCAAGACCTGAAAATGGGTTTTACCATCAGGCTCCCACAACTTGAAACAAAATTTGCACAGAAAAACCAATGTGTAACCATAAACCAAAGACAGGACCAGAGAAACTTCAGCCCACTCACCCACAATAGGGAATCATCAAAATTTTCCTTTAGCACCTCCCTTGTGGGAATGTAGAGTCATATCAAAAGAGGGTGTAGATTTCTTAGATTTCTTTCCTTTCACAGTAATCTAACCCTCTTCCACCTTAGCAGCTGTCTCTTGCCAAACCAACTATTCCAATGCTCGAACATCACCATTCTAAGAAAGAAGGCCAACTACAACTATCATCTCAGGGACAACTTCACAATTTTTCCTTAAAGGCACATAATCAACAATGGAACTACCAAGATTGATAGCACAATCAGAGGATGTCGAAATGAGGAGCCTGTTACCACCCACTTCCGGAGAAAGAATTGGAGAGGAACAACCCTCCACAACCACAACCACTTGAGAAGAAACCACATTAGTCGTAAGATGCACACTAGCCTCAGCAGGCCCACCATTAGTAACTAGAACAATCAAAGATGAAGGAGCTTGGACCTTAGAGTCCTGTGCAACCACCTTGGAGAAACTCCTTTGGGTATCAACAATCTTTTCAACCATATAATGTTGAACTGAAGCACCTTTCCACCATGAAGCAAATATTTTCTTCTTTTCAAAATCACATTGAGTTGCCACATGACCAGTTTTAAAACATTTTCTACATCTGAAGAGAATCCCTTCATAGTTTAAAGTTTGGATCCATCTACCCTTAGAAGATTTGAGTAAAATCTCCATATGTAGCCTCTTAGAAACATCCAAATTGATTAGAATACAAGCAAAGGTGGAATGAAGAATATTAGACAATTCCTCATCCACCATCAAGAAGTCCCCAAGATGATCTCCCACTTCCTCTAAAGGAGTCAACCCAAAGATGAAGGGGGAGATAGGGAAGTTGAACCCAAATAGGAATCTTGTTGAATGTTTTAGAAGAAAGGTCAAAATCAAAGTGACAAGGTTTAACCATCAACATAAATTTGTCTTTCTAGCTAAAAAAGCGATCACACAAAATCTTGTTTCTGTCTTGAGCATTTTCAAATTTAATAATAAAAACCCTTAGCCATAGGGTAAATATGAACTGTATCAGTAAGGAGAGGCTCCCAATGACGTGAGATCCGAATATGCAGCTCCTAGAGGCTAGGCCAGAAACCCCTAAACCTATAGATGACACCATGGGTGGAGAAAACAAAGATATTATGATCTATTTCCTCCAATGTCTCTACTTCCAGTGTGACGGCAATGGATTTTGAGACAGGGAAATGCCCTTTCTCAACAAGACGCTCTTAACACCTATGTTCCCCAAGCTAGGTCGCTGCAAATTTGCAGCCCTAGTAGTAGACCTCGGGTCAGTAGAAACACCCCCCTCGACAATGGTTGAGGGCACTTGAGTTGTCGCACACTTCTCAGTCAAAATAGAGGTTGCGATGGCAGAAGGCTCAACAGAGGCAGAAGTAGACGCCGAACCAAGAAGCTTCGAGACATGAGAACGAGACTTCAAAGGCCAAGCAAAAATAGGAGCAATGATGCAGTCAAGGATGGTGGATCCAATTAAGGACAGTCCAACCCTTGCCGCCAATATCAACAACGCAACAAAATTTCAACTCACAACAAAGTTATAATCAGAAACAACTCTTTATTATCAATAACTGAGCTTACAGTCAACATGCTGGGTTGTAAGGCCTTCCCTATTATGGCCAATTACATCAGAATTATAATAAGATCAATAAGGATCATAGCTAGTCCAGCTCTACAACATGTCAAAAATCGGTAGAACACAAAGGCAAATCTGAACTTGAGCTCGCAAGCCACCAAACAATCTCCTTGTCTCCAAGCACTCAAACTACTAGCTTTGCTATTACAAATATCAGAAATACTATCTGATCTGCTATCCCTCAGGAACTTCTTCTCCTGCTTCTTCCCGTGTCTCTCTGTCCGTCCCTAATCACTACCCATACCTTCCTTATATACTATTCAACCACAAGTTGGCTTACAACAATAATTAATTACAAAACATTAGTCGACTCTCAAATAGCCTTTAATATTTATTTCTTCATGTTAGCCTTCAAACGGTTATCAATCCACATAGAAGAATGCAACACATCATATTTAGGTCCCCACATGTCCAACGACCAATCCATAACTTGAGTGCAACCCAAATTAAATGCACTAGTCAGCCAAGCCGATTCATCCAAATAAACAAGTCGGTCAACAAGAACATCTAGCGCCAGTACCAGTCAATAACATAACACCGAGACCTAGTCGGTAATTGAGCACCGAACTCCTCAACCGAGCAACAAATACACCGAGTCATTGAGTCCGTCAGTGAAGCCAAGCAGACTCCCAATTGAGAACTATCACCGAGTGACCCCCAGCCATCGAGCTCCATCGGTGAAGCCAAACAAGCTTACAACCAAGAACAAACACAAAGAGATCGAGAATCTCAGGTCTCCAATCGAGATACCACATAAATCCTAAAACCAAACACAAACATATTTTTGGTTGATACAGGATTGCCAACTACCCCATGATGCTCCTGCATCAAGCAACAATGCCCCCATCGTTAGATCCCACCCCAAGACCTCCGCAAACATTCGACATAGGGAGGTTGGATGACAAAGCATAAACCCTACCCTCAGGAGCGCGTTCGCTAACGAGAGAAGGCATCACGTTTTTATGATGAGTGACATTGTTTGAAAAATATATGAATAATACATTTTTATACATTTAGGTGCATGATTTCAACTTTTGATGTACTTGTTGATAAGTGATAGTAAGATTAAATTGAGTTGGCTTGGGGTTGTGATTAAAGCTGAATTAGGAAGATGGGAACAACCTTGAAGTAGGACAAGGTTGCTTGGATAAACTTGACTTTAGAGAAAGTATTAGTTTGATATTTGAGACTAATTTGAGTAGGTTCTGTTAGCTATAGTGTATGACTAAACCAACAAAGCACTTGATGCAAGAGCATCTTGGGTGAATCGGTGAGTGATATCAACCAAAAGCATTTTCTATTTTGTTTATTTGATTTCTTCAGTCTTTATTTATTTTCTTCAGTTCTAGTTTGGTTGTTTGACAAACAAGTTAAACTATCACATCTACTCTATGGTGGTCAACTGTGAAATGGGAGTTTTGAAACAAAGCATAAACATCAACTATTTGACATAGTACCTCAAAGAAATGTAGGCTAGAGAATTGTAGTGATTGCAAGATATGCACCAAATGAACTTGTCGAAAAGTCTGAAGACACTCGAGCTAATGAAATTGGCCACCATCATGCTGAATAATCCAAAATGCCAACAACTTGTGCTAGATGCAAATGGTTTTGAGATGCTACTATTCAACTTTGTATCTGATTCTAATGTGACTGTCCGGACCAAATCTTTGGGTGCAATCTCTTCTTTAATTAGGCATAACAAGCTTGCTATAGTTGCATTTTGTCTGGCTAATGGATATACACCACTGAGGGATGCGTTGACTGCATAAGATGTTAGATTCCAGAGGAAAATGGATTTGTTCTTTCACCAATATTCTACAGGAAAATGAAACTGACTATAATGTAGCTATTGAGCTAGGGTTTACTTGTCTATTTATACATTTGTCTTCTAGTGAAGATGTAGATGTATGTTAAGGAGTACTTAAAAGTCTTTTGAACTTACTCGTAGTAACAAGGTAGACATTGCCGATTTCACATACAAGGAAGGGAATTTAAAGGAAATTTTTGAGGAATGCATGAATGCTATCTAAAAATTGTCATCTAATGATTTGGGGGCAGCGGAGAATATACCATTTCATGAAACTATAGCATTAGGGTTTGTAGCCTACGAAAATGCAAATCTTTTCTCCACCGATTGGAGAACCATTCGGCTTCCATTGGAGTTAAAATGCAAGTCTTTCATTTTCTTTATCTATACAAAGGTGAGGTGAAAAGACATAGGGGAAATACATTAATATGGATAAAATAAACCATGTTTTCTTTATCTAGATTGCGTAACATTGGAAAGGTTGTAGGTTGTGTACAGTATGGGTTTGAGCCAAAAGGATAGAACTGGAAAAGGAGAGTGCAGAAACAACTCATATGGGTTTTTCCTGAAGATACAAAGCTTTGAGAACCAATAACACTCTGTGAGAGGATGCGAGTGTGTTAGCAATGTGCAGATTGAGGGGTGAGCAGTTTGAGATAGGCCATAGGATAGCTCATGTATGTACTAAAGTTTGTGCAAATTTGAGATGAAATAAATTATATTTCATTGTTGCATTATGGTGTTGAGTTTAATAACACAGAGTCTCTTTTTTATTGATAATTGTTGTTCTTGACTTGTGTTTTGGAAACAAGAGGTTGAGTCTTTCTTGCATTAGCACTTCTCATTACAAGGTTCTCAATTCAAATTGCCATAGTAATTTGTAGGATTCATTAGTCACTTAAAGCCACTTTGAGATTTGGTATAATAACATATAATGAATCACTCTATCTTAATTGTCAGTGGTTTTGGATTCATTGTCCTTAAAATCACTAGTGAACTAGTAATAACTAATGTGCTTTTGTATATCCCTTTCACTGTGTTTATATCAATACTTTCCACCCAACAATGTCTTTTATCATCTATTGAAAATTTTTGTGCTCCAAATTTCCCTCTTTAAAAAGAGTATTGCCATTCTTTATTTTGCTAAGATTTTCCTTTATGAAAACGTCATTGACCTTTGCAAGTAGTAGATTGGAGGACATTCTTCTTATCAAAATATTAGAAGTTAAGTATAAACAAGATTATAACATTGACAGATATATTGCAACAATTTCATCCCATTGAATAAGACATTCTACAAATAAGAGTGTTTTGTTACCATATGCTACATGGGCCTTGAGCATTTTTCTTGATACTTGTCAAATGTACAAATTTGAAGGCACCTAACATCTTATATCTTAAGAAAGGATGTCTATGAAGTTCAACACGTGGAAAACAATAAGGTAAATGTGGTTCACCTTGAAACTTAGAGAGTAGAAATAAATGATATTAAAACATAAATATACTCTACCAATCAAATGAAGATAGAAATCCAAATACATATGTATTGTTGACATTTGTAACTTGGGACTAGATTGTCTTTCTCAAGACTTGGTGATAGAACAAATCCACAAACACTTCACATCATAAAGCTTAATGTCAAAAGAAATAAACTCCAACTTATGGAAGTACATACAATAAATTACTATGGTATGGTGTAGAGATGAAAAGAGCCTTTAGTTGAATATTTAGGCTAATCAATTTTTTTAAAATCAATATAAAAATCAATCTACATGCAAGAGTTGAGTCTAAATGTGCACTTGAATTTGGAGAAATTGTAATTGAAATATAGATAAAGTAATTGAAAATAATATGTGCATATAATTTGGAGTAGATCATAAATAAAGAAGAATGATAGAATATGGGACATTGGTTTTGTTTTAAGAGAGATTCGATAATTAGAATATGAGACTATATTAGACATTAGATAACTGTGACAAGTTCAAAACTTGGAATTGTGTAGAGACAGATCAAGGGTGTAGGGTGGTCCTAAACCTTCTAATGTTGCCTTTAACCTTTTTGGATGGCTTTGCCCATTTTGGAAGGAATATTAGATTGGATTTGACAATATATGATTGTGACAAATTCTTTACATAAAATTTAGAATTGTGTACAAATAGATCAAGGTTCTAGGGTGGCACTAAACCTCTCACTATTGGCCTTGGATTTTTGAATGGCTTCACCCTTTTAATCATCAAAGTTTTAATACTTAAAATAAAGCATTTTCTATGTTTTTACTTGTAAACATTAAACTTGATGGTCTTAATAACCATTGTTAGAGCTTCTTAAGGCAATGGGTCATCTTTGAGGCTTCCTTGATTGGTTTGATTGGCTTCATCAATGAAAATCAATGACAACAACTTCATTATGATTTTAACAATCTCCCCCTTTGGCATTGATGGAAAAAACAAAAAAGATCAAAAAAATGAAAAGAAAAACTCCAAAAACTCCCCTTGAATAAATGTAACATGTATCTTCTCATTTTCTCTCCCAAATTTTTCCATAATGACAAAGGGCCAATAACAAAAAAAACTTAAAGTAGAACAATAGTTTTAACTGAAAACACCTTCTTGTACATTTCCTTTAAAATTGGAAGCTCCTTCTAATTAGAAATTGTCACCTCCATGCGAGAACACAAGTTGTCACACTCAACCAGCTTGTCAAAAGATTTCATCCATTCTGGAGACTGAAACCTCTATTAAAAATCCTCTACATTGGTTAGGATGATAGCAACATATTCTAATATAACTTCAATAATATCCTTAACCAACCAAAAAATCTTGATCAAGTCCTCTCTTTTCCTCTGCAACAACAACAACAAACCTGAAGCTCTCCAAATTTGATTCTCTGCTTCCCATTTTTGTCCTGGAACAAATTATAAGTCTTGTCTAGCTCATTCATCTCTATTTCAATTACCCCACTTTGACCTTTGGAGTTATCAACCACAATAGGCCATCAAAGATAGTATCGGTAAATGATAGTGATTTATTCTATGCATGCCTTAGTTTTATTGATAAGTGAGGATATTCTTTGCTTTTCATTTCCACATTTCTTTTCAATCTTGTTGCCATAGTCCAATAATTAACACTAAATAGTAATAAATTATTCTCTACGTTAACAACCATATCATCTAGTAACATATCAAATACAATGGATACTATTAGATATTGGTTGGAATTGTTGTTGTTTAGGTTTTGTCATTGATGACAACATATGACATATACTTCAATTTTGTGTTTCTCTTTGTTATAGGCAGTTAGACAGAGGTGTACAAATAGTGTACAAAATATTAGTGTATGCACAAATTTGTTATGTTCAATATGTGTGGACGTTATGTCTAAGGTCGCATGGCATATTGTTGATATTTAGAGAGTTCCAGTTGTTTTGGTTAAGACTAGTTGTAGGACAGAGACAAGGAATTTGACATAGTTAGTTGTTGAGTTTTGAGCATCAGTTGGTTGCAAGCTAGAATTTTTTCATGTGAGCTTAAGGCATGGAAGAAGACACAAGATATAGTACATTTTGGGATTTTTGGTTTGATTGGGTCATGCCAACATCAGTGCTAGCATATGGACTTGGATAATTTCTTTTGAGAGCCCACTAGGTGGTGTAACATGTTCCCTGGATTGGCGAGCGTTAATTATAGATCTTGGCACATAAATTTATATTTTTAATTGTTTTATATTTGTATTAGGTACCATGTGTACCTTAGCATTATGTAATGTAATGGTTTATGCATTGAGAAAGCCCAAACAGGCTGACCTAATTGATTTTGTAACTTGTATAAAAAGAAGTAACTTCCTTAATGTAATGTGAGCAATGTGTATGCGAGGTATGTGTGGTTATGCATGCGAGCAATATAGTAAGAGCTAAAGAGAAGAGGTATAAGTGGAATATATGATCATTCCTTGTGCACTTCAATGGAACTATAAAGACAAGTAAGTTTCTTTCAACCAATTTAGTCATTTGAATAGTAAGTTCACCATATTGTATTTGGACAGTGAGTCATGAAGGTGGGTTTAACCTTCTCCTTGGAGCAATGTGCTCGGGAAATGTGCCTTTTGTTCTCATAAACTCCTAAGAGAGTTTAATGACCTTTTAACATGGGTTATATCCTTTAACAGGGACTGTTGTACTAGATGTATTATATCAACTCCTAACAGGGCTAGGTATCCTAATAGGGACATTTTTATACTAGTGCACTATCTAGTGAGTTCCAACCCCACCAGGATTTTTCCCTTAACAAGGTTTTCCTCGAGAATACAAATCTTTGTGTTATGGTGTTGTTGTGTATCTTGTTCATCTTGTTTGGCACTCTTATGACCTGGTTAAAAAATTTAAAGTTTACAATTATTATACACAACTGATTCACCCCCCCTTTTGGTTGTGTGGTGTGGCTTACTATTGATATCAATTGGTATCAGAGTTATTGATCCTCTTTGAGAAAGATTAACTGCTTGAGGAGATCTAGAATGGAAAGCTAAAGGAAGGAGAGTCCTAAATTTGATGGAGAAAATTTTGACAGTTGGAAAAATAAGAGGAGAAATCATTTGATCTGCTTGGAAATTGAATACTGGTTGATTGCAAAGAACAAAGAAGATATTAAAACTAAGGATGCATTAGAAAATAGTATAGAGAATGAAAGAAAGAAATTCACTTGCAATACATGATTTCTAGAGAAGCCCTAATTAGTTCAATTTCCAAGGCAGAATTTATAGAGGTCAAGAAGCTTGAATTGACGCATGAAATTTGGACCAAGTTGTAAGTAGTATATGAAGGAGACAAATATACCAAACAAGAAAATTTGCAGTGCTGGAAAAAAAAGTTGGAGAACATGAGGATACAAGATGAGTTTATTAGAACATATGTTTAGAGAGTAACAGAGATTGTTATTGGTATCTAAAATAAAGGAGGGTCTATTACAGATGATGAAATCATTGTGAATATTTTGAGATCTTTGACACTTGCATATGACACCAAGGTCATGAAAATTGAAGAGATTATACTGCTCACAAAGGGATTTACAAGGGAGACTTTGATTGGTAATTTATCTGCATTTTAAACCTCTAAGTTACAAGATGCTTTACCTAAAGTTGAATCTTCTTTTAAGACTACTCTTAATAAGGATAAGAAGATGCTAACAAATAATGGGAGTACCAGTAGAAGTGACAAGTATGCAGATCTTGGAGATTATGCTAAGGAATGGGCATAAATAGAGGAAGAAGAAAGGAAATTGGATGAGCTTGTAGCTCTGGTCACAAAGAGGGAAAATAGATGTAAGGGAAAGTATGAAGGGAAATTACCCTTGAAGGGTTTTTCATGCAATAAGATAGGTCATTTTTCCTCTAGATGTCCTACTAGAGTTTCAAAATATAAACCTAAGCCATACAAGTCCAAATATCCTAAAGAATGTTATATTGCTAATGAGGGCACTTCTGATGATGAATCTATGAATGATGAAGATGAGATTGGGTTTGTTTCTATTAAAGATGAAGATCCTATTCATGAAGAAAAAGGTTTGGTTTCACACATAGAAAATAAATCTAAATGGATTATAGATAGTGGATGTTCTCACCACATGACTTATGATAAAGAAAAAATGGTGCAACTTAATAAGTATGATGGAGGTGTAGATAGATTTGGAGATAATACCCCTCGATTGATCATAGGAAGGGGATCTATAACTCTTGATGTTAAAACTAATACTGATGATATTTTATTTGTTGAAAAATTGAAATATAATTTGTTGAGTGTTGGATAGCTTGTGGATAAAGGTTATCATCTACAATTCAAGAATGGTAAATGTACTAGCAAAGATCAATTAGAAAATATGATTGTATTAGGTACTAAGACTAAAGGTAATGTGTTTCAATTGAATTTAACTGAAGCAAATTATTTTGTTGTGAAGATAGAAGACAGTTGGTTATGACACAAGAGGTTGTCATATAGATTTTGATAATATTGTGAAGGTTAGTAACACTAGTACACTCAGAGATTTACCAAATATTGTGAAGCCTACTAATATGATGTGCAAAGAATGTGTTATGGGAAAACAAACCAGGACTAGCTTTTAGAAAAAGACTTATTTAGAAAAAAGGAGATTGGATCTGGTACATATAGATCTATGTGGTCCTACAAAAACAAGGTCATATTATGGTGAAAGGAACTTTATGATTTTTGTTGATGATTATTCAAGAATGATGTGGGTTTCTTTCCTTGAAGAAAAAATTGAATCTTTTGACAAGTTTAATATTTACAAGGAAAAAGTTGAGAATGAATCAGGATTGAAGATTAAATGCTTAAGGTATGATAGAGGTGGCGAGTTCACATCAAATAAGTTTAATTCATATTGTGAAGAACATGGGATATACAAACAAACTTCTATACCTAGAACATCATATCAGAATGACATAGTAGAAAGGAGAAATAGAACTATTCTTGATGCTGCTAGGACTATGATGCTTGAAGGAAAGGTACTACAGATGCATTGGAGGGAAGGATTCAACACCGTAATCTATACATTAAGTCAAGTTTAGATCAGACATGATACTAGTAAGACTTCATATGAGTTATGGTTTGGTCACATTCCCACAATTAAATACTTCAAAATATTTGGTAGTAAATTCTATATTAAAAGGGATGATGAACTAGGTAAGTTTGATCCTAGAAGCGATGAAGGAATCTTTCTTGGATACTCTAATAGGAGTAAGGCATATAGATGTTACAATATCAAATTGAAAAATCTAGTTGAAAGTACTAGTGTGAAGATAGATGAGAAATTTTAGATTCAGGAAATAATGTATGATGATGGATCAAATAATGAAGATAATCAAGCTTATACTATTCAGAATCAGAATCAAGAGTAGGAATCAGAATAGCTCTTTGAGTTTGACAATGAGATATGAGTAAGTATTGATGAGACAAAATGGACTCCTAAAATACCAAGGTATGTATCAATGAATCATTCTAATAAACAAATAATTGGAGATGTAAACAAAGGTGTGATGAAAAGGTCAAAGGTTATAAATTAATTGTGCTTAATTTCACAAGTAGAACCTAGAACTACTGATGAAGCTCGTAAAGATGAATTTTGGATTAAGGCAATGCAAGAAGAACTAGATCAAATTCAAAAGAATGATACTTGGAAAATTGTACCAAGGCCTAAAGGCAAAAATGTTATAGGAACTAAATGGCTCTTTAGGAATAAGATGAATGAGCAGGGAGAAGTTGTAAGAAATAAAGCAAGACTTGTTTTTAAAGGATATTCACAATAAGAAGTTATTGAATTTGATGAGACTTTTGCACATGTGGCTAGATTGGAGGATGTTAGATTTTTTCTTACTTATACAACTCATACAAAATTTAAGGTTTATCAGATGGATGTCAAATCTAAATTCTTGAATGGCGAACTTGAAGATGAAGTCTACATAGAGAAACTTGATGGATTCACATTAACTAATCAAGAATATGGTATGCAAACTAAAGAAAGCATTATATGGCTTGAAGCAAGAACCAAGGGCATGGTATGCTAGATTGGACATGTATTTATTACATCTTGGTTTCATAAAAGGTAACGTTGATAGTAATCTATATTTAAGGATCAATTCTGATGGTATCTTAAGTGTTGAGGTATTTGTTGATGATATCATATTTTGTGGAAATGATGCTATGAGTAACAAATTCACCGATGAGATGAAAGGTGAATTTGAGATGTTTATGATAGGGGAAATGAAATTTTTTCTTGGTTTACAAATCACTCAAAGTAAGGATGGAATTTTGATATCTCAAACTAAGTATCTTAAGGAATTATTTTATTTTTTTGGAATGGAGGATTGTTAGCTGGTAGGAACACCTATGATTATAGGTTGAAAACTATCTACTACTGATGATTCACCAAATATTTTTTAGATAAAGTACATGTCAATGATTGAAGGATTGCAGTACTTGACTTATACAAGGCCAGATATATCCAATGTAGTTAAAATTGTTTCTAGATTCCAAGTTGAACCTAAGGAAACTCATTTTACTACTGTGAAAAGAATATTGAGATATTTGAAGGGATCCTTGGACTATGGTTTGTGGTATGACAGATCTAGTGACTTTACTTTACATGCATTTAGTGATGCAGACTGGGAAGGTAGTATGGATGACAAAAAAAGAACAACTAGATGAGATTTCTTCCTTGGAAAGAGATTGGTTTATTGGTTGAGAAAGAAGTAGGATTGTATATCACAATCTAGTGTTGAATCACAATATGTTGCTGCAACTACTAATTGCACTCAGATTGTTTGGATGAAATAGATGTTGAAGGATATTGGAGTAAGCATTGAAGAGACTATTTTTATTCACTATGATAATACAAGCACATTTAATATGTCAAAGAATCCAATATTACATTATAAGACAAAACATATATCAATTAAATATCACTTTTTGAGAGAAAAGGTTGTAGAGAAGGAAGTCAGATTGGAATACATCAACACAAAGGAACATATTGCATACATTTTTACAAAACCATTTCCAAAGGAGACCTTGAGTATCTCAGAGGTATGCTTGGGGTGATGGCCCCACCTTGTGACAATTAAATGATGCAAGAATGCATCAGTCCATTAATTATTATAGCCTTATTATTCTTCTGGACTTGATGCTTGGTTCTACTCCTTAGGGGGAGTAGTTGCAAAGGTTGAACTGATGAAGTGTTTGTGAACAAGATTTGAAAAAGATACATCATAAGGGGAGACATGTGTTTAATCAAGAGTTGGAACCCTTTTCCATTGATGTCAAAGGGGGAGAGAGTTATGAGAAAAACCTCCTACTGTCTTAGGGGGAGAATTTTTGAAGATGTTGAGAAGGTTGTATTGAGTTGAATTCTTTTGGGTTGATGGTTTTTCCTCTCATATATTTCCATCAATTCTAAAGGGGGATATTTTTAGATATTGGTTGGAATTGTTGCTATTCAGGTTTTGTCATTGATGATAACATATGACATATACTTTAGTTTTGTGTTTCTAGTCATTACAGGAAATTCGACAGAGGTGTACAAACAATGTATGAAATATCAGTGTATGTGGGCATGGATTTTTTATGTTCAATATATGTGGACCTTATGTTTAAGGTTTCATGGCATACTGTTGAGATTTGAGAGTTACAATTATTTTAGTGAAGACTGGTTGCAGGATAGAGACATGGAATTTGACAGAGTTAGTTGCTAAGTATTGAGCATTAATTGGTTTCGAGATGGAATCTTGTTATGCGAGCTTAAGGCATGGAAGAAGAAACATGATAAAAACTTGGATAATTACTTTTGGGAGTCGACTAGGTGGTGTAACATGTTCCCTAGATTGACAAGAATTAATTGTGGATCTTGGCACATAAATTTATATTTGTAATTATTTTATATTTGCATTAGGTATCGTGTGTACCTTAGCATAATGTAATGTAATGGTTTATACATTGGGGAATCTCTAACATGCAATCTAATTGATTTTGTAACTTGTATAAAAGGAAGTAATTTCCTTAATTTAATGTGAGGAATGGGTATGAGAGGTATGCGTTATTATTCATGTGAGCATTGTAGTAAGAGCTAAAGAGAAGAGGTATAAGTAGAATCTATGATCATTCCTTGTGCAATTAAATGGAGCTGTAAAGGTAAGTAAGTTGCTATCAATCAGTTTAGTCATTTGCACAATAAGTTCACCATATTGTATTTGGACAGTGATTCCTGAAGGTGGGTTAAACCTTCTCCTTGGAGCAACATGCTTTTTGTTCTCATCAACTCCTAATAGGGTTGAAGGACCTTTTAACAAGGGTACTGGATGTATTATATCATCTCCTAACAAGGTTAGGTCTCCTAATAGGGGCATTTTTATACTAGTGCACTATCTATTGGGTTCCATCCCCACCGGGGTTTTTACCTTAACATGGTTTTCCTTGAGAAAAAAAATCTATGTTATCGTGTTGTTGTCTATATTGTTCATCTTGTTTAGCACTATTATGATCTGGTTTAGAAGTTTAAAGCTTATAATTATTATACACAACTAATTCACCCCCTCTCTTAGTTGTGTGATGTGGATTTCTATTGCTAAAAGATACCATAATATTCTTATTGATCAGATGATCAATCAACAACTTTAGTACCAAGGTCTTGTCAACTAAAGAGAAATCAGTCCACAAACCACCAACTCTACCATATTCACAATTTTCCAACATAACCTAGACAATACTAGGATCAACAACTTCTGATCCTATTAGAGAAGGCATATGTTTATCTACTTCCTCTACTTCTTCTTCCTCACTTTCAGAAATGGTGACAACCTCCTTGCCTTTGTCATAGGTCTTTACTCTTTTTTATTTAGAAGATGAACCACCGATAATAACTTTCAGTTCTTTCTATTCCAAGGAGAGACAATCCTCAAACTATCTAATTGTCACAACACTAGAAACAATCAAACCAGAACCAAGATTCTTCTGCAGAGACAATAAATATGCCTTATGACATAAGGGACAGGGACCTTAGGGGCCAAAGGATGGCACACCCTACAGATCCAACCCTACTCAACAACTCACGGAAGCAACAACAACACAGTGAGAGGGAGAAGGCAAGATCATTGATATTAACTTCATTCAAATTGATTCATACATGCCGAGATGTAAGACCTTCCCGGTTATGACCAGATATTATAATGAATTACAAAAGTCCTCAAACATGCGAGGATCTACCAACAATCTTGATTCTACTAACTTCTATCTTCTATCAAAAATTGACTCCCTAAACTCTAACCAAACAACTATACTTATACAAGAGGCTACCGGATTGAGTCGGCCTTCAAATCCACAATCAATGAAAGGAATGGTCAAATTTGAGGCCACATGCTTCCCAATGATGGATACCAACATTAAATCCATGACCCATAATCAATGCACAAGTCGGCCTCAATGGAAACTCAAAATAAACTACTCGGTAAGAAAGGATGACCGAGCAACAAACAAGCATTGTCGAGCACCAACGAAACAACTGACCGTCCAAGAGATAACTGACATCACTTGGTAACCAAAGGAATCGACCAACTACCGACCAACTCGGTCAAAGAAGGAATCGAGCAACACAGACAAACTTCCAAAATCTTTTTGGTGACACTGGATTGCCAAGGACCCGAGATGCTTCTGCATCACCTTATATGCATCTTGTTTATTTTCCAACCCTTTTAGGTACCCGTAAATCTATTTATTGAAAAGAATTTTGGTCTTCCACTCAACATTTTATTTTCCATGCAACGTCCTCAAGAAATAAAACACTAAACACATGACAAAAGATCCAAAATAGAAACCATAACCATATCCAACTAAAATATTCACATTCACCAATAGTATCCAATAACATTTTGCACAAATTCATTCGAACATTCTCATTCACCATCTTGGATGTCATATATACAACCACAATAGAAGTCAAATTGTCATAATTACAAGATTGTACCTTGTAAGAAATGCCATGAGCAACATACCTTACAACTGTATCTTGAATAGTATGAATTTGAAATGCACGTTGATCCTTACCGATTATCATTACGGCTTCAACCTCTTCATATCTGATTGATTTCTTCATCAAATCTACACATACTAGTTATTGCCTCAATTACTCCCTTCATCACATTATAGGGTCTCTCCAATACTAGGGTTTCAACATCAAACTAAATCAACACAAACAAAATGAAATCTCTATCATAAGACCATGGAAATTATCTCCAGATATCAAGTCCAATATTATTGACTCTCTCCATTCCTTCCACAGGAAAGCCAAACTCTAATTGTTTGATACAACTATGATCAAACTCCTTCAACTCAAATTCTTTCTCCACTCTAATTTTTACACTGATATGAACAAAAAATTTGGGTACCATGATCTCTTCACAAATTCTCACTCAAGTGCTTTGCAAATTCACATTTTTCTTCTTCGATCTATAGTGCCAAATGATTCAAAAGAATTTCCTTTTAGAACTACTTACAACCAAAAAATAAAAATTACCTCCCGAATTCAATATCACTGATGAAATCATACATCAATTAATAAATAAAAAGTGTCTTGTCATGATTAATACTTCATCTCATCTACCGGTAACAACCCAGTTGCATCCAGTACCTCTTTGGGCATGAAAGGTGTAAGATTTGATTTTTTTAGTACTCAAATTGAGCCAAAGCACTCAAATTAGTTATCATTAGGGCTAGTAGTGGGATACAATACCACCACCATATTTATTTCTCCATTCTGTGCTCTACTTGTAAGAATTACTAGATCCTACCACATGATTATCACATCCAATTGTTTGTCGAAACACTATCAGATCTGCATGATTTTTCATAATGATCAATCTATCCACATTTGAAACAATCCACACTTCTTTTCTTAGATCTCATCAACTAACTCTTAGATATGCATTGACTAACTTTATGACACATATAGAAATTCCCATGAAAGATATTAATCATTGCATTCTTCTATTCCTGATCTGAAACTGGACTCTTACATTGAATTTCATTGTGACCAATCCTATAAAAATTAAAGCATTTAATTATTTGTTCCTTTCTCATACTACAATCAAATATTTTATGACAAAAATCCTTGTAAATATAACAACACCTATTGAAAGATAAATACCTTTGAGCATTTGGTTGTCTTACTAGAGGCCTTTTTTTAGATGTGTTATGATTTTTGACCTCACTTGTCACTTCAACCTTTGCATCATCTTTAATTACCTTTTCCTTCCCTTTATCCTTCTGACTTAAGCATTCACCAATAAATCCTAATCCTCCTTTATCCTGGTGTACTTTATGATAGACTAATAATTGATCCAAGACAATACTTCTCTCACATGCCTTTGTTTATGACTTCAACTTCTTTAGTTCTAACTCTAGTTTTTCATTTTGTTCTAAACTCTTTTTGATCATCTCCTTGAAGTTTTCTTTAGTTTATTTCCATTCTTCCACTTCCATTTCCAGTTCCATTCTTTCTAACCAAGTATTTTTTGACTTGTATTTCAATCCAACCTTGATACCTTTCTTCCCTTCGAGCCTTTTCATCTAGCTTCCTCTCAAGATCTATTATCTTCTCTTTTAGTTCTTGATCCATATCTGTACCATTGTCTTTTGATTATTTCAATTTATTCATTTCTTTCTCCATAGAAATACATCCACCTTTTGATTCCTTCAACTCTTGACTAGCCTCCATGTGCTTTTCTTTGAACCTCTTAATTGGATCTCTTAATTTCACAATGCAAGCATTTTAATCCTTTAAATTTTATTTCAGGTCCTCATTTCTTGATTCAATACCTTCAATTTCACTCATCATGATCTTCCAATCCTCCTCAGTGTAGAATCCTTCTTCCATCGATTCAAACATCCAAGATCTCCCTCAAGCGGTTAATCTCTACCTACAAGGGACTAAGATTTGATACTAATTGTTGAACATGCCAAATAACTGAGAGGGGAGTGAATTAGTTATTCCCACACTTATAAATTTTTTTTCTCTGTCAATAAAATAATAAAAAAATATTAAGAAAAACTTATGATCTATTAGTTAAGCACATCAAACATCCACAAAAAATACAAGCATGAAAGCATAGGAACACCAACACACACAACAACAAGATTTACATGGAAAAACTTAACTGGGAAAAACTATAGAGAAACTAATTATCATGAAATGAAAAAACACTTGTTAGGGTGACACCAGTTAAGGTGATTTGTAAAAAAGATCACTATCGATTATGCTCACTGCAAGTGGACTCACTGCTAGTCGAATCACTACCAGTCAGGCTAACTTCTCTAACTAGATTTTCAATTTTGCCACCTCAAATATCACTACTCACATACATCACTACCATAGGTTCACACTATATTTATCACCACATTTACCACACCTGAATACAATAAGGTTCTCCTTTATTTATATCGGTATATGAACATACATATGTTGGATTCACACCAAACGTGTGACAACCCCAATACTTAGGAAGTTACACTTACAATTAATACATCACATCGATCCTAAATATAGGACATACATAGGAGATATTTGTTGCCCCACTTTTTTTCTTCCCCCTTAAAAATAAAGGTGGATACCTTGTGTTAGATTGAGTCATCAATTTTGAGGTATTTATATTGGAGTCTAAGTCTAGAATCTCCCTAGGATAGGCGGTCTTTATCGAATTTTCCCTTCATGCCTTCTTTCTTTTAAGTTGGGTTGGTCTTTATTTCCTCCCTAGGAGTGGGTAATTCATAGTCCCCAATTCGATAAAGACTCTATTTCTTTCATTTCTGATCGATGGTATTCCTTTGAATATGAAGCTCTAAAATGATATTTTTCCCTTTGTCAAAAAATTGAACATCGCCTTCTCCTTGGCGGGTCTCGACCCATGAAGGTAATTTTCAACAAGAAGAGAACACTGGTATCATCAAGCACATATCCAAGGACTAGAGATCAAGATTCACGGTCTAAGAACAAATCGGGCCTAGAGAAGTTGCTTGGTGGAGAAGCCATAATGAATTTCCCCGCTTGCAGAGTTTTTCCTGCAGAGGTTGTTTTCTGAAGGATAGTGGAAAGTGTATCAAAAATTCTCGAAAGCCAAGTGTCTACATTGGAAGAAGTAAGTTTGAGCCCCTGCAATGGATAAAACAACCTCAAAAGTATGAGAAAGTGAATAAAGGCCCCTTTTCGGAGAACTAGTTTTTAGCTTCTCCCTTATCAGAGAATCACCTGAGAGGGTCAATTTCTGGGAAGCAATAGCTTGCAAAGAAATAAGCACAAGAAGTCGCAAGAATTGAATGATTTGGCATGATTAAGATAGTCCTCTTTGATATTCAGAAAGAATTGATAAAGGAGTGAGTCAATTGCAAAGTTTCAGAAAATCAATTCCCCGCTTCTCCACAGTCGGGTTTCTACCTTCGGAGTGAGTTTTTTGACAAAGGCATTGAATGAAGAGAAGCGGAAAAGTAAAAATCTGCTATGCAAATTAAGTTACCGTTACATCTACCCCGAATGGGTAAAAGTGATTTCTTAAGGCCGTTAATAAGGTGCATTCAATTCAAATCTTAACATTAGAACTTTAATAGATATTTTTGAAAATCTATC
This sequence comes from Chamaecyparis obtusa, assembly GCA_027943335.1. Lineage (NCBI taxonomy): Eukaryota > Viridiplantae > Streptophyta > Pinopsida > Cupressales > Cupressaceae > Chamaecyparis > Chamaecyparis obtusa. The sequence continues at coordinate 232,127 of BSBK01004313.1, read as the reverse complement.
ACTCGTGTGGCGCAAGCTATGGAAAGTAACAATAAGAAGGCAAGCTGTTTATAAAAAAACTCAGACAACCAAGTGGAAATTACCATTTGTTCACATCTTTCTCATACGCCCTTGATTTCCCACATTTTTTCAAATCATCTCACGGTGTTCTCCAAAGCTTTTAGCGGCAAATCAAAAGCGTAAACAGAATCTATGGCCACCAGATTCATGGGTTTCGATGGGTTGAATAGGATTACATATGAATGGAAAAATATGATAGATACATCCCTCAGATTCTATGATCTAGGCAATCTACAGAGGAGATTGAACAAAGAGAACATCCATCCCGTGATGCAAAATCTCAAAGGTAGCGGCTTGGTTGAAGCTGCTGGATTTCTTGTTGCAGTGCAAGCTCCCGAGATTATCCAGGAATGTATAGCCAGATTCAACCCGAATACAAAATAGATTCTGGTTCTAGATGACATAGCTCTCATCTCCATTGACAAAGAGTCTATGTAGAACAGTCTTCATATTCTAGAGCGAGCGGAGTTTTCAAATATGAACTTCTCGATTGCAATTTCAGAATACAATGAGAAGAAGATGAGATGGAAGAAATAGATCATGAGCTTGTGGTTTTGGAAGGCTAGGAGCATGAAGGGAAAAGTACCAAAGACACTTTTTGGGACTGATCTGAAGGCTGAGATCGTCGACATCCTGGTGCTCCTTCACAGAATAAAAGGTGAAAGTGATGCATTAAATTTTATAAAGCACTACTTCTTCTTGGTCTAGGTAATATGTGCCAAGCACCACTATATAGATTGGGCTCAAGTGGTAAGTGAAAATATGTCCAATGCCTTGAGTCTCACCAAGTTCCAAAACAAATTCTATATGTCTTCCTATTTGATATATGTGTTAGCTACATTGCAAGTATGGCCAAGACTTCCTAGACTAGAAGAATATGAAGATGATGTGAAAATTTATGATTTCTTCCCTCATTTGAAATTACAAAATAGCTATGCCAAGTTTATTAGAGTCAATGAATCATTTACAATGAGGTTATGCAGAGAATTGCAAGGATGCCTAGAGTGGAGGTTCTCACTGGAGGCCATGGAATTCATCACCCAATTTGGGAGCTTCTTTATCCAATTTGCTAGTTTCTCATACCTTTGTCTTGCAGGTTTTGATGTCTTCCCCATGAAGCTGCCAAGGTACCCCAATGACATGATCGTGCTCATGGAAGTAATCCAACAGATGTTGTAAGTGAACCTCATCAGCATGGGAATTAAGAAGAAAGGCTAAGAATTCCCTGTTACCATTGGAGCTTACAACTGCGCGTTGAGGTCAAATCCTAAGAATGTGATGAAGGTGCTCAAGAGAAGATACAAGCTAGAAGTGTATGACATTTTGAGACCTCAATTTGATCTAGTGGGCTATGCCAGGAATCACCTCCAGATGGGCACTATGGTCAAGCACATCCCCGAACTCGAAGATTATTGGGCCAACTGCAAGGATGAGTTAGAGAGTCAAGAAATATTTTACTCTAGGTTGACTGTTGAAAAAATCAAGTTGTTCAATGTCAACATTAATGTTGAAGGCATTGTCGATGATGGAGAGCATATGTATATCAACACTTATAGAGATCAGATCAAGCCCTATCCTATGAGCTCAGAACCAGTTCAAGGTCAAGCTATAGAAGATTTGGAGACCTTAATGACTAAAGTCATCAAAAGAAATGATAAGTGGGTTCAGTGGATGATGGGAAGGAGAAAGAGGTCTAGCAAGCCTACACCTCAACAAGCTCCTATAGTCGAGCCGACGAGCGCTCCCGCATCCTCCTCTTTACTAGTGTCATCTGTGGCCAAAGGACCAGCTCAACCAATAGGTGGAGATGATGAACCACCTGAAAAATAAATCCAACTCAAAAAGACTTGCGGAGCAAGTTCATCTCCTGTCATCAGTTCAAATGAAGAAGCTGAAGTGGAGAAACCCGACAAGCTGATGGAAGAAACTATTGAGGCCGCAAAACCAGAGCAATAAGCACAAGGGGGAACTGCTGAAACATAGGGTGATACTCCCACTCAAGAGGCTCCTACAATATTTGAGGTTGGTGGTGATAGTAGAAGCTCAAAAAATGATGAGACTGATTAGCATCTGGGGTATCCTCAAAAGGAAAAAAACATTTCTTCTCCATAGATTAATCCTTTTGCTTCCAAGCCTAAAGCTTCTCCTCCTGTTATCAGGAAGTTATTTGTGGAAGACCAACTTTCTGCGATGATGGTTAAAAGTGTAGAATCATGGATTGATAACACCATAGAGTGGAAGAGAAAGAGAGCCAAGCTAGGAAATCCTAGTGGTGAGATGCTTTCAGAAGCAATGTAGTCGGGCCCAGCCGAGAGCAAGGTTAAGAAATCTAGGACTCTGACCACTCTTGGTCGAGATCTAGACACAGGTCAATTGACTATGGAAATAGCCAAGCCATTGAAAGATGGTAGAATTGAAGATCTTACTGCCTCAAATTTTGCACTCCAGTCTTTAGACATGGGACTTGTCCGCCATGACACAAAAGTTGACATGTGGAAGTCTCGAAATGTCTTGATCGAAGAAGTGCTCAAAATTACAAAGACTCGGCTCAAGGTAGAGATCAAAGAAATGACCAACTTCATCAAGTAGTTGGTCACTCCTATAGCAAGCCTACCTGGTTCTCTGATAATGTTTGATCCTACTATAGCTGAGAACCAAGCAATACTCGCTAAGCTGCAGGAAGATAGACATTTCAGGCATATTGGCAGGAGGTGGATCAAATGACTCAAGTCTGAAGGTCTGGTAGCCATTGAGTAGCTTGGAAATGTCTTTTTACAGTTAGAAGAAGAGAAAGAATCCCTCAAAGGACATATACTGACACTAACAGCGGAGAGGTTGAGGTGTGAAGAGTGCATGATGCTTCTACACTGGCTGGTTGTGATGAAGACTAAAGATGCAATAAAAGCCAATATATTGCATAAAGGGGATGAACCTCTGATTGAATAGCTCCAAGGAGTTGAATTCAAAATGGAGATGATAATCAAAGCTTAGGAAGGAATGAAGGAAACCGATAAAGAAGTCACTAAAGATTAAAGTAAGATCTTAGCATACTTGACAGGTCTTCACTCCGAGTCTCAAGCTAGCGGAGATGGAAAGAGCCCTATCGGTATAGCCAACATGCAGAAGGAGTTCTTTGACTATTTGGACCAGCTTGCAGAATCATCTGGATCTCACTTGGATAGAATTCATGATCTACAACAACTTGGTGGATGCATATACAAAGCCATGATGAAGACGCAACCATGGAAAGATGTAGAAAAAAGGATAGACAAATATCATGCTCGCTGGCTCATCAGATTAAAGAACATGTACATCCCAGATTCTAAAAGGATGATTTCGATTCTTGTGGCTGCCAAAGCTCATAAAGCTAAGTTGGAGAAGGCAAAGAAGCCAACGAAGAGAAAATAGTTTTCCCCTTCTTTCTTTTTGATACACATTGTAAAATTGGTAAATGGCCACTTGTCATTTACCGACTCTATGGAATGTGAATTGATTCAGTTGATTTTGGAATGACTTAACCCTTGAATCCTATATATAATACTCTAAAAATCAATGAAAGGGTCTGCTAAATTCTGGTGTGAAATACGTCTTGTTGTGGAGTCAATCTGGAATGTGTTTTGTGCCATTTATTTAGTGTTCCATGCATTTGTGAGTTGTAATATTTGTTTTCCTTAAAGCTAGATTGAAATTAGTAAGTAGACGGAGTTTTGTTTCTCTTCTTTAGTGTAGTTAATAGACAGTGATCAGAGTATCACTTGAAGGTTGGGGAATACACATATGTCCTATTTTAGATTAGTTTCACCTGTATTTTTTTATTGAATTCCATTACTTCAAATAGAGTTCATTGATGCATCACCGCTGGTGTGAATTCATAAGCATTGTGAAATCATGAAGTTGGTTATAATTTAGAAATTAAATTCACTACCTAGATTAGTTTCTCATTGAGGGCTAATTTGGTTACCTCTACTATTCTCTAGTTAAGAGCATACCCCCATTAGGATTTAGAAAAAAAAAAATTCATTGCATATCTTCACATAAGGGAGCTGTACCTATTAAAATTCAGAGGGAAGTTAGTTGAATAGTTAACAACTTTCTAACTGTTCGTATTCACATTATTTCTTAAGGATATTTTGGGCAAGTAAAGAGTTAAATATAAAAAGAACAATCTGTTTACCAAAATTTTTTTGGTGACTCTATTGGGGAGAGAAACGATCGCTAGTCTAGAATATTTGTCATGAGGAAAGATGGTGTTACCTCATGAGAATGTGTTCCTTGTGCTTCAACCCAATCTTGGTTTTTAAGATGATCAAGAAGACATAGTGTCATCCTTGAATACTTTCACCTGGAGATACAAAAGAAACACAGAGCATTATAGGAACGTGAGTTGAGTTCTTGAACAAGAAGAAGTGAGAGCATAAGAATTTGAAAGAGGAATTCAGAGGAGAAACCAACGTAGAGAAGAACATGGTGCTAGGCAGCAAAACTAATTTGATGCTCTGGATCAAAGAAGGTTCCTCAAAAGTACTAAGGGGCAAGGTGGAAAAGACCCTACATTTGAAAGACTCACAGAGCTCGGGTTTCCCATAATAGACTTACCTCATCAGAAAGGTGACAAAAGAAGCTGGAGTAGACCACCCTCACCACCGAAGACACAATCTTCATTTCCTATAGCTTGTCAGGTATTAACTTTACACGAAGTAGTTTCTCCTCCTGTTATTAACTTTCTTCCACATCCTACACCTACAATTATGGTAGCTCCATGAGCCACTGCAATTGGTCCTCTACAGTTTGCAGCATATCATCCACTCCCTGGGGGATCCAGAAAGAACTTTCCTAAGTTCTCAGGAGATGGAAAAGTTACTATAGATAAACACATTAAAGCCTTCTTTGCGACAACTCACATCTTGGGAATCAGACATGGGGATGTTGCTGTCAGATTATTTGTTGAAACTCTAGTTGAAGCAGCTGCATATTGGTTTTATCACTTGGGCGACGCTTCAATTATGAGTTGGGATACTATGAGGTCAGCTTTTGAAGCTAGGTTTAAAATGGCTGAAGACGAACATGCCCTATTGGCACAACTGACCTCCATCAAGAAATAAGCTTCTATGAGTATGAGAGAATTTGTTGCCAAGTTTAATAAAATTGCCAATAGAATCCCCACTACTGATAGACCAACTCCTGTGAACTTGAAGATATTCTTTATGGGTGCCATGCCACCAGACATTAACTATGATTTAAGAAGAGCTCGACCCATAGATTTGGACATTGCTCAAAGAAAAACCATTGAATTGGAAGATGACATGATCTCTGCTGGCAGATGGAAGAGAGAGATGTAGATAGGTGCAAGCTTGAGTAGTACCACATCAACCAATGAGATGATGCAGAAGATGTCTAATGAAATCATCGCTTTGAAAAGGAAACTCCCTAAGTATAAAAATTCATATAAAAAACTGTTCCAAAAACCAAAATAATAGAAATAATGATGGAAGGACATTACAATTACCTGCTCCACAATAGAGGCTTGCAATTGAGGCCCCCCCTAAGAAAGGAAATATGTGCGTATTCCATCTAACAATAGACCATGATGGTGAGAGCTATCTTGAAATAGCTCACATAATGCATTTGTTATCTACTAATGAGTTAGACACTACGACACCATATAATGAATTGGATTCATGCTCGCATGGTGACTCTATAAATCTTTTTTTTAAGTATAAATCTGATTCTGAAGAGCAAAGAGAGTGTTACGCTACCATAGATGGCATCTACTTTAGGTACAAAAGAAAGTAATCGATAAATGAAAATCTCACAACCGGGTAAAGAAAATGACTCCTTTGATTTCATTCAGTTCTGTTAAAATTCCAAGATCCAAATTTCTCCCATAGACTATTTAAGGTCAAATCCCACTGAATTGAAAAGATTCATAGATTACTTAAAGGGAGATAGTGTTAAATTGAATCATAATGTCACCTCTTCCAATGAAGAAGATTCCTCATTGGCAAAACTATTTGAAGAAAGGGAAACCACTGTGCTAGCTATCTTCCCGGGTCAAAAACCCAAACCATTTTATGTCTCCTTGTATATCAATGGTTGTAAACTAAGCAACTGTATTATAGACTCAGGTGCCTTTGATAATGTGATGCCTTCCCTCATGGCCAAAGCCTTAGGTCTCACCATGACAAAGGTCCATGGTAGATGTTACTCTATGGATGCTCAACAAGTCTCGTTGCTTGGCCAAATCAAAGATGCCCAAGTAGCCCTAGCTGCCCATCCTGAAAAGAAGATGCTACTGACGATTCTTGTCACAGATATACTAGCAAGTTATGGGTTATTACTCAGTAGGAGTTTTTGCAAAGACATGGGTGGGGAAATTATGTTGGATTGGTCCCAGGCGGTAATTCCTATGGGAAATAAGAAGGTTAAATTAGAACCTAAGGAGAAGTCAAAGTTTACAGTACTGAAATCTGATGATCCGAAAGATCAAATCCTATACCAAGAATTAGAATTTGGTAATTACATGATGTTTACCAAAGGCATTGTTGATGAATCTAAAAGTGAACAAGAAGAAGTGGAGCCCTTTGAGAAAGAAAAGACTCCAGAAATCTGGAAGCTGGAATTCGATGGTAGTTATTCTTCCTTTGGGTCTGGTGCAGGAGTGATATTAATCCCACCCATGGGTGAGCTTGAGCCGTTAGCTTTCAAACTAGAGTTTGCAAACACCAACAATACGACTGAGTATGAGGCATTGTTACTCGGGATAATTGCTACAAAATAAAAGGGTGCGAGAGTTCTAAGAGCTCAAGGTGATGCTGAGCTAATTGTGTACCAAATTAAAAGCCAATACTCTATCAAAAACTAGAAGCTGAAGAGTTACAGGAATAGATTATGGGATGAGATTGAAGAATTGGATGCTTTTGCAATCGAATATCTCCCTATAGAGTTAAATTCCAAGGTAGATTCACTAGCAGTCTCCGCTTCCTTGCTACTACCCCATCCAAAATTTAAAGACAAGAAGTACCAGGTAGAGGTAATGTATAGGCCATCAGTACCTGATAACGTAGATGATTGGCAAGTATTCAATGATGACAAATGTCTGCAACTCTTCCTTGAAGGTAATGATAGTCCTCCTAAAGAAAATCCAAATGATCCATCACAAGATCATCCCAAGAAGTGGAAGAAAGACGAACCAAGTGTGATTCAATTACAAGGTAATGTCATTCCCCCATACTTTGTATCATTAGAGAAATTGTTCAATCATCATGACACTTATGTTAAGAAGAAGCGAATAGAGAAAGGTCTTACGACTAGAGAATATGAAGGAATGAACATTGGGAATGAGTCAAATCCCAGGATGATAAACATAGGGAAGTGTTGCACACTTGAAGAGAAAGCAGAGGCTAGAAGGATTTTTCTAGAATATCAAGATGTTTTTGCATGGAGTTATGAGGATTTGAAAAGATTTATGGGAGGAAATTTCAAGCATCAAATTCCCCTAAAACCTGATGCTGCCCCATTCAAATAGAAACAAAGAAACTACAATCCTAAAGTGGAAGATGCCATCTTTAGAGAGGTTGATAAAATGCTCAAAGCCAGGATTATCTATCCTATCCACCACTCTACATGGATAGAAAATATCATTCTTGTGAGGAAGAAGAGTGGAGAAATAAGGATATGCATAGATTTTAGAAATTTAAATCAAGCATCCTTGAAAGATAACTACGCACTCCCCAACATGGATCATTTATTACAGATGGTTGCAGGGGCCAAAATGATGTCTATGCTTGATGGATTTTCTGGGTAAAACCAAGTTGAGGTAGAGGAGAAAGATCAACATAAAACTACGTTTACCACTCCCTGGGGCACATTTGCATATCACAGAATGTCATTTGGCCTTATCAATGTTGGTGCAACATTTCAAAGAGGTATGAATTTGTCTTTTTCTGATATGAAAGATAAGATCATTGTCATATACCTAGATGACTTAACTATGTTCTCTAAGAAAAGGAATGATCATATTAAAGATCTAGAGAAAGTGTTGTGAAGGTGTAGAGAGCATGGGATTTCCTTAAATCCTAAGAAGTCAATTTTCTGTGTCATTGAAGGAAAACTCCTAGGGAACATTATGTCACAAGAAGGTATTAGGATTGATCCAGAGCAAGTCAAAGCCATTCAAAGGATAAGTTTTCCTATAAATAAGATTGGAGTGAAGTCATTCTTTGGTTAGGTAAACTTCCTCAGAAGATTCATCCCCGACTTTTCAGAGATCACCAAATGTATTGTAGACATGATGAAGGGTAATCAAAATTTCAAGTGGAATGACCCTAGTAAAGAAACCTTCCAAGATATAAAAGATGCTATAGCCAATGCCCCCATCTTATGTCACCTAGATTATAAGAAAGATTTTATTATTTATTGTTACACATTTGAACATACACTGTCAGCTATTCTTATGCAAGAAAATGGTGAAGGAGTCCAGGCTCCTATTTCCTTCATGAGTACGCCACTAAAAGATCATAAGCTAAGATATTCTTAGACTGAAAAGCATGCATTATCAGTGTTGAAAGCTTTGCAGAACTTTAGATTCTATATCTTACATTCTCACTTAGTTGTATTTGTTCCTGATATTGCTGTAAAGAGCATATTAACCTGGCAAGATGTGGGATGCAATAACATGGGAGCTTGGGTAACCGAATCACAAGAATATGACATAGAGATCAAGCCTACTAAGCTGGTGTGAGGAAATGCATTGTGTAAAGCTATGGCAGAAAGTGAAGAAGATAACTGGCCTAAAGCAGAACAATTAGTTTTGGCGGTGAGTCTACAAGATCCATGGTTTGAAGACATCATATATTTCCTGACTTATGGTGAGTGTCCCAGAGGCTTGACAGCTAAACAAAGGAGGGATTTGAGGTTGAAAGATTCCAAGTATGCCATTTGGGAAGGTACGTTATATAAAAGATCTGTAGATGGAACTTTTCTCAAGTGTGTTGACAAGAAACAACATGAGAAGTTGTTAAAAATATTCCATGATGAAGCCTGTGGTGGGCATTTCTCATCATCTGTGACTGCATTTAAAATTTTGAGGCAATGCTATTATTGGCTAGGGATGTTCAAAGATGCGTACCACTAGGTGGCCAAGTGTGAAAAGTGTAAGATGTTCGCAGGTCAACTTCAACTGGCAGCTCTCTCTCTCTCAGACCAGTGGTAATAGAAGATCCCTTCCAGTAATGGGGCCTCAATTTTATCAGGCCTATCAACCCTGCATCAAGTGCTGGTCACACTTATATAATCACTACAACTGATTACTTTACAAAATGGGTGGAGGCAAAGGCCACCAAGAGAACTACTTCTGAAGTAGTGTGTGAATTCATCAAGGAGAACATTATGGTAAGATTTGGTGTACCAGTTAAACTAGTCATGGATAATGCAACTTACTTTTCTTCAACTAAAATTACCAATTTTTGTTTTGAGTATGGCATATCTGCTAGTCATTCATCTGATTATTTCCCACAAGGGAATGGTCAAGCTGAGTCAAGTAATAAGAACTTGGTAAACATAGTTAGAAAACTTGTATTAGATAACCAAAGGACTTGGCATAAGAAACTTCACGAAGCACTCTGGGATGATAGGGTAACCCGAAAGAGAGAGATCGGTATTTCACCTTTCGAGCTAGTATACGAAGTTGAGGCAAGCCTTCCCCTACCTCTGGAATTGGCTACCAACAAGTTGAGAATGGTGGTAGAAGATGGTATCTATAGGGATGGGTTGGAATTTTTTTTTTTGTATCTAAATAAACTTGAAGAAGAATGAGAGAAGATTGTTGATCACATCACAAAACATCAGATGCAGGTGAAGAATCTCTTTGACAAGAAAACCAAGCCAAGGAAGTTTATGGTTGGAGATTCAGTTCTACTATGGGATAAACAAAGGGCACCTAAAGGAATGCATGGAGAATTTGAGACGCTTTGGAAAGGACCATTTATCATCCATCAGGCCTTTGACATAAATTCCTTCAAATTGGCATATCCAAATGGTGAGGTGCTTCCCTTGACCTATAATGGTCAAGATATGAAATTGTATCAAGTTGCAAATTGAAAACAGGTAACCCCTGCATTGTATGATAGTTACGTTTTAGTTCCTATTTCCATTTTCCTTTAGTTTGGGTCCCCTCACTTTGTCTTTCCTCTCCTTGTTTCCTTCCTTTGCTTTAGTTTTGTTGTGAGCCACCTTTTCATTTAAACTTGTGAAACCAGAGATTTGGATCCCTTGCTTAGATATGATCATATCCAAGTCCCTAGATAGAGCTAGCTGTTGCCCCACTTTTGTTCTTCCCCCTTAAAAAAAAAGGTGGATACCTCGTGTTAGATTGAGTCATAAATTTTCAGGTATTTAAATTGGAGTCTAAGTATAGAATCTCCCTAGGATAGGTGGTCTTTATCAAATTTTCCCTTCATGCCTTCTTCTTTCTTTTAAGCTAGGTTGGTCTTTATTTCCTCCCTAGGAGTGGCTAAGTCATAGTCCCCAATTCGATAAAGACTCTATTTCTTGCATTTATGATCAATGGTATTCCTTTGAATATGAAGCTCTAAAATGACATTTTTCCCTTTGTTAGAAAATTGAACATAGCCTTCTCCTTGGCGGGTCTCGACCCATGAAGGTAATTTTCCATGAGAAGAGAACACTGGTATCATCAAGCACATATCCAAGGACTAGAGATCAAGATTCATGGTCTAAGAATGAATCAGGCCTATAGAAGTTGCTTGGTAGAGAAGCCATAATGAATTTGCCCGCTTGCTAAGTTTTTCCTGCAGAGGTTGTTTTCTGAAGGATAGTGGAAAGTGTATCAAAAATTCCCGAAAGCCAAGTGTCTATATTGGAAGAAGTAATTTTGAGCCCAAGCAATGGATAAAATGGCCTCAGAAGTATGAGAAAGTGAATAAAGGCCCTTTTTTGGAGAACTAGTTTTTAGCTTCTCCCTTATCGGAGAATCACCTGAGAGGGTCAATTTCCAGGAAATGATAGCTTGCAAAGAAATAAGCACAAGAAGTCACAAGAATTGAATGAGTTGGCATGATTAAGATAGTCCGCTTTGATATTCATAAAGAATTGATAAAGGAGCAAGTCAATTGTAGAGTTTTGGAAAATCAATTCCCCGCTTCTCCACAGTGGGGTTTCTACCTTCGGAGTGAGTTTTCTGACAAAGGCGTTGAATGAAGAGAAGTGGAAAAGTAAAAATCCACTACCCAAATTAAGTTACTATTACATCTACCTTGAATGGGTAAAAGTGATTTCTTAAGGCCGTTAATAAGGTGCATTTAATTCAAATCTTAATGTTAGAACTTTAATAGATATTTCTGAAAATCTATCACTTGTGTGGCACAAGATATGAAAAGTAATAGTAAGGAGGCAAGCCGTTTATAAAAAAACTCAGACAACCAAGTGGAAATTACCATTTGTTCATATCTTTCTCATACGCCCTAGATTTCCCATATTTTTAAAAATCATCTCACAATGTTCTCCAAAGCTTTTAGCAGTTATTCAAAAGCGTAAACAAAAGCTATGGCCACTAGATTCATGGGTTTTGATGGGTTGAATGAGATTATATTTGAATGGGAAAATCTAACAAATACATCCCTTAGATTCTACGATCTAGGCAATCTACACAGGAGATTGAATGAAGAGAACATCCATCCCATGACACAAATTCTCAAAGGTAGCAGATTGGTTGAAGCTACTAGATTTCTCGTTGTAGTGCAAGCTCCCGAGCTTATCTGAGAATGTATAACCAGATTCAACTTGGATACAAAAAATATTCTACTGCCAGATGACATAGTTCTCATCTCCATTAACAGAGAGTCTATGCAGAACAGTCTTTGTACTCCAGAGCGAGCAGAGTTTTCAAATATGAACTTCTCGATTGCAATTTCAGAATACAATGAGAAGAAGATGAGATGGAGGAAAGAGATCATGAACTCGTGGTTCCGGAAGGCTAGGAGCATGAAGGGAAAAGTGCCAAAGACACTTTTTGGGACCGATCTGAAGGCTAAGATTGTTGACATCTTGGTGCTCCTTCACAGGATAAAAGGTGAAAGTGATGCATTGAATTTTATAGAACACTACTTCTTCTTGGTCCAGGTAATATGTGCCGAGCACCACTATATAGATTGGGCTCAAGTGGTAAGTGAAAATCTGTCCAATGCCCTGAGTCTCACCAAGTTCCAGAACAAATTCTATATGTCTTCCTGTTTGATATATGTGTTAGCTACATTGCAAGTATGGCCAGGACTTCCGAGACTAGAAGAATATGAAGATGATGTGAAAATTTATGATTTCTTCCCTCATTTGAAATTACAAAATAGCTATGCTAAGTTTATTAGAGTCAATGAATCATTTACAATGAGGTTGTGCAGAGAATTGCAAGGATGCCCATAGCGGAGGTTCTCGCTAGAGGCCATGGAATTCATCACCCAATTTTGGAGCTTCTTTATCCAATTTGCTAGTTTCTCATACCTTCGTATTGTAGGTTTGGATGACTTCCCCATGAAGCTGCCAAGGTACCCCAATGATATGATCATGTTTGTGGAAGTAATCTGACAGATGTTGCAAGTGAACTTGATCAGTGCGGGAATCAAGAAGAAAGTCTATGAATTCCCTATTACCATTGGAGCTTACAGCTATGCGTCAAGGTCAAATACTAAGAACGTGATGAAGGCATTCAAGAGAAGATACAAGTCAGAAGTATATGAAGTTTTGAGACCTCAATTTGATCTAGTGGGCTATGCCAGGAATCACCTCCAGATTGGCACTATGGTCAAGCACATCCCCAAACTTGAAGATTATTGGGCCAACTGCAAGGATGAGTTAGAGAGTTGGGAAATATTTTACTCCAGGTTGACTATTGAACAAATCAAGTTGTTCAATGTCAACATTAATGTTGAAGGCATCATTGATGATGGAGAGCATATGTATACTAACACTTACAGAGATCAGATCAAGCCCTATCCTGTGAGATCAGAGCTAGTTCAAGGTCAAGCTATAGAATATTTGGAGACCTTAACAGCTAAAGTCATCAAATAAACTGATAAGTGGGTTTAGTGGATGATGGGAAGGAGAAAGAGGTCTAGCAAGCCTACACCTCAACAAGCTCTTGTAGTCAAGCCGGTGAGCGCTCCTACATCCTCCTCTTTGCCAGTGTCATCTGTGGCCAAAGGACTAGCTCAACTAGTAGGTGGAGATGATGAACCACCTAGAAAAGAAATCCCACTCGAAAAGACTTGCAGAGCAGGTTCATCTCCTATCATCGGTTCAAATAAAGATGCTGAAGTGGATAAACCTGACAAGCCAACAGAAGAAACTGTTGAGGCCGTGAAACCAGAGCAGCAAGCACAAGACAAAACTGCTGCAACATAGGGTGACACTCCCACTCAAGAGGGTCCTAAAATATTTGAGGTTGGTGATGATAGTAGCAGCTCAGAAACTGATGAGATAGATAAGCATTTGGGGTCTCCTCAAAAAGAAAAAAACATTTCTTCTCCTCTGATTATTCCTTTTGCTTCCAAGCCTAAAGCTTCTCCTCCTCTTATCAGGAAGCTATTTGTGGAAGACCTACTTTCTGCGACAAAGGTTAAAAGTGTAGAATCATGGAGTGATAACACCATAGAGTGGAAGAGAAAGAGAGTTGTGCTAGGCACTCCTAGTGGTGAGATGCTTTCACAAGCAATGCAGTCGGGCCTAGTCGAGAGCAAGGTTAAGAAGTCTAGGACTCTGACCACTCTTGGTCGAGATCTAGACTTAGGTCACTTGACTATGGAAATAGCCAAGCCATTAAAAGATGGTAGAATTGAAGATCTTACTACCTTAAATTTTGCACTCCAGTCTTTAGACATGGGACTTGTCTGCCATGACACAAAAGTGGACCTGTGGAAGTCTAGCAATGTCTTGATCGAAGAAGAGCTCGAAGAGCTCAAAATTACAAAGACTTGGCTCAAGTCAGATATCAAAGAAGTGACCAAATTCATCAAGCATTTGGTCACTTCTGTAGCAAGCCTACCCGGTTCTCTAACAACATTTGATCCTATTGTAGCTGAGAACCAAGTGATACTCGCTAAGTTACAGGAAGATAGACATTTCAAGCATATTGGCAGGAGGTGGATCGAATGACTCAAGTTTAAAGGTCTGGTAGCTATTGAGCAGCTTGAAAATATCTTTTTATAGTTAGAAGTAGAAAAAGAATCCCTCAAAGGACATATGCTGACACTAATAATGGAGAGGTTGAGGTGTGAAGAGTGCATGGTGCTTCTACACTGGCTGGTTGCGATGAAGACTAAAGATGCAATCAAAGCCAATATATTGTAGAAAGGGGATGAACCTTTGATTAGATGGCTCCAAGGAGTTGAATTCAAAATGGAGATGATAATCAAAGATGAGGCAGGAATGAAGGCAACCGATGAAGAAGTCACTAAAGAACAAAGAAAGATCTTTTCATACTTGACAGGTCTTCACTCCGAGTCTCAAGATAGCAAAGATGGAAAGAGCCCTATCGGTATAGCCAACATGTAGAAGGCATTTTCCAACTATTTGGACCAGCTTGCAGAATCATTTGGATCTCACCTAGATAGAATTCCTGATCTAGAACAACTCGGTGGATGCATATATAAAGCTATGATGAAGACACAACCCCAAAAAGATGCCATAAAAAGGATAGAGAATGATCATGCTTGCTGGCTCATTAGATTAAAGAACGTGTACATCCTAGATTTTGAAAGGATGATTCTGATTCTTGTGGGTGCCAAAGCTCATAAAGCTAAGTTGGAGAAGGCAAAGAAGCCAGCAAAGAGCAAATAGTTTTCCCCTTCTTTCTTTTTGATACACATTGTAAAATTGGTAAATGACCACTTTTACTTTGCCAACTTTGTAGACTATGAATCGATTCAGTTGATTTTTTAATGACTTAACTCTTGAAGCCTATATGTAATACTCTAAAAATCAATGAAAGGGTTGGCTAAATTTTGGTGTGAAATATGTCTTGTTGCAGAGTCAATCTGGAATCTATTTTGTGCCATTTATTTACTATTCCATGCATTTGTGAGATGGAATATTTATTTTCCTTAAAGCTGGATTGAAATTAGTAAATAGACAGAGTTCTATTTCTCTTCTTTAGTGCAGTTAATTGACAACGATCAGAGTATCACTTAACGGTTGGGGAATACATATATGTGCTATTTTAGATTAGTTTCACCTGTATTATTTTAGTTCATTCCATTACTTCAAATAGAGTTCATTGATGCATCACCACTGGTGTAAATTCATAAGCATTATGAAATCACAGAGTTGGTTAGAATTTAGAAATCAAATTCACTGCCTGGATTAGTTTCTCACCGAGGGCTAATTTGGTTACCTCTACTATTCTCTGGTTAAGAACATACCCCCATTAGGATTTAGAACACAAAAAATTCATTGCATATCTTCACATAAGGGAGATGTACCTGTTAAAATTCAGAGGGAAGTTAGTTGAATAGTTAACAACTTTCCAACTCTTCGTATTCACATTGTTTCTTAAGGATATTTTGGGCAAGTAAAGAGTTAAATCTAAAAAGAACAATCTGTTTACCAAAAATATTATTAACACACTACAAGATGAACCATAGATATGTCACACTTAAGATACTATAATAGATATTACATTTTCAAAGAAATACCACAACCAAGACTAAAAGATAGAATCATGAAGTAACCAAAATCACCGATAGAATAATCAACATCATACACTATAGATGATATAAAAAAATTATATGTTGAATTGCACTGATACTTGTAACCAACACAAACACCAAAAAATGATAGAGCTAAACACCGAAAACACACAAGTGCACCAAACCATAAGAGTCACAAATAGAACATTGCACACTTTCCATGAAGCACCAAGGGACACCAAAATGTTCATATTGAATCCTACCCTGTGCAAAACCAAAACTCCTGCTCCAATGCAAATAACCAATAAGATATACCCAAAACTGCCAACAACCACCCGATAGCGCTAGAGTGTTGGTATGGAGGTTTTGACATCAATGCCAATCAATTCCAACAACATCATAATGAGTCTAATAAAGAGATGGTGAGATTAGGGATGGGAGAGAGTGAAAGAGGGTTATTAGGGGGAGAGAGATGTGAGAGTGAGTGAGTGAGAGAAGGGGCAGAGGGCTAGAAACACACACACACACACACACACATATATACATATCTCTACATACATACATATACACATATTATATATGTAACTATATACATATGCGTAGTACATATTAAGTTTACATACATATGTCCACATATATTTTTTTAATTCTACCAAAGGGTTTTTCAAAATACTAAATCTAACAATATTTTTTTAGATGCGCACGCTAGAAACTATGCTATGTTTTCCTGAAAAAATTATGAATATTTTTTCGTGCACAACAGATTTGACCCTCTTAATCTTATCCATTAATTTTTTTTTTTGTAGTTTAGAAACTAGATTAAGAGTACTACAATTCTTGTTCTTTGCACATCTAATTTTGAGTGCATGACTCTCAAATTTCTCTTCCAAGTTTAGGTTTACCCGATTTTAAAGAAAAAACTTGGCCACTTATACCCCACTTTTTTCACACCACCTTGGTGCACTTACCCATAACCAAATACTTTAAGATGGGAGATTGAAGGCTTTTGAACACTACATACCTCTTATAGTTTCATGTATTTCAAGATACTTGTATGAGCCCTATTGAGTAGATACATAGCTATATGACATAATTTTAAGCATACAAATATAGTAAGAGGGGGGGGGGAAGAAAGGGGGATGAATTAATATATGCTAATTTCAACTTGATTGAAAATGAATTACCATAAAGTAATTTTTCAAGTGCCACAACCAATATCAAATCCAAATTGTAATTAATAAAAAATATTAATATTTCCTTAATTATGAATCAACTAATCAAAGACCACACATCCACATTGTTAGTAAACAAATTTGTCTTCACTGAAATTCCTTCACAATTGACTCTTAGATGCCCAGATTTAGAAGACAAACCAAACTAACAGATGGAAATGCTATCATGAGATTTATAGCTTTCCTCTGAATTGTGAGGTACAACTCCCTCTTCAATGATATTCAATAAATTAAATAATTGGTTATGTCTTTTACCAGAAGACACAAAGAATTTCTAACATTCATCCATCACAATGGGATGAATGAGATTAAAAGATTTACAAGTTGGTGATGAGAGAAAAACCAACAAACAACCACATGACTATCTACCGAGTCTTTCACATTACAAAGAAAACTAAGAGAATTACATGACTTGTTTTGCAAATTACAAATTTGTCAACCAACTGATTTACAAAAATGCACATTCTTGACATAATACTGCAAGACTGTATCCAAGAATCAGAAACAAACAACCATATGATTGATTTCAATCAGAAAAATAAATTTTCAGACCTCAAGATCTGACATGCAAATATTCCTCTTTATTTCAAGAAAACATAACAAAATAACTATAGAATCATTTTGTCCCTGCCAATAGAATCAAGTTGCAGAAAAATAAACCAATTCCCCACTCTCTCTGTTGCAATAAATATACATAAAATATTCTCCTTTTCCCATAGCCACAGGACTCCTCCCAGAAAAGAAGAACCCAAAATCCACCATTGTTTCCCCCATTTTGAAAAACATATCCAAAATTTAGGAAGATCCAATGGTTGAGCTGAAAGTTATTGATCCTGTACTGAGACTGATTTTTTCTGTCATCAAAAAAATATGGAAACATGTCTATTTTTATAGACCTGTATTCTATTATTTGTATCTTACAAACTCAACACCATTTTGAAAATCCCTCTGGTGAGGATTTAGAAAATCAGATTTCTCACAACATATCAAAAAATGAGAAAAATCCAATGGTGGAGCACAAAGTTATGGCCCCCACACTAAGACCCATTTTTATGTTAGGAAATTCGTGATTTCAGACTGCTGAACCTTATGAATTGTAAAATATTTCACACTAGGCCTCCAAATTGAACTTGAACTTGAACTTGAACTTAGGAAGGTTCAAGGTTCAAGTTCAAATTTCACATATTACCGACTGAAAGACCGAAAACATAAAGACCGCGACCTTCTTGTGCCCTCTGACAGAACTTGAACTTGAACTTGAGGAAGGTTCAAGTTCAAGTTCAACTAAGACTTTTACCTCGACAAAATAATTGGCTATGAGAGAGAAAAGAATAATACAAGTGTAACAAATGGCTCTGACTGGGGATGTGGACTGTGAGGGACATGAAGAATCCAATGATCTATGGTATGAGGCCAGTGCCTTATCCATTGGGCCATAGAGTCATTATATCATAGAGGATGGAGAAATTCTTCTAGAGAGGACAACACACCAAAAAACCAAAACTACCAGCAAGCTAAAATTAAATAGAAGCAAAGAACTAACCAAACTAAACCAACAAACAAAGCTGAACCAAGGCCAACTAAACTACACACAACAAAACTCAAAGAGGAAAGATTTATTTACAAATATATACAGGTGAGGACCTCACCATAGAAACTAGAACCAAGAAAGACTTACAAAAAACCATTCATTGGCTGTGAGAAGAATGAGCCTTTCTAGAAAAAAGGGTTGTATTTGAATGAAAGACCCCGATACAACTTCCTGTTGGAGCTCTAAATTTTGGGCAAAATTTGGAGTCCTATATAGTGATAAAAACCTAAAAAATGGCCTCTTAATTTATATGCCAAATAATTAATGATGGAGCACATGAAATGGGATAAAACATTATATTAATTTTCAATTAAAAAGTTGAGAGATTATGGAAGGAAGCTCTGTGACAAGAACAATCAAAATTCTATGATCAAAGCCTTAAAAAAATGCTGAAATTTTGACCTGCTGGAAAGATGATGCCGACAGAGGATGAAGATGGTCGAATTTTAAAAATCTAAAAAAGACCTAGTTCGGGAAATCAAATTTTCTATTTCCATTAAAAATCTTAGCTTTCCATGAGGTGTTTTGGTTTTTCGACTAGACCCAAATTTGAAAGTTAGGTAGTTATTTTTTAGTTAGTTTATTATTTTTTAAAATAATTTGTAATAAGGGTTGTGTCTTTTCACCCTAAAGAGGTGTGAAAGCCACTCAAACACACACACACACACACACACACACATATATACACATAATGTAAAATGTATGGACAATACAATGAATATTTTCATAGAATAGAATTTGATCACAACTGCACTATGAACTCTAATGTACTATTTTTTCAACATTAATAAAGATAAGTGCTCTTTCTTTTTATTTGTGGTTATAAGTTATATGTTTTCAATTAGTCTTTCGGGTATTCTATTAAATAGAGTGTTTCACTGTGTTGAATTCCCTGAGTATCATAATTCAAAGTTAATATATGCAACTTGAATATCAATTGTATGGTCTGTGAACCTACCATTGTTCTTATCAGTCTCTTAATTTGAATTAAACTTGATAGGATTAGTTGTGTAAATTGATTTAAATTGTGAATCAAGTGGAAGCCTGTGGAATGATAGTCTTGCTTTGCTAAAAATAAGTTTTCTTAAAACCGTCTCTGATCGTACGTAGAATTGAAAATTTTATGACTCTATAGCTCAAGTATTTAGAAGGCACTGATCTAATCTTTAATTGGAAACTATCATGTTAGTTCATTTGTAGTTTCTAGATCATTAAATCTTTATTTCAAAACATTACTTTTCAGTCTTTAGTATAATCCATTTAGTCAAGTATTATAGAATAGAGATTATTAGGAGATTTGTGATTTCCTCAAAGGATCATTCACCACCTTTGGAGGAATCTTATTTTGTGTACACAGTTGTGTGACACATAGAAGTTAATAGTTTAAAGTGAATTTAGGCCTACCAGCCTTGGCTTGATTTAGCCAAAATTGTAGAGGTATCAATTTGTACCCATTAGTTGGCCAAATATGATCTATCATTTTTGGGCACCAACAAATTGGTGACTCTACTGGGGAGAGTTGTTCACAATATATATTGTGAAGTTACCTAGAATTTCAAATTTCACAGATCAGAATTAGAAAGTAGTTATATTAGTTTGTTTGGAAGCACACTCTACTAGAAGAAAGAACCTAGAAGCAAGACATTCCTCAAATGAGGTGGTGAATTTATTCAATAAATAATTTCAATCAGTGACTCTACTGAGGAAGAAGACCCATAAGGAGATAAGTAAAGTTTTCCTCTTTGAAAGAGGTGGCAACTCTATTGTCAAGAACCTAATGTATAAAGAAACAAGTTACTACCAATTTAGATATTTAGAATGTATCAGAATAAACAACCATTTCAGAGAAAACTATTTATTCCAGATGGTATTAGGCCGTTGGATCTCAGGGGATTCCATTGTATTCCTTTTAAGTTGCTCCCTAAGTTTTCACAACTTGTACCAAAGTTCCATGGAGAATGGGATGAATCAGTAGTTGAACATTTGGATGCATTTTATGCATTTATAGAGAACTATGAGATTTGTGCAGAAGATCAAGCAATAAAACTATTTGTCAAGACATTAGAAGATAATGCAAGAGAGGAATATTAATCATTACCTACACAAAGTATTTCATCTTGGAAAGAATTTGAGCAATGGTTTCTATATAAATTGCATTATGCAAGTGAAGGAAATAACATGTGTTATGAACCAGAAGAGAATCAACAATACATCTGGGAAGCAGAGCCTTGTATGTCTCCCTTGGATGAATTTTTAAATATTGAAAGACAAGAAGGTGATAGATGTAATGTGAAATCTACAGGAGTACAAATCTCTAATGAAGTTCCAGATCTAGATGAAGAAAATAAAAAATCCAACCATGGACTTGCATCTCAAATAATCAAACTTGTATTACATAATTATATAATAAAGGATAACATCAAAGAAAATAACTGTGACCGACTCTTGTGACAATAGGACCTATGAAATAGAACTAGATAATATAAATAAAATTAATGAGAAAGAAGATTTTCTCGGTACAGAACAAATTTCAGATTTGTTGGATAAGGAATATCAAAGGCATATACACAAAAATAACTCCAAAATTTTTCCAATTCACAAGGATAAAAAAATTGATGAAACACCAGAAGATAAACCTGATGAGAGAGACACCTATCTTGTTGATGAATTATATGATTCTAAAAAGGATGAATTTAGTAGAGAGGAAGAAGAAGATGTGTCTAAATTCTCTATGTTCTTGAATCCATTGTTTGAAGAGGAAGAAGATGAATATATGTTTGAGTTCTCTATGTTCTTGAATCCATTATTTGAAGAGAATCTTCTATGCAATCAAATACATTGACATCAGGATGAAGATAACAGGCCTAATGATAATTTTGAGGATGATGAAACTCAAAATATGTGTGGAGAAGTGTATTTAAGAGGTGAGACATCTTTCAGTTCATCCTATGAACATAAGTTGTATCAAACATGTGAAGATAAGATGGTATCAACCAGGCATAATGAGGAGAATGTGTTGAGGAATAGTGCTAAAAGTTTTCCAAATATCGTATCTAATTAGATTCTTGATAAAAGTATAGTAATGTCTCCTAAATATGAGTTACCTTCAAAATTATTTTATGATGAGAAACAACATATGGAGTATAAAGACAAAGAAAATTATGAGCAAGAAGTTGTCCAAGTAAAGAAATTTCATTTTAATATAATTGGTCTAATGCATAGAGATCCTCCATTTAGAAAAAAATCATGATGCACTTAATGATTTCTCAAAGATGAAACAAAGGCCAAATACCAAGGACCGCATCGATGAAACAATGCGAATTGTCCATAAGGAAGATGCACCCAATGCAGCAAAGAGGGAGTTATTGCATGATCAAAATCAAGTGTTCGATAGAGGAAAAGATCAATATTCAATTTTGGGGGGGCCTGAGGCCACCCAATTTTACTTCGCATCAAATTAAGTATGGATACTTGGTTTGCTTCTCCAAAGATAGCTGGAATCTCACTATGCTCACATGGAGCATACGTCCCTAGAAAGAGCTTGTTGGAGCTCTAAATTTTGGGCAAAATTTGGAGTCCTATATAGTGATAAAACCTTAAAAAATGGCCTCTTAATTTCTATGCCAAATAATTAATGATGGAGTACATGAAATGGGATAAAAAATTATATTAATTTTCAATTAAAAAGTTGAGAGATTATGGAAGGAAGCTCTGTGACAAGAACAATCAAAATTCTATGATCAAAGCCTTCAGAAAATGCTGGAATTTTGACCTGCTGCAAAGATGATGCCGACAGAGGATGAAGATGGTTGAATTTTAAAAATTTAAAAAAGATCCAGTTTGGAAAATCAAATTTCCTATTTCCAAAAAAAATATTAGATTTCTACGAGGTGTTTTGGTTTTTCGACCAGACCCAAATCCGAAAGTTAGGTAGTTATTTTTTAGTTAGTTTATTGTTTTTCAAAATAATTTGTAATAAGGGTTGTGTCTTTTCACCCTAAAGAGGTGTGAAAGCCACACACACACACACACACACACACACACACACACACATATACATAATGTAAAATGTATGGAGAATACAATGAATATTTTCATAGAATAGAATTTGATCACAACTACAATATGAACTCTAATGTATTATTTTTTCAACATTAATAAAGATAAGTGCTCTTTCTTTTTATTTGTGGTTATAAGTTATATGTTTTCAATTAGTCTTTTGGATATTCTATTAAATAGAGTGTTTCACTGTGTTGAATTCCCTGAGTATCATAATTCAAAGTTAATATATGCAACTCGAATATCAATTGTATGGTCTGTGAACCTACCATTATTCTTATCGATCTCTTAATTTGAGTTAAACTCAATAGGATTAGTTGTATAAATTGATTTAAATTGTGAATCAAGCTGGAGCCTGTGGAGTGATAGTCTTGCTTTGCTGAAAGTAAGTTTTCTTAAAACCGTCTCTGATCGTACGAAGGATTGAAAGTTTTATGACTCTATAGCCCAAGTATTTAGAAGGCACTGATCTAATCTTTAATTGGAAACTGTTATGTTAGTTCATTTGTAGTTTCTAGATCATTAAATCTTTATTTCAAAACATTACTTTTCAATCTTTAATATAATCCATTTAGTCAAGTATTATAGAATAGAGATTATTAGTAGATTTGTGATTTCCTCAAAAGATCATTCACCACCTTTGGAGGAATCTTGTTTTGTGTACGCAGTTGTGTAACACAGAGAAGTTAATAGTTTAAAGTGAATTTAGGCCTATCAGCCTTGGCTTGATTTAGCCAAAATTGTAGAGGTATCAATTTGTACCTGTCAATTGGCCAAATATGATCCATCATTTTTGGGCACCAACACCTCCATTTGGAAAACTCTCCATTGTTGCAAACCAAACTAATTATGTGTAGGGATCTTGTGGACCAACTACCATGTCCAAAGAGCCACATTTCATCATAGATTTCATATTTATCTTGAGCTTTTGGAAAGAAATTCTCAAGGCCATTTCCAATCCATGACTCATGGGACCCCAATCTTTGAAAAGGTTAGATCATTCACCTCATCAACACTCATGGGACCCCAATCTTTGAAAGAATCTTTAGAATTTAAAACACCGTTAAAACATGAATAAGCTTCATCCAACATAGGATCAACATCTATTAAAATAACTTCATCATGCTTGGCTGCAACCAAATCTCAAAATTTTATGTCCAAGATCAATGCATTAGGTAGATCAATACCTGATTTTTTTTTAGAATCCCTTGCTTGATTGTTGATAAGAACCTATCAATGATCTTTGCCTCATTTAAAGAATCACCACCTAAGTAGGCCAATGATGATTGGGGCTACAATACTTGGACAATCTCATCATCATTAAGTTCTACATCTATCTCAACTGAATCATCATCTTTCTCTTTGTATGTTCTGGAATCTACCTTTTCAAGCGAACTTTCAGAATTAAAAGATTCTTTCCCAAGGCACGATTCCACTTCACCTTCATCACAAACTTCATTAGAAGGGCATGAAATAACCTCATCTTGCAAATGAAAATATTTCAAAATATGATTACAACATTCTTTATCTTATATGCTTGTTGTAGCAAGATGATTTTCTAAACCTTCAAAGCTAAAACTCTGAAACTCTTGGAGAGAAATAAAATCAGATAAATCTTTTTCATTTAAAATCACTAAAATTCTAGTTTCTTGGCCATTCTTGGCCATCCTAGCTTGCTTTTCATGAGGTTGAGAGGTTTCTTGCTACACTTCTTGTTCATTTAAAATTGAATAATTACAAGAAATGTAATTAGATGAAACTACTGAGGCTTCTTCATCATCAACCTATAGTTCTTCTTCAAGCTGATGCACCCTTTTTCTATATTCTTCCAAATATTTTAGCTTGTGAAATCTATGACATAAACTTCTCCACAACAGGGTAGATGAGTGATAATCTTCAATGCTCAGGTTAATCTTTACAACATGAGAGATGCTTTCTTGAAGTTCTCCAAAAAACCTTGCAACACCTTGTCATTTGTTTGGATAATGTCAAGAATGGTAGGGTTGGGTCTCATCCTTCTTGAGACCTTTCTATTTGGCATGGTCATTTCACAGAGTTGCCAATCTCCTGCATAAAGAGATAATGTAAAAATTGAGGAACCATATGTCAGACACTAATCTTTGTTTTCATTTCCCCAGTAGAGTCGCCAAAAACTATTAGTAAACAGATTTGTCTTCATTGAAATGCCTTCACAACTAACTCTTAGATGCCCATATTTAGAAGACAAACTGAACTAATAGATGGAAATGCTATCATGAGATTTATAGATTTTCTCTGAATTTTGAGGTACAACTCACTCTTCAATGATATTCAATAAATTAAATAAATGGTTTTCTTTTACTAGAAGACACAAAGGCTTTCTAACATTCACCCATCACAATGGGATGAATGTGATTATAAGATTTACAAGTTGGTGATGAGAGAAAAACCAACAAACAACCACATGACTATCTACCAAGTCTTTCACATTACAGAGAAAATTGAGAGAATTACATGACTTGTTCTACAAATCACAAATTTGTCAACCAAATAATTTACAAGCATGCACACTCTTGACATAATACTGCAAGACTGTATCCCAGAATCAGAAATAAACAACCATATGATTGATTTCAATCAAAAAAATAAATGTTCAGACCTCAAGATATGACATGCAAATATTCCTCTTTATTTCAAGAAAACATAACAAAATAACTATAGAATCATTTTGTCCCTACCAGTACAATCAAGTTGCATAAAAATAAACTAATTCCCCACTCTCTCTGTTACAATAAATATACAAAAAATATTCTCCTTTTCCCGTAGCCACATGACTCCTCCTAGAAAAGAAGAACCCCAACTCCATCACTATTTTCCCCATTTAAAGAACAATCTGGAGAGGCTCTTTACTTTCCCGTAACTTTCAGTTTTAAATAATTGATTCTAGAAAACTGAATACTTTCTAAAATTTTAATAAAACTTTAATAGATCCCATTATAATATTCGGTTATGAAAACCAAACATTAATTTAATATCTCTAGCATTGTTAAATGATCTCTAATCAAACATCTGAACTAGAATTCATATGTGTTTGACATGTGGCATGGCCTCATTAACTCCTTTGGTCTATTCTTTGAAGAAATTCTTCTGTAAATCAGATACTTGTTGGATTTCCATGTAGAATCGTACACTAGCCTTCATACATTTTAGACCAGGATATATTTCTTGATCTCTCATGTGAGGATTTAGAAAACTTGATTTTGGAAAACATATCCAAAATTTAGGAAGATCCAACGGTTGACCTGAGAGTTATTGATCCTGTACTGAGACTGATTTTTCTGTCATCAGAAAAATCTAGAAACATGTCTATTTTTACAAACTTGTATTATTTTATTTGTATCTTACAAATTTGACACAATTTTAAAAACCCCTTCAGTGATGATTTATAAAATAAGATTTCTCACAACATATCTGAAAATGATAAAAATCCAATAGTGGAGCACAAAGTTATGGCTCCCGCATTGAGACCCATTTTTCTGTTAGGAAATTCATGATTTCAGACTGCTGAACCTTGTGAATTGTAAAATATTTCACACCAGGCCTCCAAATTGAACTTGAAATTGAAATTGAACTTCGGACGGTTCAAGTTTCAAGTTCAACTTTCACATATTACTGACTGAAAGATCGACAACATAAATACTGCGACCTTCTTGCGACCTGCGACAGAACTTGAACTTGAGAAAGGTTCAAGTTCAAGTTCAACTAAGACTTTTACCTGGACAAAATAATTGGCTGTGAGAGAAAATAATAATACAAGTGTAACACACACAAACAGACATTGGATTTACATGGAAACTTAGAAGGAAAAAGCACACTAAGAATAATTTCACACATATTTTTGCCCAAATCCAACCTAGTAGTTATATAATGAAAAAGTTAAAATATGAAGTAGACACACCTACTAGAGACACCAATCTTCAATTACATTTGTAGGCACCACCTATAGGAGAAACTGATTCCCTAATCCAATATATGAGTACCAACTCAACATGTGAGACACAAATTTGACTAGAATACAATTGATATGAAATGTATACCTTAAAGGTCGAATACCTAGTTTCCCCCCAACTCGATCAACTCCATAACTTCCTCATTCTATGCATATGATCTTAAGATGAAACTACACATAAAAATTATATCACTCACACATAAAATCTATCAAATTTACTAGGAGTGGACCTAGATCAATAATATATATGCATTAAAATGATGTTCACTTTCACACTTCAACCTAGAATATAATTATAATATCTACAAGTTAGCCACAAGAATAAACCGTAAACAAACATGTAGTAAGCCAAGGCCAAAAGCCCACACATTACTCTAGCAGAGGAAATACAATATGGATTACCCAACATATACTTCACAAGTCCCAAATAAATTTCATACACATCCTCAAGCTACCTTACATTATCCTTCTCTAGTGCATCGATCCAAAACATCAACACAACAAACCAGCTAGCACAATGAATACCTAGTCACTCGTAACTTTTTGTGTACTAAAGTCCAACCTTTAAAACTTTGGACCAAGATAGAATTTGGATTGTAGTTGTATATTATATTTTGTATTAATACTAGTTACATAGAAATTTTGTCAACTAAATCTCAACAATAGATTTTGCATTAGATTCTTCCAAACTTGACAATGTTACAACAAATGATACCATATGTAATTAATTACTCTTTCTCCACACATTGTAAAGTTTAGAATATTCCTTTTATGTTCTCATTTCATATAGGTTTCATTATCTTTAACAAGGGTTTACTATTGGATATTGGTAATGCATTGGGGAGATGGTTGATACATTTAATATGTTTAATCAGTATGTTGAGTGATGCTAGAGCTTCTATTGTTGTCATTAGTGTTTTGTCACTGATGTCAACATATGTTTCTATGAAGAGAACATGCTGGTTACTATAGTGTACAAACACTATATGGATGTTTCAAAATGTGAAAAGTCAGATGAAAGTATAGGAAGATATTGTGATCTTATATCCAAGATCACATCATGTAATGTTGCATATTGAATGAGCTACATATGTTTTTGTGAAGACTGGTTACTAGACTGTGACAATGGAAGTTGATAGAGTGAGTCTCTATGTTTTTGGTATATCTTACAGAAGGTATGGATTCAATGTATGTGAGCTTAAGAGATGAAAGATAAGGTACCAAAGAATGTTCGATGGTTAGTGTAAGGTACAAAATGATGGATGTAGAGAAGAGGATTACTTGTGTACTTCATTGGAACCGATCAAGCAAAGATAGTTGATGTTAGACAATTCACAAGGATTGTGTATTTACTCATATACACTTGTACTACAAATAGTGAGTTTTGAAGGTGGATTTAACCTTCTTTGGGAAGTGAGCCCACCCTTCTTTCTTGACTCCTAATAGGGTCTATCCTCTAACAAGGAGTGTGTACTGTAATGTTTCAATAAGCTCCTAATAGGGCTAGATCTTCTAACAATGATACTATACTCTCAATACATCATTTGTGGGTGTGGGAGATTGTTGGAAAAATGGTTAGCACTCCACTTGGGATTTGTGACATGGATTAACCACCTCTTATGTCTTCTATAAGTCTAGTGGTTGTATCGAGAATTAACAGGTCAATCTTTTGGTGCAATGACAACCACTACTTGTAACAAGTGGTATTAGAGCTTGGTCACAAGTTTGAATCCCCTCGGGTAACGCTGAGGGGGAGATTATTGGAAAAATGGTCAGCACTCCCCTCTAGATTCATGACATGGCTTAACCACCTCTTGTGTCTTCTATAAGTCTAGTGGTTGTATCATGCATTAATAGGTTGATATTTTGGTGCAATGACAACAGTACTTATAGAAGGTATATCTTACAGAGTGAGTCTCTATGTTTTTGGTATAACTTATAGAATGTATAGATTCAGTTTATGCAAGCTTAAGAGATGAAAGATAAGGTAATGAAGAATGTTAGATGGTTAGTGCAAGTCACATAATGCTGGATGACATCAACTGTGGCATGTATTCTAGAGATGACTTATTTGGAAGCCGACTTCAGAGATGTAATGTGCATTTTGGTTGGAAAATGTAAATTAAGGATGTCAGTCCTTAATTATTGTAATGTAATCATTTCATTCTTGTTCTAGATACCGTGTATCTTAGCAAGGGTTTATGTAATTGTTTGTATATTAGGAAAGCCTAATCAGCCAACCTGATCATGAAGAATGTAATAGGGTATATATGTAAGATCTTTTCTTTTAGAAAAGATATGGATGAGATGTATGTGATGTAAAGAAGATTGTTAAAGTTGCGATCTTATGTCTACTGGATGTAGAGTAGAGGATTACTTGTGTACTTCATTGGAACTAATCAAGCAAAGATAGTTGCTAGTGGATAGATCAAAAAGATTATGTATTTCTTCATATATACTTATGTTGTGAACAGTGAGTTCTGAAGGTGGATTTAACCTTCTTTAGGTAGTGAGCCTAGGTAGTGAGCCCACCCTTCTTTCTTGACTCCTAATAGGGTCTATCCTCTAACAAGGACTGTGTACTATAATGTTTCAATAAGATCCTAATAGGGCTAGATCTTCTAACAAGGATACTATACTATCATTACATCATTTGTGGATGCTAATTCCCACCGGGTTTTTTTACCTTTAACAAGGTTTCCCCGAAACCAAAATATTGTGTTATTGTGTTGGCATTCATTGTGTTCATTAGATTTGATATTACTTCTATTCAAAGTTTAAAGTTTAATATCCTGTCATACAACTGATTCACCCCCCCTCTCAGTTGTATTGTGGACTGTTATTCCTAACAATTGGTATCAAAGCTACTAGTCCTTAGAGAGAAAGCTTAAGAACTTGAGGTGATCTTAGAGATGGCATTCTATAGGAAGGATAGTGTGAAATTTGATCCTGAGAACTTTGATAGTTGGAAGAACAAGATGCAAAATCATTTTCTATGTTTGGGCATCAAATACTGGTTGATTACAAAGAATAAGGTAGCTATGAATAATGAGAATGACTTGCCATCAGCTACTAATGATGAAAAGAAGGTATTCTCATACACCATGGTTGCAAGGGAAGCACTGATTAGTGTACTCTCTGAAGGAGAATTTACTAGAGTTAAAGACTTGGATTTGGCACACTAGATTTGGAAAAGATTAGAAGCACTATATGAAGGAGACAAGTATACCAAGAAAGAGAAGTTATAGAACTGGAAAAAATAAATGGAGAAGCTACAAATGAAGGATGATGAAAGCATTAGGGCCTATGTTCAAAGGGTTATAGAGGTTGTGGTTGGAATCAGAAACTATGGAGACACTTATGATGAAGAAGAAGTCATTGCGAAGATCCTTAGATCATTGACACCCATTTACAAGACTAAGGCTATATCTATACAAGAAACTATACCTTTGACTTCAAACTTTAGCTGTGATATGTTGATTGCAAAGCTAACACAGACCAAAGAAGCTACTGAAATGGGAGATTCTGTACCTAAAGTTGAATCTATATTCAAAGCATCTACACACAAGAAGATAATGTCTGCACTTCTGAGCACCAAAAGTGAGAACCTAAAAGAAGATATTGGTGAATATGCTAAGGAATGTGAATAGATACACGCAGAGGAAAGAAAGATGGATGAACTTGTTGCACTGATTGCTAGAAGAGAAAAGAGAGGTAAGGGTAAATTTGAAGGAAAGTTACCTTTGAAATATTTTTCATGCAATAAGGTAGGTCATTTTGCATCTAGATGTCCTACAAGAGTTCCTAAGTACAAGCCTAAGTTTTTCAAGTCTAAGTATTCAAAGGATAAGGAATGTTATTATGCTAGTGAAGGTATTTATGATGATGATGATTTATATTATGAAGAGATTGGATTTTTTTCTATTAAAGATGAGCCGATATATGAGGAACAGGATTTAGTATCACATGTTGATAAGAAATTTGAATGGATCATAGATAGTGGTTTTTCACATCATATGAATGGAGACAAAAACAAGTTTGTTAAATTAGTGAAGTATGATGGTGGTGTTGTAAGATTCAGAGACAATCTTCCTAAACCTATCATAGGAGTAGGATCTATTACTCTGGATGGAAATGTTAGGAATGGGAACACTAAGAGGGGGGGGTGAATCAGTGCTCACTATATTCAATCTTTTCTTTTACTCTTTAATCAATCTTGAATGCTTAAGTACTGAAATGAATATTAAAATAAACATAAAACATGAACTCAACACATAACACCAATATGATTATGGGGAAACCCAAATAGGTAAAAACCTCGGTGGGAATTGACACCCACTAATATTTTGTACTAGTGTTTTATGATCTTTGTTAGAAGATCCTTAACCCTATTAGGAGTTGTCTTTACATTACATTTAATACAGTGACCTGGTTAAGGGTCAGACCCTATTAGGAGTCTTTTAAAATAGCCCTACTAGGGGTGTGGACATACTATCCTAGAGCTCACTCCTCAAGCGGTGAAGGCTACAACCTTCTGATCTCAGATACACACTATATCTGCTGGATGAATTGGCACTGTGACACTTCTTGTCTGATTAATTCCTTTGATATGCTGATGATTTGACCTCTTGAAAATATCTAATACATCTCAACAACTCTTTTCATACTTCTTCTATGCTTATTTCAACTCTATCTTGACTTCCATACTAAATTACAACGGTGCATCTAATATTTATATGCACATACAAAATAATTAACTAGGTCAGCCCTTTAACCAATTACATATAATGCTTCCAATTCAATTGGCTCAAGAATGTTTACAAATAAACATAATTATATGTCTACAACCTAATTATAATAGGCACATAGCCCTTACATAACAATATTATAGTCGCTAATTAATTTACCATCAATCGGTTGCATACACTGTTTTGTTCTGGCATTCACTGGCTGTGTAACTTCAATCATCTGTAACTTCATCATACTTGCATATCTGATCATGCACTCATAGAATAAGTATGAATATGATCTTACCAACTTATCTTCTAGGGTGCATACCATAACTCAGTCATACACACATGCGCTGATGCTCTGAACTACTGGTGCACTACTAACTGTCTAGTCTTCTATACTTAGCCAATTTATGATCTTCTGAGGATGTGTGATGACTCCAAAACTCTATATGACTTTGTTGCCATAATGAAAACACTATATTAAGTCATATACAATACTATAGTCAACTTGCCAACAATCTCCCCCTTTGTCATTGATGGAAACAAAGGAATATGACACAGTTACTAACTGTTCTCTTATACAAAAACTTTTGTCATACTCTATCTTATATTTCCCTTATATTCTTTACTATAAATCTTCTTTAAATATTTATATCTCCATATTCTATACATACTCCCCCTTTGACATTAATGAAAAAGGTGTTTCAAAAATTGTATCTACAAGTACTTACAAGGAAAGTACATCCAGATATGCTATTTGTAACTTGTGGATCTCTTGCTTCCAGAATGCAATCAGTGCATTGACTGTTTGGAGATGGGTGCATAATGCATAATTTAGCTTCTCCATCTTC
This sequence comes from Chamaecyparis obtusa, assembly GCA_027943335.1. Taxonomy (NCBI): domain Eukaryota; kingdom Viridiplantae; phylum Streptophyta; class Pinopsida; order Cupressales; family Cupressaceae; genus Chamaecyparis; species Chamaecyparis obtusa. The sequence goes on along the minus strand of BSBK01004313.1, from coordinate 199,918 downwards.
TCCAAATCTAAGCTAGGACCTTGATCATATGTCACCATGGTGGCATTGATCTCCATGATATTCTAATTGAGCACATCTAGGGAGGGCGCAAGAGCATTCTTGAGCTGTGTTTGCCTTGCCCTTATCTTGGACATCTCCTTCTCTACTCTTTTTATCTTGTCAATTTTCCCTTGATATACATTATTACACAAATTTACATCAGTGGAGGGGTCTTCGACTGATTTCCTTACTTGTTCTATCATTTCTTCTACCTCTTGCATCTTCTTGAAATGATCATTAGTCAACTTATCTTGGTCCATACAATCTGCAATGATCTTCCTGCCATTTGCTGCAAACTCCTTCAAAGATGCTTGACCAATTTTTAGGTAACTTAGGTCAAGTGCAAAGTTACTGACCGGTTCACTTAGTGTCTTCTTCCTATACTTTTCTTCTGCAACTTGAGATGCAGACTCTTCCAAGGTAGAGAAATTAGTTTTGAAGGCTGTGAGGATGTTGCTAACATCATCAACTGAATACACCTTAGGGACTTTCTTGTCTAAAGGAAATAGACTATTCAATATGTTGACTGATTCAACAAACAATGGGTTCCTCATTACCTATTTCTCTTTAGCCTTCTCCATAGCTAAGACACTGATCTTGATTAGGTCTTCTTCTCCCCAAGAATCCATACTAGTGGTTTCTGGTGTCAATCTTGTCAACAATGATACAAAAGGAGTGATAGGAGTGCTATCCACTACTTCTTGCTTTACTCTGATTGTCATTTCAACAGATGGTTCATCTGTTGGTTCATTTCCTTTTACCTCTTCTTCTCCTTTTTCTATCTCTTTCTCTTTTTCTTTTTGTGTTTCTTTTCCTTCTTCTTTTTCTATCTCTTTTTCTTTTTCTATCTTAGGTGAGTTACCACTGCATAGTGTTTCAGTCCCTTGTGTGCTTACAAAGGCTTCTTTGAACTTGTCCAAGTAATTATCTGTGGCCACCATTGCTATCTCAACATTATCAATAATAATGGTCCTATCCTTTAGTGACTCTGTCATGGACGTAGACTTTTCTGCCTCTGCAAGAGTTTCAACTATGGGCGCTAAATCCTAAGGACCTATAAATGGTAGATTAGTGGGCTCTACCACTTTTACTTCCTTATGGGGCACTTGAGTAGTGGGCACAATAGGTGGATACATGTTCCTATTCATGAAGACCTTCTCAAAGGCTTTCTCTATCTCTTTTGCTGTCAACTCAAAATTCTTGTCCATTATCTAAAGTGTTCTTAGTTTTTTTCGTAGATGTGTCTTTATCAAATCTAGCAACAATGATTTTTCTTCTAAGGAACACACTGGTAGACTTTCATCTAGGATCTTATCTCTTATCCTAAGATCTTATTCAATGTCTTGTTTCTTCAATGATTCTAAGATGTTCCAAACATTGTATGGAATGACTATTTTCAGTTCCAAGACTATCCTTTTGAACTTGATCATATGATTTATGATCATGCCATGAATCCCTGACTTGTCAATTTCACTATATTTGTCATAGAACTTTCCTATCTGATCCAATCTTCCTTCATCTACAATTCTTGTACTCAACACTTTAAGACTAGGTCTGAATCCTACCTCTGGAGGTGCTTGAGTATTCTTCTTGCTTCTTTTTTCTTGCAAGGATGGATGACTAGTGCTAATCTCTTTCTTCCTCTTAGGCATTGCCTTATACTCAGGAGGAGCATTAAGGTCAATTGTTTCTATGGGCACAGGAGGGGAAACATCTATTTTACCCTTTGGATCATCAGACTTCTCTACTTTTACCTTCTTCAATTTAGGATCATCTTCCTTTGCTTCTGCTACTGATGCACTCTCAATTCCCAAAGCAATCTTTTCTTGTCTTTCTTTGTCCAGGTCTGCTTGAGTTACTCCATGAATTTTCAATATCTCAAAAGTAACCTTAGCTACTTTTCTTTTAGTTGATGTGCTGTTTAGAACAACATCAACTTCTCTAGTTTTCTCTTCATAAGTCCCCCATCTTGGCTCATTAGGGTCCTTAGGTGTTGATAATGGTACTTGAGCAGATGACTCTAGGATTGGCTCCTCAACCTCATATCCAAGTGGATGAATCCACTTTTTCCTTGGTTCAACTTCTTCCATACATGTTGTATTAGTCTCTACCATAAAGAAAATGTTGTCCTTGTATTTTTCAACTATTTTATCAGGTATCCTATACCTCATCTACATCTTGATTCTGAATGTTTTCAATTCTAGCTCCATGTAATCCTCCAATGAACTATCAGTAGATTCCTTAAAGGATATTTTAGGCATTGTAGGTATATCTTTGTTTAGGTATAAATCTAAAACCTTTCCAAGTATATGAAAGTATATGTAAATGATTAAAGACCCAAACCTAAATATTTTGGTCTTGTCATGTTTGATGGCCTTAATGTTGTCTATCAGTTGTGCATGCAAGATCTCGCACAAATTGAACTCTCCATTTTCACTGATAATCCTTATTGCTACAAGAATAGTGGCCACAGACACACTATTCACCCTATTGGTGTGTTGAAATTTATACCCTAATATCATAGACATCAGTTTGATGTCTTTCTCCTCTATAAGCTTAATGGTCATTCCACACCTGTCACTTCTTGACTTGCAAGACTACTCTACAAGTTTTCTAACATCCTTGCCCACTGGGAGAATGATACCTATCCTTGAGAGGCCTGTTATTTCATGTAAGTGATCTCCTATAATTCTTACTGGAACTTCTCCTATCCAAAATAGGTCATCATGGATTTTGCTTAACAGGATCTTGATCCATTCGGATTTTTAAAACTCATGTGCCATAGAAAAATCAATAATAGGATGATTCTCTAACTGCAAAAACTCATCAATGAAGGTTTTGTCCAGTTTCATCATGGTCTCAATGTGCACTCTAATTCTGTCAAGACCTACAGGCTCCTTCTTACAATATGTGTATGCACGGATGTCTTCGACATGCATAACACCCATAGGAGTGCAAGAGAATGCCCCTTCTAGGTCATCCAATATATATTTAAATGGGTGCCTCTTAAATACATATCTTTTCTTCTCCGCAAAATCAAATACAATGGGAGTAACCATCACTTACTTGTATATCACTTTCGTAATGGTTTCCAAGAACTTCTGAATCGACACGATAGATTAGGGCTTCTGCAATCGATCAAAGAAATTGCTTTGCTGGTGAATCAATATGCAATGCTTTAAAATCAACTACTAGGGCTTCTGTGTGTAATACCCCAAAAATGGGCTATAAGTTCATTAATATCCTACATCTACATATCGAATGAAATCGACATCAAAGTCCTAACCTAAGGCACATCTAAACATCATCGAATCATAATTGATTATCTTAAATTCTGCATTGGAGAATATTCCTAGTAATATTCCTAATCATCATAATTATGTTTAATTTTATAATTATTTGGCAATAAATCACATTTATCCTAAAGTTTGATTAATTGAATATTTTCATATTTAATTAATTAGATTTAATATTTGTAACTTAATTGTGTAATTAAATTTAATTCTATCTATTATTAATTGTATTATTTAATTTACAAAATTCATACACACATTTCTGGCGCCCACCGTGGGGCAACCCACCTTTGCATGCTGGTTTTGATTTTTTTTTGAGAGCTAAAACCCCAAAGTTTCAAAGATTTAATTTTATCTCTCAAATGGCTTGGATTTTTGCTCTAAATTTTTTTTTTCAGGTTGGAAACATATCAGGGAAGCTATAGTAAAAAATTTAGAATTTTTTGAGATGTTTTGAATTTTTAATAATTTTTTCTTGTAATTATGGAAAAAATTAATATCTGACGCAAATCAGCATATTTTTCAAAAAATTTTATATTTTTGGAAATCTCTTTAAATTCTACAAGGGGTCCATTATTTGTGTTTTAAATTTGGATGTGATATCATAGCTCAAATAGTCAATTTACAAAAATTGATCTGTTTTGATAAAACGGGTCTCTAGGGCACAAATGAAAAGATTTTTTAAAAAATTTTGCATTTTTGGAAAGCTCTTTATTTTTTTAGTAGGGGTCTCTATTCTGAATTTCTATTTTTGTGGCCAAAATCATATCAAAAAAATAAGATCTTGTTGACTAGGTCAAATGCAGTACAAAAAAATTAAAATTTTGTGATGGGTATGCACTTATTTTTCATATGATTTAATGAATGATATGAGTTGTCATTTGGGTTAATTGCTGGTTATTATTGCTGATAACAATTGATTTTTAGATCTAACCCTAAGGTTTTCATAAGTTGAATATACCTTGCATATCTTGTTTGCTTGTTGGCTTGGAGAGTTCGTAGCTTGCTTGCATAGTAAAGCTCAACAAAAATTGCTAAAAATTAGGTAAAATCTACTAAGCATGTTGCAAGGATCCCAGGTATTCTCCTTCATCTAATGACATTTTGATTTGGGACTTAAAATAAATCTCTCGTGTGTCTAGCTTGGGTGATTCTTTTCATGCTTTTGTTTTACACACTTGCATAATTGATACTAGGTTGTGACCCCTTAATGATTCATTAAGTAGTCTTAGATACTTGTGATTGATCTTGATTACTATCTTGGGTTATTGGACTCGCTAATCCACCGGCACCTCATTTCTGCCCAATGGTTGCAATCTCAGCACCATAAAGGGGAGGGGTCAACAAGACAGAAGCGTTAAGTGTTCCACTTGGCAACCCTTTTGTGCTTTTAGGAACTCACTTGTTTTCTAAGTTGGGGACTCATTTTTAGCTTGTGTGAGGTGTTAAGTATTCCACCTTGTGGACTCATCTTATATTCACTTTAAGCGTTAAGTGTTCCTCTTTCTGCTTTTTGAGTACTTTTGGTAGATTTGCTTTCGGGAATATATATGTGCTCACATAGTAATTAGGCCCTATGAACACTATTCATGATTCTTGAGAGATAGGATTCCTAGCGAAATCTTTCTTGATGATAGAATCCTTGTAGGTAGGGAGGATACTTAGTGCATTTCACATTTAACTTGGTTAGTGTGTCTTCTCTTATTGATCGATACATTCTCTCCCAGGAGAGGTTGATAGATCACGTGGGGTTGACATCACGAGCTTTGGTGAATCAAAATTGGTTAGTGCACCTTCTCTTATTGATTGATACATTCTCTCCCCAGAGAGGTTGATAAATCATGTGGAGTTGGCATCATAGACCTTGGTGAAGCAAAACTTTGTCTTAGCGTGTCAGATTAATTTGCTTGTTTTGTTTGGGTTAAAAGTGAAAAGGTGTCAAAAACCTTGAATCTGGAGCCAAGTCTCCTTGTGGTATACTATTGTGAGTCACCTTTAGAGAGGGTTAACCATAGTGGACAATCCCTTCACAGGGAAAACTACATTGACGGAACCTCAAGCGGTCATAGCCATTTTCACCGTGGTAGTGACAACTGCTATATAAATGTTCTTGTGGAAGAAATCTCCATGGGTATGGTTCATTGTTGGGTTGTAAGATCTCCCTAGCAGCTCCTGAAGATTAAGTTCTCAGACTGTGTCAAAACCCTGGTGCGCTAGGATTGGAGTTCACCCCTTTGGATCATAAAAGTTGTAGAGTCAAACCATTACTAAAAACCCTAGTGAGGCCAAATTTTCATTTTATAGGGTATATGTGCGTTATTGCAAAACATTTTTGGAACATACACAATTAGTGCTTCTGAGGATTAGAATGAATAAGTCACTTGATTGTTCATGCGCAAGGTTGCTTTTGCCCTTGTTCATTGTTTTCAGACATGCTTGACATCACTTGCTTGCTATTTTGCATGCTTTTTTATCTATCTGGTTATTGAAAATGGACAAATCTGTTACAATCTTCAAATCTAGATATTGAAATTTGTAAACAATCCGAATCTGAAAACTCAAAATTTGCAAAATCTAAAGTCAAATCCTTTTCTGGAGTCAAAAGTCATCTCAGGAGGTCAGAAAGTCATACGAGTTTCTATCAAGTGTCATTTCATTACAACCCATCTGTCATATGATTGAGTACCCAGTGTCGTACGAGTTTTCATTCCAATAAATCTTCAAAGTCAAAATTTTGCAACTATCGTACGAGTTGTGCAACTATCATTTCATAGCCTACCCACTGTCGTATGAGTTTTTCAGAGTGTCGTTTGGGAAATTTTTGAAAGTTGTCAAAAAATTGTCAGAATTGGCAGATACTTAGCTTTTTCAGCCTAATTCCAGAATCTGTCGAACAAATCACTGTGTCAAGAACAAAGCAATAACTATTGAGAATTAGTACACATGTCTCAAAGAATCAGTACACATGAGGAATAAATTTTGATCACCGCTATGATGAAGCAGATGCAAGCTATGCAAGTTGAACTTAACAATCTTAAGAAAGAGAAGGAATCTAAAGAGTTCTCCATGGAATCTCTATACTCTTTTCCATTTGATAAAGACTTGTACATGTCACCATGCCCCCGGATAGAATTTGAGCAACATGATAACCCTTATGATACCTCTTCCATGGAGAGTGACACATCTAGCTTTGGAGACTATGATGACTATGATGACAAACAATGTAATAATACCTATGACACCTCTGTTCCTAAGAGTCCTCCTCGTTGTGTGTTCCTACTTACTACAAATGGGCCGTCACATTGGATAGATCATGATGGTGATCCATATGATTCTGATTTTGAAAGAGACTTTGATGGCTTTTATGGACAATACCTTGATTATGATCCATCTACTACTACTGAGGACTATAAAATGCATCGTGCTAGCTTGAAACATCAATACTATAAGGATCTCTCCTCTAAGAACTCTCAGGCTGAAAATAAAGATTACACTCTCAAGAAAGATCATGTTAATGTTGGACCTTTGTCTTGTGATGGTTCCCTTCCATCCCCTACTTCCTCCAATACTCATACATTTCCTAAAGCTTCCGAGTCTTTCAAATCTTTCACAGAACCTTCATCCGACACAAGCCCTGATACTTTTCATACAGTTCCCTATTGTTATCCTCCAGGACTACCTCTTCAAGAAACTCAAGCTAACCTTCACTTGGCTACCAATACTTTCAATAATGCTAAACCTAAAGAGCCTAAGCCTTCATATGCTACAATGCCTACTTCAGCTAGTCCTTCACCATCTCTTCTAAAGTCTTCCATACCATTCCAATATGCTTCTTTGTCTTTAGAAGTAGCTCCATGTCAAGAGGACTCTAAAAATGATAAAGAAAAGAACATAAAGAAAGATCAAGATCAAGAACCCTCCATGTCATCCAATCCTTTTCATGATGTCTCTTATCAGCTTCAGGGTTCTTTTGATCCTGCACACCTTTTTTCATGCATTCTACCATGTCTTAAATCTTCTCCTAAGCAAGATCAAGCTACTATTTACACTGTTGAGCTTATTGACAATCAAAATAACCTTACTACACTTGTGCTTTCCAAAGATGATACTTCCATTAAGGTTGGTAAAAATGTTGTTGTTACTTCTGATGTTAAGCCTATTGAAAATCAAGAAAAAAATTATGCACTTATGCTATCCAAAGATCCTTGTCAAGATCAAAGTCTTCCATCTTCTTATTCTACCACTCCATGTTCGCTTCCACTTTCTACTCTTCCTAAGTATTTGCAAGCTTTGAAAAATCTTATCAAAGAAGGTGCTCATATTCAAGATATCCATGATTCTATTGAAAATCATAATGCTCACTCTAAAGATGTTGATATCCTTGGTTGTCATATAGATGATGATGAACTTATTGATTATCCTTTTGCGTCTTCCACTTCCATCCTTGGACCTCTTCCACCATCACAAAGGGCTTCACATCTACCTTCCATCTTGGGTCCTTATGTCCCTTCACTTTCCCCTCCTAACTCTCCTAATTCACCATCCATATTGGGCCCTTACATCCCTCCATCTCCCATCTTTCCTCAAGATCAACATAGATGCATACCCTTGAATCATTTTCGTCCACCCACCCATCTAAACCAGTCATATCCTCCTTCTTCCACAAGTCCCAAGTCTTTTGGAAGTAACTTGAATGTTTAATACAAGAAAAAGAAGCAATACAAGAATCCATCAAAAAAATATCACCATGTCTCCTCTAATAGACATGGAAATATAAAGTCAAAAGAGATATCTAAGAAAAAAACTACAAGACAAGTATGGGTTCCAAAATCTATCATTGAAGATATTCTCTCTAAATTACCAAAAAGAAATGAAAAGCCTATGGCTATATGGATTCCAAAGTCCCTCTTGAGGGAGTCTCATGTTGAACAACAAGTGAAATTGACATTCAAGCTTCCAAAGACTTCCACTTCATCTCCTTCCAAAAACATTCTTCAATTCCATGTGCCTAAACCACAACCTTTACTATCCATTCACCATATTCCTTCACGTATTCCTTCATTCATGTTTCCTCCACCCTCTTGCCACCATTCAAGGTGTGTGTTGATGTTGATCTTGCCTTCCTTTCCATCTACCCTTTCACAATCCTTCCATTCATTATCCTTCTACCTTTTATCCTTTTTCCTCATTTGCCTATTCCTCCTATCTTCCAACCTCACTCACTTTACATAAAACCTTATCCTCCATTTTTCTCTTCCGTCTCCCTTTCCTTATCAGCATCTTTGAGTGTATCATTTTGAATCCTTGGCATATCATGGTTTATCCTTTCAAGGAACATTATCTAAAAAGCTTGCCTTTTTCAAAAAAATAAAAATAAAATAAAATTAAAAATGTGCCTTGGTGAAAACCTGGAAATAGGCACCTTGGTAGCAAAAGTAAAGAGAAATAAATTCATCCTATGGTGAAAACCACTCCCTTGTGGTGCCTTGGATAAGTACCATGATGAAAAATTGGCAATCAGGCATCATGCGTAGTTCTCCTACATATTTCATCCATTCCATCTTCTCTCTTTGATCTTGACAATGTTGATCTATACACGAACATTTGGCTATTTTGTGAGCTATCTTACGATGATCTTGCTTTCATTCCTTCCATGTTTAGCCTTCATATCCATCTTCCTCCATTTATTTTTTCCTATCGCTATCCTTTTCCCCCTTTGGTCTTGATCTAATAAAAAAAGAAAGAAAGAGTAAAACACAGTGCTATGAAGCCTCTTGACATGTCTACTCCTTTGGACTGCATCCTTTCCTACTTTTGCATCACGCTTTTGTGACTTATCCTATGCTAGCCTTTCATTGCTTGTCCAAATGCGCTTTACATGACAATTTTTCCCTAGCTTGGGTATTCTTGAGGAGTTTGCCCTTGAGGATTTCTTCCTTTCATTATCCTTTATTCTCTTGTCTTCCATCTCTTCCACCAGCTTGCCAATCCCTCTTGTTCTCCACCTTGCTAGACATTGGGACTACATGATATGATCTTGCTTGGGAGTTTGCAATAGAAAAATATGCTATCAAGTATACCCAGTATCAGAACTAGTATCAGAACAAGTATTAGAACCAGTATCAGAACCAGTATCAGAACCAGTATCAGAACAAGTATTAGAACAAGTATCAGAACCAATGTCAGAACAAGTATTAGAACTAGTATCAGAACAAGTATCAGAACTAGTATCAGAACTAATATTTGAACAAGTATCAGAACACCTACTGGGGCTACACCTTTTGCTTTAGTTTATGGGTTTGAAGTGGTACTGCCTATTGAGGTTGAAATCCCATCACTCAGAATTAGAATGCATGGTCTAGTAACTGATAATGACTATAGAGTGTCTAGGTTACAAGAACTAGAACTACTAGATGAGCGTAGACAAGTAGAATATGATCATCTCAGATTATATTAGAAGAGAATTTCTAGAGGCTACAACAAGAAAGTCAGACACAGAGAATTTCAGGTTGGTGATCTAGTCTTGAGAGAAAATCCTAAAAATCAATCCCATCGAGAACGCAAGAGGAAGTTTGAACCCAACTGGCTGGGTCCCTTTGTAATCACTGCTACTCTTGGCTCTGGTGCCTATCAACTCTCAATGAATGAAGGAGAACAGCTCCAAAAACTAATCAATGTTCTCCATCTGAAAAAATTCTATGCCTAAGGCATTCTGTCTATGGTTAAATATCTTGAAAAAATTATAAAAATTAGAAAAAGTTCTGAAAAAAATGAACATCTTGGTGAAAATCTAGCAATAGGTGCCTTGATGATTCACAAAAAAATAAAAAAATATCAAAAGTACAAAAAAAAATAAAAATGAAAAATACAAAAAAAAAGAAAAAAAAAGAAAAACTGCCTTGGTGAAAACTTGGAAACAGGCTCCTTGGTAGCAAAAATAGAATCTCTGCCAAGATGGTGAAAACTTGGCAAACAAGCGCCACTTGTTCCAAATGCTCCATCTATCAGCACAATCTTGGTCTTTCCCAGCTTTTAGTCTTGCTTTAGTTTGTACATATCTCCTGGTTAGTTTTGCATTTCCAGTTTTCAATAAGTCAGTTTGGCCACCAATCTGCTCAAGTGTCTATATCCTATCAATGTTTAACACTTGGGGGCAATCAATGTCATATCATATGGTCTCCGGTGTATCTGAGACATGTCATATCCACTCAAAGTCCTTTGAAGCTTCATTTGAGTCAGTAAGTCAGTCTTGTCTCCAGAAAGGATTTTGCATCTACAACAATGCAATCAAACATCAAAACTCAATTGAAAACAATCTATGCTTTTCATGCTTTTATCTCCTTGTATGTTTACTGATTCGCATTGAGATTTTTGCATATTGTGTCCCTTCAAGCTCTTCGATGATGTTCTTTATAAGATTTAGAGAGTGATGACTGGGGGCATAATCTTTTCTTTATCTTTTGCTTGTATGTGAAAATCTAACAACTTTGGAAATTCTGGATTGCAATGGTGTCCGACTATAAGAGCCTCTATCTCAAATTGGATGGCCATGCGTACCTCAACCATTGATACCCAGACAATTCAAGGAAGTTTGATCTAACTATTATCTTTTTGAGTAAGTTCTTTCTCCTACTGTGGAACGCGATCTTGCCTAAGGATGTGAATGATAAAGGGTCACTACGGGTAATTCACATTGGATTTAGAATGATCTCTTGACTGTTTGATGTGTTTGCAATGCAAGGAGTATTCTGGTCATCACGACATTTATGTTTTGATGCTTATACAAATTGCTATATCAAAATGGACATGATATTCAGGTCATCCTGACGTTTATGCCTTGGTGCTTATATCTAATTCGACATTCTAAAAATAAAATCAATATTCATATATCCATGATTATTCACTAGTGGGTGTTGTATTGATTCTGGCACATACAAATTGATATTCATATGTCCATGGTTTCATAGCTAGTGGGAATTGTATTGATTTATCCGACTACCAAAATGTTCAATGATGATAACAAATCGACATATGATCAGTGAGTAGGTCCTAGGTCTTAGGTTGCATTTCATTTTGCATGTCTCTTTGCATTTTTCATCTTTGCATGATCTCACAATGATTAAACGAACTTCAATGCTTAAATGATTCTTCAAATCGCATCTTCAAGTCTAACAAGAGTTGAATCTCACACGAAGGTTCCTCCAATGAAACAACAAGAAGAATCCTTTTTCGGGATCAAAATTGAAATCTGAGATCATTTATCTTATTCACTGCTTGCATAATCAACCTTCCATCATCACAAAAATATAAAATTCAAATTAACTGATTATCTTCCATCAAACTATCAAAAATTTCAACTTGGTCAACCATGGTCAACTCATGGTCAAACCTAGTCAACCTTGGTCTCCAGGACCTCTAAATGATGTAGAATGCACTCTTGAACATGTATAACCACTTTTTGCATCAATCAACATGCTTCTAAGCTCTCAACGCTGACTTTTCTTGTCAGATTTCAATTTTATTCCTAAAGGGGGCATGGTATTGCACAATCAATTCAAAGTCTATAAATCAAAATTCTATCGATCAAGTCTATCAATATCTTTCATCAGTGATCAAGACAAACAATCACGTCTAGTTATTGATTCATCAAAAAAGTCCTCATTGCTTGGAGCAAATCTATCATCACTTGGGGCATATCAGATTCATCAAGATCCATATCAATCTGGTATTCTCCTAATCTTATAAACTGTATCAATTTTTGCAACCATCGGATCATAGTGTTCTTTCCTTGGTTCTTTAGCAACTGAAGGGTTTGGATGTGATACCTACTAGTTCTGCTAAGACAATCAAGTCTAGAACGGGTCACTCACTTTTTAGCAATCCTAAGGTTTGGAATCAGGTGTTATGACACTCTTTCGCAATCATCAGTTCATCGCTGTTATAGTGAACATTATCTTTGGTCATTCAGGACCTATTATCTCCATATCAAATCAATATCAATCAGCTTCTGTCTCATATCAATTATCAATTTCAAACATCAGTTTCATGTCTTTATCAAACACAGACTTTCTTCAAACCACTGCGCTTTGCATAGTAATTCAAAGAGGGGCAAAATGTAATACCCCAAAAATGGGCTATAAGTTCATTAATATCCTATATCTACATATCGAATGAAATCGACATCAAAGTCCTAACCTAAGGCACATCTAAACATCATCGAATCATAATTGATTATCTTAAATTCTGCATCGGAGAATATTCCTAGTAATATTCCTAATCATCATAATTATCTTTAATTTTATAATTATTTGGCAATAAATCACATTTATCCTAAAGTTTGATTAATTGAATATTTTCATATTTAATTAATTAGATTTAATATTTGCCACTTAATTGTGTAATTAAATTTAATTCTATCTATTATTAATTGTATTATTTAATTTTGACAATAAATCAAAATTCCTATGAATAATTGATTAAATTCTTATTTAATTAATTAAAGCATGTTGTCATTATTTAATAATATAATTTTTAATAAAAGTTTGGTAAAATAGTTAATTAACCCATAAATTAATTATTTTATTTCAAAAAGCAGTTCAATTGAGAATAAATCACTTTATTTATTTATTAAATCATAATTATCCATGTGCACATTCAAGGACCAGTTAAACTCAAAATTGGAAAATCAATGCAAGTTGTTAGCTTTTTGAAACTCAACATCTTTTTAAGTTTTAAAGTGGATCTAAACTTCTTATTCGAGTTGAACTGTGCTTTTGCATGATTTTTGTGACTTAATTATCTGTTATTTAAAAGTAACTCAAAAATCAACCTGAGTTATTTGAGTGATTTATGACTTTCTTTCACAACCTCCAAAGCCTTGAATTTCTATAAAAACAAGGCTCAGCTCTTCATAATTCATCTCATAATTTTGCAAGCTTAGTTTGCCAAAGTCATCTACGAATTGCACAACTATTTTGAAGAATTAGAATCTGGAGAATCAAAGCTTATTGCGAATCAAGGCTATTGTGAGATCAATTTGTTTTTTTTTTACATTCATTTAGATTCTTTTTCATATCATTGTTAGATCATTTTAGCATATCAATTTCCATATTAGCATAGATTCATATAATTTTTTATCATTCTTATTGCATAGAAAATTCAAAAATATAGATTAATTGCATTCAATTCATATCTAGATCAATTGCATTCAAATCCTTCGTTTAGGTGTCGTCTAGGTCACTGATCTTGATAACAATCTGAGAACATTAATCTCGCACCTACTAGAAGGCAGTAAATCACTTGGTTAAATTAGATTTCAATTTTGCACGATTTTGATTATAGCTAACCTCTAATATTTTACTGAAGTGTTGTGTCTACAGATCATGTACAAAATTCACACACACACTGTGCTTTTCAATAATTTTGAAATTGAATGCAATGAGTGATCTAAAAACTTCTATATACTTTAAAGTGAAAATTCCACCATTAATGCTTGTTGCGTAAACTAGACTTTTATTGAAAATCTCCATCTTTCATTCTGTTATCAATCAGCTAGTGCACTCTTGCACATAGGTTCTACTAGTCTCCAAAAGGTTAAGTCCAAAGGTGCATACTTTGAGGGTGAGTATACCAATCACGTAGGGGTTTAGAGCTAAATTAGCTCCCCCTATGACCTTGAGGGCTATTTATCTAGATGTAGAGGGTGCGTCCATTATGGATGCATCCAATGTCAAAAACTACAATTGAAACAATTATTGTATGGTCATTGATGTCAAACCTTAACTGGTAAGACTATTGCTACTTAGGAAAGTACTATATCTATGGTGAGAAGGGAAAGAAAGGTTGGTAACAATAGCACCTAAGGAAAGGTTGAGTTATCTTGATACTACAAAGTGTACTTGACTATGTTGTACAATGATGAGACAATGTATTGTCTATCTTAGTAAAATTGGAGACTAAACTGGTAGGCTTAACCGAGCAAAAATGAAAAAATCATGTTTAAGATGAGTTATGACAGAGTCGACCGAGTTAGTGGATGCCGAGCAAAAGTATAGTATCAACCGAGTATCAGTAAATTGCCAAGGAAGACAGTATTTGCCGAGGAAACAGTTTTAGTAGTGACCAAGCATTTTACATGGAGACCGGGTGGATGATCATAGTATTGACCAAGCATCATCAATTTTATATTTGAAGAGAATTCAGATTTGGAGCCGACATTGTTGAATTCTTGGATTATGTAAAATGTGTTGACTTTATTTATTGATTGTATGGAAGCATTTAATACTTTGTAAAACATTTTATGGCAAATCTTTATGAGATTTGAGATGATTCTAAAAGAGGAGATGAAGAACATGAAGCAGGTAGATTCAATGTATTTGACCTAACCCTAAGATCTACGAAGGAGATTAAGTAGAAAAAGAAAAGTTAACCTAACAGAGGAAAGTATTAAGGGAACCAAAGCATTAGGTATGTGTATGCATGGGTGAAGGAGATGCTGGAAGAATAGTAAAGTTTTATTGACTGTATAAGAAAAAAGGTTGAAGGAAAAGTGTGGTGATTGCTTGAAGGGAAGTTCTGAGCAGATCAGAAGTGGAGATGGAAAAGTTTCAAAGTTAGTAAACCAACATTTGTGTACAGAATTAGATTTGATATTTGCAAAAGTGAGTTGTATGTTTTCAAATCAATACTATTGCTACTTTCTAACCATTGTAACAGTCAAAATCCTTTTAACAGAGGTTGACCTAACAGTCATATGTTAAATCCTTTGAACAAGGTTGCATTCTAATGGAGTGTATGTAAGTCCTTTGACCAGGCTCACTTTTAACAGGGTGACTAAAATCCTTTAACTGGGTCACACTTGACAGTGTGTATTGTAACCTTTGACAGGGTTAGCTTTTAACCGAGCTCACTTCAGAAGAGTGAAAATAATAGTAGCATGTTACAAAGTGGTTTTTCCCATATTGGGTTTCCACTATAAATCATGGTGTCAATACTTGTGTGAATGTTTTTGGGTTTGAACATTTCTATGTTTTACAAGATTAGATACAGCTGGGTAGTGGACTGCTGTGTTATATGTTTCTATTATTGAATCAGTGATGACCGAGTTTGTTTTGATTGCTTGATCTAATTTAAAGAAAAGTTTTTGAAGTGATTTTATACATCAAGACCTGAGAACAATTGATTCACCCCCCCTCTCTATTGTTCTAAATCATATTAACAATTGGTATCAGAGTTGTGTTTCTTATTGGTGTTTACAGAAAGAAAGTTTAAAGGGACTTGAAGCAAATGATCAAGATGTATAAGAAGGAGGTACTGAAGTTGAATAAGGAAAATTTCCCTGCATGGAAAAGCTTGATGAAGCTACATCTGGCTAAGATTGATGATTCTGCAAAGTACTACATTGAGCATGACTATGTCACACCTGTTGCACCTTTGACTGCTGAGGAAATGAGAGCTAAGAAAGAACACAATCAGGCAATGTTGGAAATTGCATTTGCCCTAAGCTATCCTAAATTTGAGGACATTAAGGACTGCACAACTACTAAAGAGATGTGGGACACTCTTGCAAAGATCTATGGTGGTGATCTATATCTACTGAAAGCTAAAGCTGAGAGTCTTAGAGGTAAGTTTGATGAAATGAGAATGAATGAAGATGAAAACATTGCACAATATTATGGTAGAATAAAAGAAGTTGTGAATGCTACTAGAGGAGAAAATGGAACTATTGATGATGAGACCATAATTGGAAAAGTGTTAAGAACTCTGCATCCTATATATGCTATTAAGATCTCAGCTATTCAAGAATCTAGATGTAACTCTGCAAATGTGCTTACTTTGGAAGGTTTGATTGGCAAGCTGATTGCTTTTGAACTGTCTAACTATGATAATTTCACTGTTGGTAGTATTGGAAATGTTGAATATGCTTTTAAGTCACAGTTAGTCTTGAACAAGCCTAAAAAGGAAAAGGAAAGATGGATCAGTGAAAGTGAAAGTGAAAGTGAGGGTGACAGTGACACTTCTGATGAAGATCTTGAAGATCTAGAAGCTCTTATGGCTAGAAGACTGGGAAGAGGAAAAGGAAAATACAAAGGTAAACTCCCTATTATATGTTTTGCATGTAACAAGGTCAGTCATATAGCTACTAGATGTCCTAACAAGAAGGATAAAGATGAAGAAAGAAATAGCAGATAAAAAGATAGAAGAGATGACAAAGGATACCGAAGGTACAAAGACTACAAAGAAAAAGGTAAGAAATCCTGTTACATTGCTGAAGAAGAAACTGACACTGATAGTGATGATTTTGAAATTGAGGTAGTCTATGTTGCAATGAAAGATGAATTTGATGAGGATGAGAAAACTGCATTGATTTCCTATGTGAACAAGAATGATAAATGGATTATTGATAGTGGTTGTTCACATCACATGACTGGTGATAAAAGTAAGTTTGAGACCCTACATCATTATAAAGGTAAAAGTGTAACATTTGGAAATGATGCACCATGTCCTGTTAGAGGAAAAGGATTGATTAAACTGACTGATAAGATCTCTTGTGAAAATGCTTATTGGGTTGAAGGATTGAATTATAATTTGTTAAGTGTTGGCCAGCTCAACAGTACTGGTTACTGAGTGGAATTTCATCACAAGAAAGCTAAGATATTTGATGCTACTGGTGAACTGATTGGAAGTGGTGAGCAGACTAGAGGTAATTTGTTCTATCTTGACCTATCTGAAGAAATATGTTTGTTTGCATAATTTGATGACATTTGGTTATGGCATAAGAGGCTATGTCATGTTAACTTTGACAATTTGGTAGAGATAAGTAAGAAGAAGAAAGTAAGAGGCCTACCTAGATTGAAGAAACTTGAGAATGTGATGTGCAAAGAATGTCAGTTAGGAAAAATGACTAAGTCAAGTTTCAAAAGAAAATCCTTTACTTCTGAACACATTTTAGATTTGGTTCATATTGACCTTTGTGGACCTATGGGTATACAAAGTTACTGTGCTGCTAGATATTTTATCTTGTTTGTTGATGATCATACTAGGATGATGCATGTAATGTTTCTAAAAGAAAAATCTAATGCTTTTCAATTTTTAAAGTGGTATTTGGCTAAGGTTGAGAAGGAGATAGGTAGGAACTTGAAATGTCTTAGATCTGACTGTGGTGGAGAATTTACATCAAATGAATTTAATCTATTTTGCAATGATAGAGGAATCAAAAGACAAATGTCTGCACCTAGGACACCTCCACAAAATGGTGTAGCAAAAAGAAGGAATAGATCTATTTTGGACTATGCAAGGACATTATTGATTGAAAAGAATGTGGCAAATAAATACTGGAAAGAAGCTATAAGTATAGCTATTTACACTCTTAACCAGGTACAAATCAAGAAAGGTACAAATTTGACACCCTATGAATTATGGTATGGGCATGCACCGAGTGTTAAATACTTTGGAATCTTTGGAAGCAAGTGTTACATATTGAAAGACAATAGGAATGGAAAGTTTGATGCTAAAAGTGATGAAGGCATATTCCTAGGCTAATCCACAAAAAATAAAGCTTATAAGTGTTTGAACTCTAACACTAACAAAATTGTGGAAAGTGTGAATATAAAAATTGATGAGTATGCAGAAAGAAATGAAGCTGAAAACAAAAGAGAACCAAAACATTACAGATCTTTTGTGTACATTGAGGAAATAGAAGAGGTAGGTAATAGACCTGCACTTGATGCCGAGTCTCAGGCAAGTAATGCCGAGTGATAGACAGATGATGCTGAGTGTCAAGAAAATAGTGCCGAGAGAGAACAAGAACATGCCAAGCTACAAGATAATGCTACCGAGGATTAGGAAGAGGTTGTCGAGCATTCAAAAGCTGAATCTGACAATCTTGTTGGGGAACCTGATGAAAAAGAAGAGAGAAATGCTGAACCTATTTTGGCAAAATATGTAAGAAGACATCACAAGCTTGAACAAATAATTGGAGATAGAGACACTGGAATTCAAACTAGAAGCAAGACAAAAGATCCAGCATGCTTACTATGTGAATTTGAACCTAAGACAACTAAAGAGGCATTAGAAAATGAAGACTGGATTCAAGCAATGAATGAAGAGATTGACCAGATTGAGAAAAATGAAACCTAGACTCTGGTGCCAAGACTTGTAGATAAGAATGTTATAGGAACAAAGTGGGTATTTCAAAACAAGTTGAATGAAAAAGGTGAAATCACTAAGAACAAAGCTAGACTAGTATGCAAAGGCTACGCACAAGAAGAAGGAATTGATTATGGGGAGACATTTTCCCCTGTAGCTAGATTGGAAGGAGTAAGAACTCTGCTTGCATATGTTGCTTATAAAGATTTCAAGGTATATCAAATGGATGTCAAGTCTGCATTTTAAAATGGTATACTAGAAGAAGAAGTTTACATAGAACAACTAGAAGGTTATATTGATCCAAATAGAAGACACATGGTATGCAAATTGAACAAAGCTTTATATAGATTGAAACAAGCTCCTAGAGCGTGGCATGAGTAGTTGCATAATTATCTAATATAGATTGGATTTTCCAAGACAAATGACACAAGCAATCTGTATATGAAAGATGAAGAACGTAGAGGTATTTTGTTGGCCAAAATTTTTGTTCATGACATTATTTTTGGTGGACAAGATGCATTATGTAAAAGTTTTTCACATAAATGCAAACTGAATTTGAGATGAGTATGTTTGGTGAGATCAAATTCTTTGTTGGTTTACAAGTATATCAGATGAAGAAAGGTATTTTCATTACATAGTCTAAGTATGTTAATGAAATACTAAAAACTTTTGGAATGGAAGATGCTAGACTAGGGAGAACTCCTATGGTTACTGGAAAAAACTTATCTAAGAATGATGATGCTACAGAAGTTAACCAGACATTGTACAGATCCATGATTGGAAAATTGCAGTATGCTGTACATAGTAGACTTGATATTGCATTAGCTGTTGGGATTGTGGCAAGATTCTCTACCAATCCTAAGGAAACACACATGATGGCGGTGAAAAGAATCATGAGATACTTGAAAGGAACTGCTGACTATGGGTTATACTACAAGAAGAATGACAAATTTGAACTTAGAGTATATACTGATGCTGATTGGGCAGGAAATGTAGATGACATAAAAAACACTAGTGGTGGCACTTTCTTTCTTGGACAGAGATTAGTCTCCTGGACAAGCAAGAAACAAAATTGTAATTCCGAATCTACTGTTGAAGCTGAGTATGTTGCTTCTATAGTAAACTGTTCAAATTTGATATGGATAAAATAGTTGTTGATATGCATGAAAGAAGAAATCACTGAACTTGTTATTATTTTCTGTGACAACACAAGTGCTATCAATATTTCTAAGAATCCCAGGATGCACACTAAGACCAAACACATAGCAATCAAGTATCACTATTTGAGGGAATTGGTACAAGACAAGGAAGTCTGAATGGAATATGTGAATACAAAAGAAAAATTGGCAGACATATTCACTAAAGCTTTACCTAAAGAAGCTCATGAGTATCTGAGAAGTCAATTAGGGGTCCTTCCCCTAACTAAGGCTGCCTAGCCAAGCTAGGAACACTGCATCAAATATGCTACAATAGAACATTTGACACATTGATGCAGAAGATTGTCACACTTTAGGATTGTCCTAGAGCTGTGAAGAAGAAGCAAAGACAACAAACTAGTCATAAGAAAGATGACAAAGGGAGAAACACTATGTTGAACAGATATATCTACATCTATTGGATGTATGTTTGAGTTGCTGCTTTGGCATTTTTGTCAAAGAGGGAGATTGAACTGAAATAATACTATAACACATGACATTGAAAGTAAGGGAGATTTAACTAAAATGAAAGATCAGGATAGATCAGGATAGAGGGAGATCCAGATACTTCTGACGGTCACAGAAGTGAGATTTATAGATTCTGAATCAGAATGAAGCTAAAGATATTATAAATTTTCTCTGATGGATAGATAAGTTGTTTTTTGGATTGGTTGGTAATCCATGTGTTATTCAGGTGATATCATATGGTGTTGCCATCAATGCCAAAGAGGGAGATTGTTGGAAACTGCAATTGAAACAATTATTGTATTGTCATTGATGTCAAACCTTAACTTGTAAGACTGTTGCTACTTAGGAAAGTACTATATCTATGGTGAGAAGGGAAAGAAAGGTTGGTAACAATAGCACCTAAGGAAAGGTTGAGTTATCTTGATACTACAAAGTGTACTTGACTATGTTGTACAATGATGAGACAATGTATTATTTATCTTAGTGAGATTGAAGACTAAACTAGTAGGCTTAACCAAGCAAAAATGAAGAAATCATGTTTAAGCCGAGTTATGATAGAGTCGATCGAGTTAGTGGATGCCGAGCAAAAATATAGTATCGACCGAGTATCAATAAATTGTCGAGGAAGACAATATTTTCCGAGGAAATAGTTTTAGTAAGACCGAGCATTTTACATGGAGACTGAGTGGATGATCATAGTATTGACTGAGCATTAGCAATTTTATATTTGAAGAGAATTCAGATTTGGAGCCGACATTGTTGAATTCTTGGATTATGTAAAATGTGTTGACTTTATTTATTGATTGTATGGAAGCATTTAATGCTTTGTAAAACATTTTATGGTAAATCTTTATGAGATTTGAGATGATTCTAGAAGAGGAGATGAAGAACATGAAGTAGATAGATTCAATGTATTTGACCTAACCCTAAGATCTATGAAGGAGATTAAGCAGAAAAAGAAAAGTTAACCTAATAGAGGAAAGTATTAAGGGAACCAAAGCATTAGGTATGTGTATGCATGGGTGAAGGAGATGCTAGAAGAAAAATAAAGTTTTATTGACTGTATAAGAGAAAAGGCCGAAGGAAAAGTGTGTTGATTGCTTGAAGGAAAGTTTCAAGCAGATCAAAAGTGGAGATGACAAAGTTTCAAAGTCAGTAAACCAGCATTTGTGTACGGAATTGGATCTGATATTTGCAAAAGTGAGTTGTATGTTTTTAAATCAATACTACCACTACTTTCTAACCATTGTGACAGTCAAAATCCTTTTAACAAAGGTTGACCTAATAGTCATATGTTAAATCCTTTGAACAAGGTTGCATTCTAATGGAGTGTATGTAAGTCCTTTGACCAGGCTCACTTTTAATAGGGTGACTGAAATCCTTTAACCAGGTCACACTTGACAGTGTGTATTGTAACCTTTGACAGGGTTGGCTTTTAACTGAGCTCACTTTAGAAGAGTGAAAATAATAGTAGCATGTTACAAAGTGGTTTTTCCCATATTAGGTTTCCACTATAAATCCTGGTGTCAATACTTGTGTGAATATTTTTGGGTTTGAACATTTCTATGTTTTACATGATTAGATATAGCTGGGTAGTGGATTGCTATGTTATATGTTTCTATTATTGAATCAGTGATGACCGAGTTTGTTTTGATTGCTTGATCTATTTTAAAGAAAATTTTTTGAAGTTATATTATACATCAGGACCTAAGAACAACTGATTCACCCCCCCTCTCTATTGTTCTAAATCATATTAACAATTGGTATTAGAGCTGTGTTTCTTATTGGTGTTTACAGAAAGCAAGTTTAAAGGGACTTGAAGCAAATGATCAAGATGTATAAGAAGGAGGTACCGAAGCTGAATAAGGAAAATTTACCTGCATGGAAAAGCTTGATGAAGCTGCATCTGGCCGGTATTGGTGATTCTACAAAGTACTACATTGAGCATGACTATGTCACACCTGTTGCACCTTTGACATTCTCATCAACCTTATCCTTCTTTGCCTCTGACCAAATCAAGCTCGCATCTTCTGAAGCTTTCACAAACTTGACTTCTCCTTCGGTATCCATTATTGATTCTTTTGGCTTTTTAGGGCTTTCTTGAGTTTGCGTTATAGTTCTATAGAACTTTGAGATGTGTCCAACC
Source organism: Chamaecyparis obtusa (assembly GCA_027943335.1). NCBI lineage: Eukaryota > Viridiplantae > Streptophyta > Pinopsida > Cupressales > Cupressaceae > Chamaecyparis > Chamaecyparis obtusa. The sequence continues at coordinate 177,629 of BSBK01004313.1, read as the reverse complement.
TTGTTGCATGAGTGACAAATAACTGGAGGCCTTAGATTCCTCAGTGCATTGACATGGGTTACCATTTTGCACTATCTAGCTGAGTGACCATTATAATTACATATCTAACATGTAACATTATGAGAACTTCTTACATTTGGCTGATTCTAATTTCTCTGATTATGCTGAGTCTTGTTCTTCTAACTTGTCTTACAATTCATAGCTCTATGACCAAATTTATTGCATGAATAACAGTAACCATTAAAAGGTCTTACCTTTGTACAGTTCCTTGCTATATGTCCATACTAGTTACATGCATAAAAAGTTAGATCTATTGGCTTGCACTCATTCTTGGATGGTTCAACATGATCTTTAGTTTGACTTCCAATCTCCTTAGCATCTGAGGTATCTTTTGGTGCTTTCATTCTTGCTCGCATGTTGTCAATCTGATTTTGTGCTTCATTGAATCTAATGCCACTAGTATCTCCTTTAAGCTTTTGAGCATATAATTGAGATTCAATCAGATCCTTTCTTGTGTGTAATTTATCAATGTAATTCTTAGCCTCTTTCAATTCAGATTCCAAGATTTCTTTGTTGTTTCTTAGCTCCAAGATTTCCATGTTTTCTTGTCTCAATTCTTCATTCAGTTGAAGGTTCCCTTTGATCTGTTCATCATAGACTTCCTAATTGTTAGTTAGCTTATCATCCAATTCTTCAATCTATTCTTTCAAGGATGAATTTTCTTCATTTAGCTTCTTGATCATTATCCCTAAATCACTGGTAGAGAATTCTTTCAAATATTTTCTTAGTCTTTTGATGACTGCTTGAGCATCACTGACTTTTTCTTTTAGTTCTTCAATTTATTTTTCAGATCTATCCAGGTCTTCAAGAGAAGCTTCAAGATTTCTTTTTAGATATTTCATTTCTATCTTGTCCATGATCTCCTCAAGTGGTTAAACTTCTTTGTTGAGGACCAGAGCTCTGATACCAATTGTTAGTAATGGGAACACTAAGAGGGGGGGGGGGGGTGAAACAATGTTCACTATATTCAATCTTTTCTTTTACTTTTTAATCAATCTTGAATGCTTAAGTAATGAAATGAATATTAACATAAACAGAAAATATGAACTCAAAACATAACACCAATATGATTATGGGCAAACCCAACACACATAACTTGCATATCTGATCATGCACTCATAGAATAAGTATGAATATACTCTTACCAACTTATCTTCTAGGATGCATACCATAACTCGGTCATATGCATGTGCATTGATGCTCTGAACTACTGGTGCACTGCTAACTATCTAGTCTTCTATACTTAGCCAATTTCTGATCTTCTGAGGATGTGCGCTGACTCCAAAACTCTATATGACTTTGTTGCCATAATGAAAACACTATACAAGTCATATACAATAGTATAGTCAACTTGCCAACAAGAAAAACTAATATTGATAATGTACTACTTGTTGATGGACTTAAGCATAACTTGTTGAGTGTTGGATAGTTGATGGACAAAGAGTTTCAATTACAATTCAATGATGGTAAATGTTTTATCAAAAGTAAGAACGAAAGCTGATTGCAACTGGTACTAAATCTAGAGGTAATGTATTTGAATTAAATACATCTAGAGCCTCTTGTTTTGTTGCGAAGGTAGATGACAGTTGGTTATGGCATAGAAGATTTTGTCATGTTAATTTTGGTAACAATGTGAAGATAGATGAAAGATTTTAGATACAAGAAAGAATGTATGATTATAATCAAAATATAGAGATCAAAGAGGCTGCTACTATAGAAGAAGAACTTGTTGAGGATGAATGCAAAAATGAGACTTGTGATGATGATACAAATGAGGCTACTGAGGTTCCTAAGACTCTGAGGTATGTAAAAATGAATCATCCTAATAAGAAAATTATTGGTAATACAAATCAAGGAGTAATGACTAGATCAAAGGCTAGAGAAGATATTTGTTTGATTTCTCAAGTTGAACCAAAGACTACAAATGAAGCTTGTAGAGATGAATCTTGGATAAATGCTATGAAGGAAGAGTTAGATCAGATAAAGAAAAATAACACTCAGGAATTGGTTCCTAGACCTAAAGACAAAAATGTAATAGGAACTAAATGGGTTTTCAGAAACAAAATGAATGAAGAAGGAGTTGTTGTAAGAAATAAAGAAAGATTGGTATGAAAAGGTTACTCACAATAATAAGACATATATTTTGAATAGACATTTTCTCCTCTTGCTAGAATAGAAGTTGTGGGATTATTCCTTACTTATGTTGCACATAAGAACTTCAAGGTATATCAGATGGATGTGAAATCTGCATTCTTGAATGGGGATCTTGAAGAAGTGTATATAGAACAACTTGATGGATTTCCTTTATGTGAAGATGGAGACATGGTATACAAGTTGATGAAAGCATGATATGGACTAAAGTCAGCTCCAAGGGCTTGGTATGCAAGGTTAGACAAATACTTACTTCGGCTTTGATTAAGAAAAGGTAATGCTGACAATAATTTGTATTTACGAAGTAGTGAAGATGGAGTTTTGATAATAGAAGTATTTGTTGATGATATTATCTTTGGAGGAAATGATGAACTATGTGAGAAATTCCCTAAAGAGATGGAAAATGAATTTGAGATGTCCATGATAGGTGAAATGAAATTCTTTCTTGGACTGCAAATAAATCAGAGTAAGAATGACATTTTTATTTCTCACACTAAATATCTTAAAGAAATGTTGAAATTTTTTAGAATGGAAGACTGTAAACTAGTTGGTACACCCATGGTGATTGGTAATAAGATGAAAAATGATGATGAGTCAAAGTGTGTTTTTTAGACCAAGTACAGATCAATGGTTTGGAGGATTACAATATCTGACTCACACCAGACTGGATATTGCTAATGCTGTTGGGATTCTAGCTAGATATCAGGAAGAACCTAAAGAGACACACCTAGTTGCTATGAAAAAGATATTAAGATATCTGAAAGGAACAATGAACTATGGCTTATGGTATGATATAAATGATAGCTTTGAACTTCATGCTTATATTGATGCTGACTGGGTAGGAAATATTGATGACAAGAAGAGTACTAGTGGAGGTGCATTTTTCTTTGGAAAAAAGTTGGTTTCATGGCTAAGTAAGAAGCAAGATTATATAGATCAATCAACTACAAAATTAGAGTATGTTGTTGCTGCTATTAACTACACTCAAATTATTTGGATAAAACAAATGCTGAAATACATTGGAATAACTTTTTATGAGCCAGTGGTTATCCATTGTGATAACACTAGTACAGATGTCAAAGAATCTTGTGATGCACTCTAAGACTAAGCATATTGCTATTAAGTATCACTTCTTGAGAAACAAGGTGGCAAAGAAGGAAGTAAAGTTGGAGTATATTAGTACAAAGGAATATCTATTACAGACATCTTTATAGAGCCATTACCAAAAGATACCTTTGAATATCTCAGAGGTATGCTTGGGGTTCAAGCCCCTCCTAGTTAGAATTAAATAGTGCAGGGATGCATCAATCCATAGGTTTTCAGAGCCTTATCATATTCTAGACTTGATGTAGGGATCTACTCCTCAGGGGGAGTGATCATTGAAGAAAGTTGTGAAGAACAGTTGATGACTTATGGCAACCTTTGCCATTGCTGTCAAAGGGGGAGTGTTGCTATGAGAAAATACCTATTGTATGGGGAGATTGTATGGAGGTGTACTATGAGAGTACTGTTTGGCCATTATAGAACTTTGGATTGATAAAACTTTGGGTTAATGGATTTTCCCATATGTTGACATCAATGCCAAATGGGGAGATTGTTGGATATTGCTAATGCATTGGGGAGATGGTTGATACATTTAATATATTTAATCACTATGTTGAGTGATGCTGGAGCTGTTGCTATTATCATTAGTGTTTTGTCACTGATGTCAACATATATTATTATGAAGAGAACATGCTGGTTACTATAGTGTACTGACACTGTATGGATGTTTCAGAATGTGCGAAGTCAGATAAAAGTATAGGAAGATTTTGTGATCTTATATCCAAGGTCGCATCATATAATGTTTCATATTGGATGAATTACATATGTTTTGCTGAAGATTGGTTACTGGACCATGACAAGGGAAGTTGACAAAGTGAGTCTCTATGTTTTTGGTATATCTTACAGAAGGTATGGATTCAGTGTATACGGGCTTAAAAGATGAAAGACAAGCTACTGAAGAATGTTTGATGGTCAGTTCAAGTCATAGAATGCTGGATGATGTCAACTATGGTGTGTGTTCTGGAGATGACTTATTTGGAAGCCAAATTTAGAGATGTAGCCTTCATTTTGGTTCGCAAATGTAAATTAAGGATGTTGATCCTTAATTGTTGTAATGTAATCATTGTATACTTGTTCTAGATACCATGTGTATCTTAGCAAGGGTTTATGTAATTGTTTGTATATTAGGAAAGCCTAATCGGCGAACTTGATCATGAAGAATGTAATAGGGTATATATGTAAGATCTTTTCTTTTGGAAAAAATATGGATGAGATGTATGTGATGTAAAGAAGATTGTGAAATCTGCAAGCTTGTGTCTTTTAAATGTAGAGCAGAAGATTACTTGTGTACTTCATTAGAACTGATCAAGAAAAGAAAGTTGCTAGCAGATAGTTTAAAAAGATTGCATATTTCTTCATATACACTTATGTTGCAAATAGTGATTTTTGAAGGTGGATTCAAACTTCTTTGGGCAATGAGCCTAGGCAGTGAGCCCACCCTTCTTTCTTGACTCCTAATAGGGTCTATCCTCTAACAAGGATACTATACTCTTAGTACATCATTTGTGGGTGCTAATTCCCATTGGGGTTTTTACCTTTAACAGAGTTTCCCCGACACCAAAATATTATGTTATTGTGTTTCCATTCATTATGTTCAATAGATTTGATATTGCTGCTATTCAAAGTTTAAAGTTTAATATTCTATCATACAACTAATTCACCCCCCTCTCAGTTGTATTGTGGACTATTATTCCTAACATTTACTTATTGTATATTGTATTAGCTTTATTTTTACATTTCATGAATTTTGTAGCTTCATGGAATTTCCATTTGTTCTCACTTATGTGGAGGGGTTTTTTTGTTACAAGTGATCTTTGGAGTTTTATGAGATTAATCAACAAATCTTATATGATATTTGAGCTTTATATATGTAGTTCCCTTCCCACTTTTTGAAGAGTTTCATCCAAGAGATTCCATATGGTGCTTCTTGGTGTAAAATATAACTCCTCATTGAGCTCAAAAGACTCAAAAACCCATGAATTAATGCAAACATAATAGGTTTTAGCACAAAATAAATTAGCCTTTTTTGGTTTATAGCATCTCATCATAAAAATCTATTGAAGTACATTTATGAATGTATATCTATATATGTGACAAATAGTCACCATGCAATCATTATAAAATAGATTGAATTAAAACATAATTAAAATATCAATATAATATTCTTTAACAATTTTTTTTCATCATTGTATCATCTTTATATAGTAATAAATATGTTTTTAGTAATTTTGTAGGGATAATATCACAATCAATGTTATCAAGTTGGAACTTTTACAAAGGGTTATTAAACCCCAATCATATAAGTAACTAAGTTATAGTCATTATACTAGATAGGGTGGAATGAAATCTCTAGTCCCGTAGTGACTCTAGTTCCTAGTTTTACTCAATGTGTGCAATGGCTATGAACTCCACAAGTTGCACTACCAATCTACTTCACCTAAGTTGCTATATTTTCTTATCTAGATTTCTCTAGATTTTTAACCATTCATCAAACTTGTAGTTTCCAAATAGCATGACCACAACATTATATTCATTCTTAATAGTGCTAATTTTAAAATAAGTGTTATATCTCGTATAGTAAGTATCCAGACTCTTTGGACTAGAATTTGGTAGACCTTCGAAGACTCACATTAGTTTCCTTTTATAAATGATCTTGTTATGATTAGTTTGATGTATTTTGATGACCATGTTAGCCTACCATATAATGGTGAAACTTGAGAGAAACTTGGTTATTTAGTTGGTCTTGATAGTTGTGATGATATTTAGGATTCTCTTGATGCTCTTTCACCTTTAATAGACATGTACCTATCTATGATCTTTCACCTTTAATAGGCATGTACCTATCTATTCTTTTTAACTTCTATGAATCCATATCCAAACTAAAAGGTTGGACATCTTCTTTGTGTTTGATTCATATGCTATGGATAAATATTATTTCTTTCTTACATTGACATATTCATCTTTACACATCCATATTGAAATATATAGTATGGAAATCTCATCATGTGACGACTAACATATTTGGGTGACATACATCGAGATCAAATAATCTCAATCTATTTTTTCTTTGAGTGCTTATATGCACTAGGTGTATGCACCAAAAAATGGTCACCTAGACTTTGGGCCCCATTTATTTGATTTATCAACCCTGAATCATTTTTATCAATAACCAATATTTTCAACATTATCAATTTCTTGATCAAATCTTAATTTTGATCATATATTAGATTTTTATCCTATGGGCTAACCATTTATCCTAAGCCTTTATTTAATTAAAAGGAATTTCCTCCCTTTTTATTAAATAAAAAGCCCCCACTTTCCTCTTATCCTAAGTTGCACAAATAAAGCATTATTCTCATTTTATAAAAAATGGAAAAAACACTTTTTGTCTCACATGGACATAAAGTCAACTCCTATTTTCCTATTGGAGGATACTTGTGCACATGGATTGCTCCTCTTTCAAGCTCCACCACTGATTAAGTCTTTTTGCCTCTTAATCTCAATGGTCCATTTCACCTCATTTCTTATAAAAGGAGAGCTCTCTCCCTCATTCTAGGACACTTGTTTTATGCTAACTCTATGCTGCAGGAATTCTTTGGAGCTTTTTGGAGATCATTGTTGCATTGCATCTTAGAGTTCTTCATTTGCTTCATAGTTTAGTTTCCATTCTTGCATAGAAGTTCATGTTTATGCTTTCATAGCTTAGATTTCACTTTCAAGCTTTAGAATAACTCATCTAGCTTAATAGGAAGGGTTGTAACACATTGTTATTTCCATTTCATAGCTTAGTTTGTACTTCCATTTTCATAGCATTGCTTGCACATTTGCATCCTCATTCTTAGCTTGCATTTGCATTGCATTTCCATTTGATTTTTTGGGAATATTGGCACTCTTTCCCTTGTCCTCATTTGAATCTCTCATTGTATGGTTGACTAGCAAGGTCACAAGCTCAATAGCTCTAGCTGAGAACAAATCCATAATCTTGCAACTCCATGCATAGAGAGCTATGGATCGATTTGTGAGGGCTCATTCTTGAGTTTCCTTGCATGTAAGGATTCATAGAAGTGCACTACTTTGTGTGTACATTTTTGGCACCCACCATGGGGCAGAGTAGACTAGCTTTGCCCCTTCTTTTTTCTGCATTTTTGTCAATTTTTTGGCAAGTTTTTAGCTTAATTTTTGGATATTTTGCGCTCTCTATTTTTCTGTCTTAGAATATCGCGTGACACTTCTCAGGTATATTGTGCGATATACCTTATAATAACAGTGTGACACTTCATGTCTCAAAAGAACCACACACACGTATTGAGGTTTATCGCTTGGTGTCGTGCGAAGTATCGCCTGCCTATTGTAAAGTATATCACCTAGACTGAGGTATATCGCCCAGATATAGGAAACTGTGTCACGTGATACTGGTGAAGTCTGAGGTATATCGCCTGATACAGCAAAGAGCTGAATTCTGAGTTTTATCAGCCGAATTTGATCACATTTAGCTTGCTGACTTACTTTGATGCATTTAAACAGGGTTAATTTACATTTCTTAGTCTAAATTGATCAGATCTTTACATTGCTTTCACTCAGATTTTGGTTTTCCTAACCCTAGTTGTCTAACAACTTGTGGTTGTAGGTGCTTTGCTTGAAAGGAAATCACTATAAATCACATGTCAAAGAGGGCTACTAACATTTTTGCAGGGCTGCCCAAAGCATAAACAAAAGCAAAAAGAAAATTTTTAAAAGTGTTTGTGATTTATTTCAAGTGTGGCATTTACTAATTGTTCTAGGAACTTTAATACCTTGTGAAAGAGATTTTGAGGTGGTAGGAGAAGTATGCTCTTCACCTTTAGGTGAACCAAAAAATCTTGATCGATCTTAAGGTTTTTGGAAGCAAGGGGGTAATTAAATTTTTCTTGGTGTGTTTGGGAGAAGTTTTTGAGATAGGGGAGTATGCTCTTCACCCTTGTGGTGAACCAAAAACCTTGAACCTCAAAAATCATCCATTCTTTGTTTAGTTTAGGATCCTTTAGCGGGCTTGCTCTTGAGAAATCAAGAGGAACGACCCAAGTGGGGACAACCTTGTCATCATTTTCCTTGGTGGTGAGTGATTCCAACTCACTATAATCTCAAGGCTATCAAGGACACAAAACTTTGGTAGACATAACACTTGTCTTCGCTTGATGTGAGTACTCATGGGATTGTGACCATGGGGAAAGCATTGAACAAGAATGCTTAAGGTACTCTTGAGGCCGCAAGGTCCCAATCCTTTATGAGGAGCAAGGGGGGTGTTATAAATGGAAGCCCTTATTAAGAACCTTTAGATAGAAGCCACCTTATCTAGCCACTTATCTTCTTAGTGCAAGGATTGATCTAAGTGGAACAACCAGGATCACCTTAAGATACTCACCATATGTGTTCCTTTGGTTGTGTCTTTGGCACTTCCATGACAAAGCCAACATCTATTGTGGGTGACCACTTTGCGTGAGGCAAGGGGACACCAAGTTGTGGGCTAAGTTGGTAAGTATTGAGCCTTGACTTTTTAGGATAGATTTGCTTGAATTGTCTTTGGTTGTGTGATACTAGTGTAAATGTTCTCAATTTACAAATGATCGGTAGCGTTCATAGGGTGCAATTTTATTTTTGATATCACAAGTGTTTGTCTTGGCAAGGTTGCTTTTGCCCTTGTTTCAAGTGTTTTGAGACATGTTTGATCCCTCACTGTTTGCAAACTTGCCAAAATTCTGCTAATACTATGATTGAGATAAAAAACATCAACCCTGAGACCGAAAATTTTGACCAAACAGACCCAAAAATGCAAATTTTACACAGTTTTGGTCAAGAGTTAAACAATTTTGCAATAGTATCGCCTGCTTTGAGAAGAAACATCACGTGATAGTTCACCCCTACTGGATTATCACTTGACTTGCTTGGTGTTTATCACCTGGATATTGTGGGGTCTATCACTTGGTTTAAGGTGAAGTATCACCCAGTTATAGGTGTATCACCTTGTTAGCCTGGAGTATATCACCTGGGTAGTTTCTACCATGCTTTCAGTTTGGTCAGTTTCAATTGCTGTTAGTCAGGTTAGGTCTTTGAGTAGGTTTCTTACTCTATCGTTAGAGACCTGTCTTGGCTCTAAATTTCTAGTTTTAGCCCTCTGAGATAGCATCATCTGATTTACGAGGTCATTTTGGAAATAGTTGTCAAGTTAGAAGGTATTCTTGGTGAGAAAGTTTATCTCTAGGGTTGTTAGCTACATTCTTGGAGAATTTTAGCACTCTTATTGTCCAAATCACTTTCATTTAATCAATTTCAATAATATTTTGGCCTAGTCCAACCTCCTGATTCAAAAGTGCAAGGGTAGTCACCCTTTGATTTGAAGCACCTCTTTGACAGTGTTGGTAAAGCCCCTTTCTCTATCTTTTCATTTCTCTTTAGACAATAGAGAACTTTGATTATCCTAGTTTGGTGTTGACACTTTGGGAGGTCACCCTATCATTAAGAATCTCTTTCTTTCATGTCAGTTACAACAAGGTACCAAGTCAATCAAGGGAAGTGACCCCCTATTGTCTTTAGCCAATTACCACTAGTTAAGACTCGTCAACAACACAAGGGAAAATAACCCCTTTTCGATCAATCTCCTAAAAGTGAATCTGAAGTTTGTTTTAATCCAAAAGGTAATCCTAGTGAAGTGAGCACCTCTTTAGCACCACTTTCATCCAGTATGGACATGAGTTACACTTTCACTCGACAACAAAGAGAAGCCATGAATCAAACTCTTGAGGATATCTTCCAATTACATAGGAGAGAGTACGGTGGTTCTTCTCATGCTAGTCCACCCGGGTCACCTCCCAATAACACAAGATATTTAGATGCTCACCAATGAGCTGAGAGACATTATAAGAAAACTCACTTAGATTCAGGGTCACAACATGAGGACCAGAACAATGAATCTAGTGACCATCACATCAACGCAGGCAATGCAATAAGGTATTCAAGACAATCTTCTCCACTTAAAGATACCTCTCGATATGCAAATACAAGGTTGAAAAGCATTAAAAGGGAGAAGCAAGCCTATCTAGATGAACAAGAGACCAAAAAGGAAAAATTTAGACAACTAGAAGAAGAGGAACGTGCATTATTGGACATAAGCAAAAGAGTCACCCAAGAAGAAGAAGATAGGCTCTATGCACAACAACTTCAAAATCAATTCAATGGGAGGGGTGCCAATAGTGGGACCAACTCACCCCCATCTACCCCCTCACCAAGTCCTAGAAGAAGGTCAAGGACACCCTCATGATCCCCAAGTCCTAGAGGAAGAAGGACTTCAAGATATGATCATCATAGGAGACGATCACCTCATAGAAATTCAAAGCAACCCTCCCAACAAGCACATCATGGCTCACAACATGGAGGAAGCTATACCAACTTTGATAAAATGGATTTTATGACTATGCAACAAGAACCATCCTTTCAAGCATATGTAGAAAGGTATGTGGAACAAAACAAGGATCAATTTCTAGAAAGTCTCATCAACAAAGGTGCTAAGGTCCCATACAATTTTGATGTGGACCGAAAGGTAAAGAAGCAAGATCCATCAACTAATGAGGTGATCAAACAACTTCAAAGGGATATAGAAAGGATGAGGGCACCTAAGAGCACCTTTAATTTGGATTCCATATGTTCCAACCCAATCGACAAGAGTGTGGTGTTGGTTGAGTTTCCTAAGAAAATTGAGTTTCCAACCTACGACAAATATGATGGTGTTGGTGATCCTCATGACCATGTTAGATAATTTTATATAATGATTTTTTCTTTTCACCATGAAGACTCCTATTTAATGAGATTATTTCCAAGGAGCCTCAAGGGTCAAGCCACGGAGTGGTTTACTAACCTTACTCCTCCAGTTAAGACATTTAAAGAGCTTGTGGAAAGGTTTGTCCAACATTTTTCTTACAACTTATCAAGGTTGGTCACCATGCTTGATTTGTGCAAACTCAAGCAGAACCAAGGGGAATCCTTTGTTACCTTTCTACAAAGATGGAGACGTTTGTGCTCAAAATATCCAAGGACAATTCCTGAGGAGGAAAGAATAGACATCATTGTGAGCAACTTGGTACCAGATTTAAGATATGAAGTAAGGAAGATCCCGTTTAATTCTTTTGATACCATGGTAGAAGTGGCCTGTCGCATAGAGGATGTCCTAAAAGAGCAAGGAATTTTGGCTAAATCAACTAATAACAACAATGGCCAAAACTGTAATACCCCAAAAATGGGCTATAAGTTCATTAACCTCCTACATCAACAAATCAAATAAAATCGACATCAAAGTCCTAACCTAAGGCACATTTAAACATCATCGAATCATAATTGATTATCTTAAATTCTGCATCGGGGAATATTCCTAGTAATATTCCTAATCATCATAATTATCTTTAATTTTATAATTATTTGGCAATAAATCACATTTATCCTAAGTTTGATTAATTGAATATTTTCATATTTAATTAATTAGATTTAATATCTTGCCACTTAATTGTTTAATTAAATTTAATTCTATCTATTATTAATTGTATTATTTAATTTTGACAATAAATCAAAATTCCTATCTTTAATTGATTAAATTCTTATTTAATTAATTAAAGCATGTTGTCATTATTTAATAATATAATTTTTAATAAAAGTTTGGTAAAATAGTTAATTAACCCATAAATTAATTATTTTATTTCAAAAATCAGTTAAGTTGAGCATAAATCACTTTATTATTAAATTAATTCATAAATAAAACATGCACAATCATAAAAGCAGACAACTATCAATTATCAATTAAAGCTAAACTCTATTTTGAGTTAAAGCTTAGCTTTTGCATATTTTTGTGACATAATTATCTGTTATTATCAGATAACTCAAAAATCAACCTGAGTTATTTGAGTGATTTATGGCTTTCTTCCATGCACCTCCAAAGTCCTGGATTTCTATAAATTAAGGCTTCAACTCTTCATAATTCATCTCATATTTTTAGCTTGTGTGAGGTGTTAAGTGTTCCACCTTGTGGACTCATCTCATATTTGCTTTAAGCATTAAGTGTTCCTCTTTCTACTTTTTGGATGCTTTTGGTAGATTTACTTTCGGAACATATATCTGTGCTCACATAGTAATTAGGCCCTATGAACACTATTCGAGATTTTTGAGAGATTGGATTCCTAACGAAATCTTTCTTGACGACAAAATCCTTGTAGGTAGGGAGGATACTTAGTGCATTTCACATTCAACTTGGTTAGTGCATCTTCTCTTATTGATCGACACATTCTCTCTACGGAGAGGTTGATAGATCAAGTGGGGTTGATATCATGAGCTTTGGTGAATCAAAATTGGTTAGTGCATCTTCTCTTATTGATTGATACATTCTCTCCCCAGAGAGGTTGATAGATCATGTGGAGTTGATATCACAGACCTTGGTGGAACAAAACTGTCTTAGCATGTCAGATTAATCTGCTTGCTTTGTTTGGGTTAAAAGTGAAGAGGTGTCAAAACCTTGAATCTAGAGCCAAGTCCCCTTGTGGTATAAATCTATGAGTCATCTTTAGAGAGGGTTAACCGTAGCGAACAATCCCTTCATAGGGAAAATTGCGTTGATGGAACCTCAAGCGGTAATAGCCATTTTCGCCATGGTAGTGACAGCCGCTATATAAATGTCCTTGTGGAAGAAATCTCCACGGGTATGGTTCATTGTTGGGTTGTCAGATCTCCCTAGCAGCTCTTGAAGATTAAGTTCTCGGACTGTGTCAAAACCCTGGTGCGCCAGGATTGGAGTTCACCCCTTTGAATCATAAAAGTTGCAAAGTCAAACCATTACTAAAAACCCTAGAGAGGCCAATTTTTCACTTTCAGGTATATGTGTGTTATTGCAAAACTTTTCAGAACATACACAATTAGTACTCTCAGGGATTAGCATAATTTGGTCACTTGATTGTTCATTCGCAAGGTTGTTTTTGCCCTTGTTCATTGTTTTCAGATGTGCTTGGAATCACTTTCTTGCTATTCTGCGTGCTTGTTTATCTACTTGGCTATTAAAAACAATCAAATCTGGTATAACCTTAAAAATCTGGATAGTACAATTTGCAAACAATCTAGAACTGAAAACCTTAAATTTTGCAAAAATTGACGTAAAATTCTTTCTAGAGTCAAAAGTCATTTCAGGAAGTCAAAAGTCATACAACTTTTGTCAAATGTCATTTCAGTATTGCCCATCTGTCGTATGATTGAGAACCCAGTGTCGTATGAGTTTTCATGCCAACAAATCCAAGGAAGTCAAAATCCTATTAGCAACTGTCGTATGATATTTACAACTATCATTTCATTGCTACCCAACTATCGTACGAGTTTAGCAACTATTGTTTCATAGACTACCCAGTGTCGTACGAGTCTGCAGAGTGTCATTTGGAAAAAATTGAGAGTTCTCAGAAATTGTCAAATTTGCAAGATATCCAATGTTTCCAGCCTAGTTCTAGAATCTGTCAAAAATATCATTGTGTCAGGAACAGAGCAGTAGCTATTGAGCATTCTACCATTTTCTGAGTTTGATCTTTTGAATCTGATCTAGTCTTCTGTTTGATCAAGTTGAGTCCTTTTTATCTCGTGTCAAAACCTTGTCATAACTATCAATCTTCAATCAATCTTCAAAAATAGACTAAGTGTTGAGAACTCATGTCCGCTATCTTTTGGGCGATCTATCCCATACATCCAGGGCACAGTTCCTTCACCCACATCTCATCAGATCTTCAAAACTATCATAATCTTGACAAGGTTGCATCATCCAATTTTCTCAAATCAAATTGTTCTTCAGTTGTCTTCGTCCTTTTCTTTTGTTTCATTCAAAGTTAATGGTGGAGACCAGAGCTTCTTCACACAAGAAATCAGAAGAAACATCTCAGAGCTTACTTTTGACCAATACCCTGGGTCCAACTCTTGAACAACTCATCAAGTTAGGTATCTACAAAGATGACGGTCTCGGTAACTTTCAATTGAAAATTGGTTACATACCTCCTCTATCAACTCACAGAGGTAATCAGCAAACTCCTCCTCAATCTGTTCCAGGGAGCCCAAAAACTCCTACCATGTCTCAAGCAGGGACAAACCACGGTTCTCTAGGAGGAGGATCCCAAGGACACCATTCTCAACATAATGCCGACCAAGACCCTAAACCCTCTGAAATCCATCGATGTCAGAATGATGATGAATTCAAGAGAATGATGAGGCATTTCTTGAAAGTGGATAGAGAGGCATACTTTTTACAATTAGCCTAGGAAGGGGCTAAGCTTCCTCCCAACTTTAACATTGATGATATAATCACACATGAGGAAGAAACTCCACTCATAGCTATGAAAAAATAGATGCATGCTATACAAGTCAAATTTAACAATCTTAAGAAGGAGAAGGAACCCAAGGAGTTCTCCATGGAGGCCCTATGTCCTTTCCCTTTTGACAAAGACTTGTATATGCCTCCATTCCCAAAAAGAGTGGAGATACCAAAGTATGACAAATATGATGGACACTCTGATCCTCAAGATCATGTCAGAGAGTTCTGTACGCAATCCATGGAATTCATGCATGAACCAACTTATCTAATGCATCTTTTTCCTAGATCTTTGGGAGGAGCATCCATTCAGTGGTTTTCAAGATTACCTTATATGATCAAAACTTTTGAGGAATTGATTAAATTGTTTTATCAACAATATTCCTACAATATTCAACATCCGATCACCATGATTGATATCTGTAACCTCAAGCAATATCCAGGGGAATCATTCCTAACTTTCCTCAAGCGGTGGAGAAAGAAGTTCTCTTTATATGCTAGACAAATTCCCAAAATGGAGAAACTTGAAATCTTTATCAATAACCTTGTTCCAGAGCTCAATTATCCATTACAAATGCAAGATCATGTATCTTTTGATAAAATGGTGGATAATGCAATCAAGATTGAGAAAGTACTTGTCAAGAAAGGAGAAATCACACTTCAAAAGGACACTCTGAATCTGGATCTAGCTCAAAAGATAAAAACAAGAGCTGGAATAGAAACAAAGGTATCATCTCTGATGGTGTTGTTCACACTATCCACACCCCATCAAGGGCACCGGCCTACAATCTCACCCTTGCCACCAAAGCCATTGAAGCTTCAGAGCAAAAATTTGCTGAACCATCTCCAAAGAAGCCATTCAAACGATGGGATAATAAATGAAAGTTTACTCCCCTGGGAGAATCTTTGGAATCTGCCTTGAGAACCCTGATAGCTGATAACATGATCTCTTTACCACCAATCCAAAACCCTGATCTGGATCCAAAACCATATTGGTGGAAAGATAATTAATTTTGTGCTTTCCATCGGACCAAAGGCCACAGAACTAATGGATGCTTCCACTTGAAACATACCATTCAAGACTTGATAGATCAAGGGGACATCACGATCGATAATCCTATCAACAATAATGATCACATAGCATTTACAGAACTGTTTCCACAACATGGCAAGGGAGTTTCCACTTCTCAGCCTAACATGGGGGCAAAAGTCAACTATGCCTACCCTGGAAACAATGTTGTCATCAATATGGTTGAACCATGTCTCTCTGAAAGCTGCAATGTCATCATAATTGTACGAAGACAGAGAAATCATTCCTCAGCTAATGCGGTTACCAGATCACAAGCTCAGGCTCATCTGAAAGGACAAACACCAAGTTCATCTAATGTCCCTAAGATACTTTTCAATCTCACATCTGCTTCTAAATAGAAGGTTTCCTCAAAATCTTCCAATCCAAAGGATACAAGACCTACATCTTACAACATCATCCAACAACTCTAGCATACCAATGCCAAAATCTCTATGTTTGAGTTACTTTGAATATCTCCAGCTCACAGAGATATCCTAGACAAAGCTTTTCTCGGCTCTAATGTTCCTGATGATCTAGATCTAGACAGGTTCCAGACTATGGTTGGTCATCTAACGTCTCCACAATATATCTCCTTTTCAGAGGAAGATGACAACTCCCTAAGTCACCCACATAATCAGCCCTTGCACATAGAAGTCTTGATCCAGAATCGTCAAATCAAACGTGTGTTGATAGATGGGGGCACAGGCTTCAACATTTGTTCTTACAACTTAATCACATAGTTGGGATTTTCAGAGATGGCTATTGATCCTCGAAAGAAGATCACCATAAAAGCCTATGATGAACAAGAAAGAGCTTCTAAAGGCACCATTGTCTTACCTATCTGAGTGGGTCCGGTCATCAAAGATACCACATGTCAGGTGCTTGATCTACCATTGGCCTACAATATCCTTCTAGGGAGACCCTGGATACATGAAATGCAAGCTATTCCTTCTACGTACCATCAATGCTTGAAATTTCCCTATGAAGGAGTGGAGGTTACTATCCCAGTAGATCTGAGTACAACTTGCAATACATTGAAGGAAAGTGCCGATAAGCTTGTTCCCAATAACAGAGAATCTTCCATCAAGCAACAAAATGTGGCTTCCACATCTAAAATGGAAGACATTGCTAAAGAGATCAATATCAAAGAAAATGGGATGGGAGAATACACTATAGAGCCAGTCTTGTCTCTGAAATCTCTCCCAATCTCACCTAAGTCATATGGACAATCCTTGAAGCAGTCTAAATCAGAACCTAAGGAACCTATGGAAGCATACAAAAGAAATTTTGTGGCAGAGCAAGTATCCAAACAAGAATTTGAAGAGGATGAAGCTGTGCTACAATGGCTATATAAAGATGATTCTGAATCTAAAATTGTTCAACCTAGTGAATCTATAGCACCTACAATCCCTTCTAATTCATATGGTCCAGGAAACAAATTGATAGCCAAGATGGGATATTTCAGTCAAGGACCTCTAGGAATCAACAGAAAGGGTCTTGTGACACCCATTTCACATATTGGTAGAGCCAACAAAGATACTGGTGGCTTAGGGTTTAAGAAGAAACCCTATCATCTCAAAGGTGGTTGTTCTCATGTTATAGAACAAATTGCACCAGGAGAACCCCTTCTTAAGAAAGAAGAAACAGAACCCTCTGATGATGATTCAGATAGCTCTGAGCTTATCCCCTATGAAAAATTGCCTAAAGAGATCAAAGATCTTCTTGATGATATAGATGATCCTATCAAAAGAATTAATGTAGTAGAAACACAAGAACCTACTATAGTGCAAGAGATGGTTGCACCACAAGAACCAACTAATCTCGAAGGCAATCAAACTGATCAAGAGGAAGCAGATAGTTATTCTGACACTGATTCCCATGAATATGAATTCAAGTCAGAGACTGAGGGTAATCCTTCTTGGGGTATTCATCCTGATTTCACACATTTTCTAAGATTTCCTAGAGATCCTGAATCAGAAGCTGAGTCAAATGACTATGAATGGGGTGCCATTCCTGAAGAAGATGAGCTTATAATAGAGAAATATATTGATGTTATTCACCAATATGTATCTCAACCCAATGTAGGTCTAGAGTGAAACAATGAACTTAACGTGTCTGATCCACCTATGGCTGAAGAGGACTCCCATAATGATGTTGAGTCTATTCACAAATTGAACATTTTGAGCTGTAATATCACCTTTGAACTTGAGCATCAGGTTAGGACCAATGATGACATATCCACATCCGTGAACACCATATCCCAAGGCTTTCCCGCTTTGACTATCCAACACCCTGATCTTATCGACCGAACTTCCACAAACCCAAGCCATGGTGTTTACACCTTTTCCAGTGACTATGCCCTTGCTTGTTACCTCAATGTAGTTGAGCCTATGAGTACTTCCATCAATGAGCTGAGTGTCAGCATGACTGAGTCAGACATCAAATATCTTAGTCAGAAAAACAAGCGTAAAAAGAAAAAGAAAAAGAGTTCTGAGGGTGAAAACCACTTTATGGCAGTCT
This sequence comes from Chamaecyparis obtusa, assembly GCA_027943335.1. Lineage (NCBI taxonomy): Eukaryota > Viridiplantae > Streptophyta > Pinopsida > Cupressales > Cupressaceae > Chamaecyparis > Chamaecyparis obtusa. The sequence goes on along the minus strand of BSBK01004313.1, from coordinate 159,375 downwards.
CAAAACTGACAAAAGTAAAAAGAAAAGATGTATCTGAAGGTGAAAACCTCTTTGAGGTGCCTAAGGATGAGATATTTGATGTCCTTCCGAGTCATTTACAGGATAGATCTCCAGTTCTAATTGAGCCAACTCAATCCATCAATTTGGGTACAATAGAGGAACCATAATTGGTACATGTAGCACAATCTCTATCAGAAGAAGAGAAACATAAATTCACTACATTCTTATCAGAAAAAAAGATCAACTTTGCATGGAAATATTCAGATATGCCAGGATTGGATCCCAATCTCATCATGCACCATCTATCCATTGCTCCTGGGGTAAAACCAGTCAAACAGAAATTGAGAAAGATGCATCCTCATGTGGCACTCTTAGTCAAAGCAGAACTAGAAAAACTCCTAAAAGCTGGATTCATCCGTGTCATAGACTATGCTGAGTGGATCTCTAACATTGTACCTATTTCAAAACCAGATGGTTCGATCAGAGTGTGCACGGACTTTAGAGATGTGAACAGAGCATGCCCTAAGGATGATTTTTCACTGCCTAACATTGATATGATAGTGGACATGACTGTGGGCTATGAAATGTATTCCTTAATGGATGGATTTTTTTGGTACAACCAAATCAAAATTGCTCCAGAAGATCAAGAGAAAATAGCTTTCACATGTGCATGGGGAACTTTCTGTTGGAATGTTATGCCATTTGGACTCAAAAATGCTGGAGCTACATATCAAAGAGCAATGACATCTATTTTTCATGATATGATGCATAAAACAATGGAGGATTATGTGGATGATACCTTGGAAAAATCCATGATTAGAACTAAACATCTAATAGACCTGAGCATGATCCTAGACAAAATGGAACAGTTTAGTCTCCGACTAAATCCTAAGAAGTGTGCTTTTGGTGTCACTTCTGGAAAGCTCTTAGGATACATAGTTTCAAAGAAAGGCATTGAAGTTCATTCGGCTAAAGTCAAGGCTATAATAGAAATGCAACCTCCCACAAATATTAGTCAAATGAGGACGTTGCAAGGCAGAGTTCAATCTATCAGAAGATTCATATCATAGCTAGTGGACATATCACAACCTTTCACAAAGACATTACATAAAGGTGTGGCCTTTACATGGAATGAAGACTGTGCAAAGAATTTTGATCATATCAAGAATTATCTCTTGAATCCTCCTATCTTAATGCCTCCTATTCATGGGAAGCCATTAATATTATATTTCTCTGCAAAAGATACATCACTGGGGGCATTGCTACCACAGCATGATGAGAACAAGAAAGAAAGAGCCATCTACTATATCAACAAAACTTTAGTGGCCTATGAAAATAACTACTCAATGATAGAGAAGGCATGTCTAGCTATGATCTTTGCATCGTAGAAACTAAGACACTACATGTTAGCTCATAATACTCATTTGGTAGCTAAAATTGATCTACTGAAGTACCTACTAAGCAAAGCTGCCCTCACCGGTAGACTAGCTAAATGGGTCATGCTCTTGAGCGAATTTGAAATTGAATATATTGAAAGAAAAGCTATGAAAGGATAGGTCATTGCTGATCAATTAGCTGAAGCACCACTATTTGATGATACACCCATGCAAATGGAATTTCCCAATTCCTCTATCATGCACCTCTCTTCTAGAGCATGGCGGTTATTCTTTGATGGCTCCTACACACAGAATGGATCTGGAGCAGGCATATTGTTCATCACTCCTCAAGGATACTCGATACCCAAAGCATTTAGACTAAAGTTTCCTTACACAAAAAATATTGCTGAATATGAGACACTTCTCAATGGTATGAAAATGGCAATACAGTGGAGAGTTACAGAGATGCACATCCATGGAGACTCACAATTGGTTATCCATCAAGTCAATGATGTGTACCAAACCAAAGATGAAAAGCTCATTCCTTACAAGAGAATGGTAGATGATTTAAAGAAATACTTCATCTCTATCACATTTGAGCAAATACCCCGAATGGAGAATAAGGCTACCGATGCAATGGTGACATTATCTACTCTCTTACAGCAGCCCGAACATGAACTAAACTATGAGTTCCTGGTGGAAGCCTTATCCTATCCTGCATATGACTCCCCTGAAACCCGCATGATCTGCACTATTGCAGGTTATGACTCATCTCACTACAAAAATCTATTCTCCTATCTCCATGACCAAATCATCCCTGAGTCCTTTAACCATTTTGAGAAATAAAACCTTATCCGATCCGTATCTCGATATGTCATCATTGGTAATGATCTGTACAAATGAGGTCTAGATGGTACACTGCTTAGATGTTTAGAACAGGAAGAGTCTCAATGTGCATTAGAGGAAGTCCACGAGGGTATATGTGGGTCACACTCGAATGGTTTAATGTTAGCTCAAGAACTTATTAGGGCTGGGTACTATTGGCCTGAAATGGAGAAAGAGGCTATTAAATTTTCTAAAAATTGTCAACAGTGTCAAGTACATGGCAACTTGATTCATGCTCCAGGGAGAGATCTAATTCCCTTTACTACACAATGGCCTTTTCAATAATGGGCATTTGATCTCATAGGCGCTATCCATCCGCATTCTTCTAATGGACATACCCATATAATCACAGCTATAGATTATTTTACAAAATGGGTAGAAGCAATTCCTCTAACACAAGCAACAGGGAAATAGATCTCTATGTTCATCCTGAACTACATCATTTGTAGATATGGGATCCCTCATTCCATAGTCATAGACAATGGGGGACAATTCAAAAATAAGGACCTAGATGACTTATGTGCCAAATTCAAGATTACTCAACATTGGTCCTCTATCTACTATCCTCAAGGGAATGGACAAGCTGAAGCTTCAAACAAAAATCTCTTGAAAATCTTGCACAGAACAGTGAATAAAATAGGCAGAGACTGACATCTCATGATCAATCCAGCTCTTTGGGCATACAGAACTAGTATCAGAATGCCTACAGGGGCTACACCTTTCACTTTAGTTTATGGGTTTGAAGCGGTACTGCCTATTGAGGTTGAAATCCCATCACTCAAAATCAAAATGCATGGACTTGTCACTGATGAAAACTACAGAGTGTCTAGGTTACAAGAACTTGAACTACTAGATGAGCGCAGACAAGCAGTGTATGATCATCTCAAAGTATATCAGAAGAGAATGTCTAGAGGCTACAACAAGAAAGTCAGACACAGAGAATTTCAGGTTGGTGATCTAGTCTTGAGAGAAAATCCTAAAAATCAATCCCATCGTGAACGCAAGGGGAAGTTTGAACCCAACTGCCTAGGTCCCTTTGTTATCATTGCTACTTTTGGCTCTGGTGCTTATCAACTCTCAACGACGGAAGGAGAACAACTTCGTGAACCAATCAACGTTCTCCATCTGAAAAATTCTACGCCTAAGGCATTCAGTGTTTGGTAAATGTCTTGAAAAAATCTTAAAAATAAAAAAAAGTCCTGAAAAAATGAACATCTTGGTAAAAACCTAGCAATAGGCACCTTGATGATTCACAAAAAAAATAAAAAATTGAAAAAATAAAAAATACAAAAAAATGAAAAAGTGCCTTGGTGAAAACCTGGAAACAGGCGCCTTGGTAGCAAAAATAGAATCTCTACCAAGATGGTGAAAACCTGGCAAACGGGTGCCACTTGTTTAAAATGCTTCATCTATCAGTGCAATCTTGGTCTTTCCCAGCTTTCAGTCTTGCTTTAGTTTGTACATATCTCTCGGTTTGTTTCAACATTTCTAGTTTTCAATAAGTCGATCTGTACACCAATCGGCTCAAGCATCTGTATCCTATCAAATTTTTAACACTTGGGGGCAATCAATGTCATATCCTATGGTCTCCAATGTATCTTAGACGTATCCTATCTAGTTAGAGTCCTTTGAAGCTTCAAGTTGAGTCAGTCTATCTGTCTCATCTCCAGAAAGGATTTTGCATCTACAACACGACAATCAAACATCAAAACAAACTGAAAACAATCTATACTTTTCATGCTTTTATCTCCTTGTATGCTTACTGATTCGCATTGAGATTTTTGTATATTGTGTTCCTTTGAGCTCTTCGATGATGTCCTTTATAGGATTTAGAGAGTGATGACTGGGGGCATAATCTTTTCTTGGTCTTCTGCTTGTATGTGAAAATCTAACAACTTTGGAAATTCTGGATTGAAATGGTGTCTGAATATAAGAGCCTCTATCTCGAATTGGATGGCCATGCGTACCTTGACCATTGATACCCAGACAATTCAAGGAAGTTTAATCTAACTATTGTCTTTTTGAGTAAGTTCTTTCTCCTACTGTGGAATGCAATCTTGCCTAAGGATGTGAACGATAAAGGGTCACTACGGGTAATTCACATTGGATTTAGAATGATCTCTTGACTGTTTGATGTGTTTGCAATGCAAGGCATACTTGGGTCATCACAACGTTTATATTTTGATGCTTGTACAAATTGCTATATCAAAATGGACATGATATTTAGGTCATCCTGGCATTTATGCTTTGATGCTTATATCTAATCCGACATTCTGAAAACAAAATCAATATTCATATGTCCATGGTTGCCTAGCTAGTGGATGTTGTATTGATTCTTGCGCATACAAATTGATATTCATATGTCTATGGTTTCATAGCTAGTGGGCATTGTATTGATTTATCCGGTTACCTAAAAGTTCAATGATGATAACAAATCGACATATGATCAGTGAGTAGGTCCTAGGTCTTAGGTTGCATTTCATTTTGCATGTCTCATTTCATTTTGCATGTTGCATGATCTCACAATGACTAAACGAACTTCAATGCTTAAACAATTCTTCAATCACCTCTTCCAATCTAACAAGAGCTGAATCCCACACGAAGGTTCCTCCAATGAAACAACAAGTAGAATCCTTTTTTGGGATCAAAATTCAAATCTGAGATCATTTATCTTATTCACTGCTTGCATAATCAACCTTCTATCATCATAGAAATCTAGTATTCAACTTAACTGATTATCTTCCATCAAACTATCAAAATTTCAACTTGGTCAACCATGGTCAACTCATGGTCAAACCTAGTCAAATTCGGTCTCCAGGACCTCCAAATGATGCAGAATGCATTCTTGGATGTGTTTAACCACTTCTCAAATCAATTAACATGCTTCTAAACTATCAACGCTGACTTTTCTTGTCAGATTTCAATTTTAATCCTGAAGGGGGCATGGTATTGCACATCATTCAAAGTTTGTAAATCAAATTCTATCGATCAAATCTATCAATATCTTTCATCAGTGATCAAGACAACAATCACGTCTAGTCGCTGATTCATCAAAAGTCCTCATCGCTCGGGGTAAATCTATCATCACTTGGGGCATATCAGATTCATCGATCCATATCAATCTGGTATTCTCCTAATCTTGTAAACGGTATCAATTTTTTGCAACCATTGGATCATAGTGTTCTTTCCTTGGTTCTTTGGCAACTGAAGGATTCGGATGTGATACCTGCTAGTTCTGCTAAGGCAATCGAGTCTAGAACAGGTAACTCACTTCTTATCAATTCTAAGGTTCAGAATCAGGCATTTTGACACTTTTTCACAATCATAGGTTCATTTGCTGCTACAGTGAACATTATCTTTGGTCATTTAGGACCTCCTATCTCAATATCTTTCATCGGTTTCTATCTTGAGATCGGTTTATCTTTTGAATCAGTTTCATATCTCTATCAAACACAGACTTTCTTTGAACCACTGCGCTTCACACAGTAATTCAAAGAGGGGCAAAATGTAATACCCCAAAAATGGGCTATAAGTTCATTAACCTCCTACATCAACAAATCGAATGAAATCGACATCAAAGTCCTAACCTAAGGCACATCTAAACATCATCGAATCATAATTGATTATCTTAAATTCTACATCGGGGAATATTCTTAGTAATATTCCTAATCATCATAATTATCTTTAATTTTATAATTATTTGGCAATAAATCACATTTATCCTAAGTTTGATTAATTGAATATTTTCATATTTAATTAATTAGATTTAATATCTTGCCACTTAATTGTTTAATTAAATTTAATTCTATCTATTATTAATTGTATTATTTAATTTTGACAATAAATCAAAATTCCTATCTTTAATTGATTAAATTCTTATTTAATTAATTAAAGCATGTTGTCATTATTTAATAATATAATTTTTAATAAAAGTTTGGTAAAATAGTTAATTAACCCATAAATTAATTATTTTATTTCAAAAATCAGTTAAATTGAGCATAAATCACTTTATTATTAAATTAATTCATAAATAAAACATGCACAATCATAAAAGCAGACAACTATCAATTATCAATTAAAGCTAAACTCTATTTTGAGTTAAAGCTTAGCTTTTGCATGTTTTTGTGACATAATTATCTGTTATTATCAGATAACTCAAAAATCAACCTGATTTATTTGAGTGATTTATGGCTTTCTTCCATGCACCTCCAAAGTTCTGGATTTCTATAAATCAAGGCTTCAGCTCTTCACAATTCATCTCATATTTTTGCACAATCACGCTGGAGAATTGGAGGCTGAGGAATCAACTTGCGAATTCAAAGCTTTGTGAGATCAATTTCAATTGCATAGCTTTTATATCTTAGCATAGAATTTCATAGTTTTCATCTCATTGTTAGAATCTTCATTGTTAGATCATTTAGCATCCATAGCATATCAGTTTATCATTCTTATTGCATAGAAAATATCAAAAATATAGATTAATTGCATTCAATTTCATATCCATCTTTTGCATTCAAATCCTTCATTTAGGTGTCGTATAGGTCACTGATCTCGATAATAATCTAAGAACATCAATCTCACACCTATTAGAAGGTAGTAAATCGATTGGTTAGATTAGATTTCAATTTTGCACAATTTTGATTATCACTAACCTCTAATGTTTTACTGAGTGTTGTGTTTACAGATCAGGTACAATTTTCACATACACAAAAACAACAACAATAATGGTAATAAGGACAAAAATAACTCTTATTGGAATAAGAATAAGTATGTGGTCAATGACAGGGTTGTTGACTCATCACAACCTAAGAATGAAGGAGTTCTTAATCTCTCTCGTGCAGTTCAAGCTATGAAGCTGCAAACATCTTCGGGACAACTAGAGAATAAACCCAAGTATCAAGGGAGACCTAAAAAGGAAAAGAGACAATTTACTAAACTTGGGGACTCCTATGTAGACATTTTCAAGACATTAATTGCTCACAATTTGGCACACCCTCAGGATCCTGCCAAACACCACATACCAGATCCTAAACCTCATTGGTGGGATGAGAAGGCCTTTTGTGTCTTTCACAATGGAATTGGACATGATATAAAAAATTGTTTTAGACTTAAACATCTTGTTCAAGACCTTATTGAGAGAAAAAAATTACAAGTTGATGGTTTAACCAGTACCACTAATACGGATCACAAAGCTTTTAAAGAACCCTTGCCCAAATATGAGAAAGGAGAGAATTCTAACAACAAGAATGGCAAGGCTGCTATCAACTACACTTACACAAATGCTGAAAATGTTATTAACATGCTTGAAGTGGCTGATGATAATGTCAACATGATGAGAGGGAAAGACCCTTATGGATATGATGTGGATTCAACTCCTATGCCTGATGAAGGACCCGTTGTGGTACTAAGAGGTCCTCACTCATGAAGGATGTCCCAACCCCTCAATGCTATCACTAAAAGCCAGTCTCAAGCTCCCATTGTTATTAGAGGTCCTAACTCTAGTAAGTCTAAGCAGCTAGTGTCAAAGGGTGTTCTTCCAAAATCTGTTGTTGGTCCTGAGTTGAATTATAATCTTGTTGACCAATTACAATGTACACCAGCACAGATTTCAATCTTTGAGCTTTTGGAACTGTCCCCTAAGCATAAGCGTGTCCTTGAGGATGCCTTGCGAATGACTAATGTCCCTAATGATATAGATGTAGATCAATTCTAGAATATGGTCAACCACTTGGCTAGCCCTCACTACCTTACATTCTCAGAGGAAGATGACAAGTCATTAAGCCACCCACATAATTTGGCCCTTCATATAGAGGTTATGATCCACAAGACCCATGTCAGGCGTGTGTTGATAGATTGGGGTGCTGGGCTTAATATTTGTTCTTTGAGCTTATTGAAGGCCTTAGGTTATTCAGAAGAAGTCATTGACACAAGAAAGAAAATAACTATCAAGGCTTATGATGAAGCAAAACGTAGTTCTAAAGGATTGGCCATTCTTCCTATTCAAATTGGTCCTGTAGAGAAAGACATTTTGTTCTAGATTGTTGATGCCGGTCCTTTGGATTATAATATTTTGTTAGGTAGACCATGGATACATGAGATGCAAGCAGTCCCATCTACCTATCATCAGTGTGTAAAATTCCCTTACAATGGAATAGAAGTTTGCATACTTGGAGACAGCACACTATCAGTCAACACAATTTCAGTAGGGTCTCACATTCCTTTGAATAGGGAGGCTAACACTTTTGATACTGCATTTGAACAATGCAAGAATAAATTCAAGACCATAGATCTTGGTATGGGGGATTACAAATTGGATTCATTCACAAAATTGCCAATTTCCCCTAGGTCTTATGGCAAACCTTCTCAAGAAATGAAGCCCTCGTCTTTGGCCATGACATTGTTCAAGAAGTTTGTGGAATCCTTAGTTCCGATTCAAGAAGAAAAAGAAGAGGTTACTGTTAGGGACTGGATTTACCAAGAAGAGAAATACCTACATAATGAGAATTTTGCACCTTCCCCTAGAACTTATGGGAGAGGGTATACATTGGTCAAGAATATGGGTTATCTAGGATAGGGTCCCCTTAGTCATAGGCTGGATGCTAGGGCTGAACCTCTTAACCATGCCCTTTTTGGATGAAGGAATAAGTCAACAATTAGCTTAGGTTTTGAAAATAAGAAACAAAAAAGTGTCCCTATCTCAGCTGCGATAGACAGTGACAATGACTTAGACTACACACCTAATCTCTCTAATCAGCAAGACATGTCTAATGATTGGGTGCCTTCAACAAATCTCCTTTGGGGAGATTCAAAATATTTGACAATTGATAGTCCTACTATCCTAGCTGTGACAGAAGTGACTATATGAATGCTAGATTGACAATGGAAAGTGTTGCTATCCTAGCTGCGATAGATAGTAACAATGCTAGTGCTAGAGAAAGGGAAACCTTTCCTAACCTTGAGGCTTCTACATCACGAGGCCCAAATAATGATTTAGAGACAGACTCACATGAGTTTGAATGGGACTCACTTTTAGATGCAACAGTTGATTTGGACATGGATGTTGTCCATACTTATAGTACTCAACCTGATATGACCAACGAGCCTAGTGTAGGACTGGAGGATTGGACTCCTCAAATTTCCTTAGTGGATGATGCTTCATTTGATAGGACAAATCTTGACTCGGGTATCTTAGGAGGGGACTGGATGAATCCCATTTGTATGGTCACTAGAGATAACACCTTCCATATAAATAATGTTGAACCTGTCATTGACCTACCCCTTGTTCACTATGACCTAATCGATTGGTCTCAGTGCCACTAAGAGCCTAGACTCCTCACTTTTTAGAATGATTACGAAATTGCCTGCTATCTGAATGCTCTTGAACCCATGGCTTCTTCCACCAGTGAACCAGTAATGAGTATGATGGAGCCTGATATTAAGTAACTCAGTCTAAAAATAAAAGAAAAAGAAAAAAAGAAAAAAAGGTCTGATGGCGAAAACCACCTTGTAGCGGTATCAAAGCCAAAAATAGTAAAAATAAATGATGTATCCGAGGGTGAAAACCTCTTTGAGGTGCCTAGGGATGGGGTACTTAATAACTTGCCAAGTTACTTCCAAGATAGGTCATCAGTTCTTATTGAGCCTACACAACCAGTGAATTTGAATACAGAAGAGGCTCCCCAAATAGTGCACCTAGCTCAGTCTCTTTCAGTTGGAGAAAAAGCGGCATATACAAAATTTTTGTAAAAGAAGAAAATCAACTTTGCTTGGACATATTCTGATATGCCAGGGCTTGACACTGATCTTATTATTCATCATCTATCTATAGCTCTAGGAATAAAATTGGTTAAACAAAAGTTGAGGAAAATGGATCCTCACATAGCTCTTCTTGTTAAAGCTGAATTAGAAAAGCTCTTGCATGCAGGATTCATTCGAGCTATCGACTATGCTGAGTGGATCTCCAATATTATTCTAGTTTCAAAACATGATGGGTCTATTCACATTTGCACAGACTTCAGAGACCTCAATAAAGCATGCCCAAAGGATGACTTTCCACTCCCTAACATAGACATGATAGTGGATATGACTACGGGCTATGAGATATACTCTTTAATGGATGGTTTTTCCATATATAACCAAATAAAAATAGCTCTCGAAGATCAAGAGAAACTAGCTTTCACATGTGCATGGGGAACCTATTGTTGAAACATCATGCCATCTAGCCTAAAGAATGTAGGAGCAACATATCAGCGAGCTATGACCATAATTTTTCATGATATGATGCATAAGAACATGGAAGATTATGTAGATGATACCCTGGCTAAATCTAGAAAATAGGACACACACCTTAATGATCTGGAAGTAATTCTAGATCGCATGGCACAATTTTAGCTTAGATTGAATCCAAAAAAGTGTGCATTTGGAGTTGCCTCAGGTAAACTCCTAGGATTCATAATTTTAGCAAAAGGAATACAGGTTGATCCCAAAAAGGTCCAAGCTATATTAGATATGCCACCTCCAAGAAATATCAGTCAAATGAGAAGTCTTCAGGGATGTCTTCAATCGATCAGGAGGTTTATTTCTCAGCTTGCAAATAGAGCACAAACTTTTAATAAGACATTTCATAAGGGTGCTTCTTGCATGTGGAATGAGGAATGCCAAAAGAGCCTAGATCAAATTAAACAATACTTGGCTAATCCTCCAATTTTGATGCCGCCTATTCCTGGGAAACCATTGATTTTATACATTTCAGCAACAAAGTCTTCCTTAGGGGCATTGTTGGCTCAATTAGATGATACTAGGAAAGAAAGGGCTATTTACTACATTAGTCATACTCTAGTATCTTATGAGATCAATTATAATAGCATTGAAAAGTCTTGACTGGCAGTAGCGTTTGCTTCCCAAAAGTTGCAAAACTATATGCTTGCTCATACTATACATTTAGTTGCAAAAATTGATCCTCTTAAGTACTTGCTTAGTAAGGCCACCCTCATGGGTAGGCTTGCCAAGTGGATGATGGTTTTATCTAAATTTGATATAGAGTACATTGAAAGAAAGGCCATAAAAGGGCAAGCTATTGCTGACCAATTAGCTGACTTTCCAGTTAAGGATAGTATGCCTATTCAGGTAGAATTTCTAGATGAACACATATTGTATATGACTACCCGCACTTGGAAGATGTTCTTTGATGGTTCCCATATGAAAAATGGATCAGGTGCTAGAGTATTATTTGTCTCTCCACATGGGTACAACATTCCAAAGTCTTACAAACTTTTATTCCCATGTACAAATAATATTGTCAAATATGAAGCTTTGACCAATGGATTGAAAATGGCTATAGAATGGAACATAACAAAATTAAATGTCTTTGGGGATTCATAGCTAATTATCAACCAAGTCACTGAGGAGTATCAAACTAAGGATGATAAATTGGTACCTTACAAAAAGATGGTTGAATCATTGAGACGTTACTTTACATTTGTGACATTTCAACAGATCCCCAGGATAGAGAACAAAGCAGCAAATGTTATGGCTACATTAGCTTCACTCCTATAGTTGGAACAACATGAATCTAGATTTGAATTCCTGGTGGAAGAGCTACACCATCCCATATTTAACTCATCTAAAATCCATGTCATTTTTACCCTTGTCACACATGAATCTTCCTGATATGTGCTATCTATTCATATCTCTGTGATGGCATCATCCCTGACACATTCAATTGTTCTGAACACCGAAACCTTGTCTGTAATGCCTCCTTCCACACCCTTATCTCTAGTGATTTATATAGGAGGGGTTTAGATGGGACACTCCTTAGGTGCTTGGAAAAGGAGGAATCTGACCAAGCATTAGCCGACATCCACGAGGGCATTTGTGGTGGACATTCCAATGGTCTTGCCATGGCCCAAAGGTTTCTTAGGGAAGGGTATTATTGGCCCATGATGCAGATAGACACAGTAGCCTTTGCTAAGTCTTGTGAAAAATGTTAGAAACATGGAAACCTGATTCATGCTCTAGGTAGGGAGCTGATTCCTTCCATTTCTCATTGGCCATTTCAGCGCTGGGCCTTTGATCTAATTGGGCAGATTCACCCCAACTCATCAAGTGGACATAAGTTCATTATTACTGCTATTGACTACTTCACAAAATGGGTGGAAGCCATGCCACTTTTTGTGGCTTCAGGGAAGACTATCTCTTTGTTCATCTTGAATCATATTATTTATCGATTTGGAGTACCTTCTGAGATTATCACTGATAATGGAGGTCAATTCAAGAATAAGGACCTAAAGCATTTATGAAAAAAGTTTAAAATCAAGCAACATTGATCCTCCATTTACTTTCCACAGGGAAATGGCAGGTAGAGGCTTCCAATAAAACCATCCTTAAGATTCTTCATAGGATAGTGCACAAGAATGGTAGGGATTGGCACTTGCAAATCAATCCAGCACTATGGGCTTATAGAACTAGCATTCGTACACCTACAGGAGCTACTCCTTTTGCTCTTACCTATGGCGCTGAAGTGGTGTTGCCCTTAGAAGTAGAGATACCTTCACTTAGAGTCTCACTCAAAGGATTGATAATAGATGAGGATTACCATGCCATGAGGTTACAGGAACTTGAACTTCTAGATGAGAAGTGTAAGGCTTCATTTGATCATATGAGAGTGTATTAGAAGCGTATGTCCAAAGCATTCAACAAGAAGGTTCGCCCTAGGGAATTTCAGATAGGTGATCTTGTTTTGAGAGAGAACCCTAAGAATCAACAGAACAGAGAACAAAAAGGCAAGTTCAAACCTAATTGGCTTGGACCATACATTATTACAACTACTTTTGGTACCGGTGCATATTTACTATCAGATCCTGATGGAGAACAGCTCCCTGATCCCATCAACATTTTGCACCTAAAGAAGTTCTATCCTTGATGCCTATTTTTGTCTGGGGGCATCCTTTGTATATACTTTATGATCCTAAAAAATACCAAAAAAAATTGATATATGATGCTGAAAAAATCCTAAAAAGCATAAAAAATCTTGAAAAAATATAAAAAATCAAAAAAATAAAAAATTCAAAAAAAATAGAAAAAGTGCCTTGGTGAAAACCTGGAAATAGGCACCTTGGTAGAAAAAATACAAAAAAATGAAAAAAATAAAAGATTGCAATGAATCCAAGTGGTGAAAACTTAGAAACAGGTGCTACTTGAGGCCTTTTGCACCCCTATTTCTTAGCATGCGTCCTTGACATTGAACCTTTCTCCATCATGTCTTGACCTTATTTGACTTGGTCTAGAATTGGTCTTTATCTTTGTCTAGGGGGCATAACTATTTGCATAGGTCCTTTAGGTGCATTTGTCTCTTGAGGTATTTCACAATAGGTGTTTTTCAACACCACCCCAAACAGTGTTTTTCAACACTACCCTTGCGTCGATTGTTTCTTAACACTTATCAGATGTCTTACCCAATAGTCTAAGTTTGATGTGATATTTCTCATTTGCAGATGCAATGATCAGAGTCTGACTCTATGACCAACACACACACACTTAAACAATTAACTTGTTGAGATATGTTGACTTTATTTTTCTTTGTGTGTTGTCTATGAGGATTTCTTTGATGAGTGGTCTCTCCCTGAGAAGTTTTCGATGATGCATAGCTAGAAGACTGAGGGTATGAGAGCATGTTTTATTTCTTTATCTGCTTGTGGGTATATTTTGTTGATCCTAACTGTCATGAGCATTTATGCTGGTCTTACTTGACACTTGGGGTTGACAAGGTATTATCCTTGACTATTGTACGAGTGCATACTTCTAGTTATCCTAACTTTCATGTGTCTTGATACAAGCATAATCTCACCATATCAAACTTAGGTGATCTCACTGCACTAGTCATCTTGACCTACATGTCCTTGATGCCTAGGTGGGATTTCCACATTTCTATCTGATAAAGATCATATTCATATCCACATAGTTATGCTAGTGTGCATTGTATGATCTTGCGACACTACCAATAACGCTTGATGATGATAATTAGACATCTATAGGTGTTGTGACCTTGCAACTCAACCACTTTTCATAGTAGCTTGCATTTCTAGGTTCATGTTAGTTTAGTTTTGCATTTTTGCATATGGAGAGAGCTCTCCTTTTTCATCTTATGTGGACTTATCGGTCAACTGTGCTCACCTTTCCTTCTTCTCAATCATGTCTTTCACTCCTTGTCTTTTTCATCTGGAACCTATTCTTGTTCATCACAAGGGGTTAATCATATCATCATATCTATATCACAACTGTCATTTTCAGAAACATGAGTCTATATCATATATATGGGAATCAAACATACATCTATGAGAGAGAACATACATGAGCATATACATAAAAACTTTAAGAAAAATGACAAGACAAGATACATAAACTGATACATCCATCACAAGTGAGACATAAACACATGATATATCAAAAATATAGTAATCTCATATATAAATCAATGACATGATACAATATACAATATGAGATCCCAAAATCTGGATCAATGTCTCAAGATATGTCTAAATATCTATCAACCTCAGACCTAAACCTAGGACTCGCTACCACCCTCGTGAGGAGCTCATGGTGGTGGAGGAGGCATGGCTCTCCTATCAGGTACCATATCTGATGCCCCTACCCTCTGAGAGTATGACGGTGCTCTCTGATCCTTTGGGATGGCCTGAAGGTAGAGTCTATGATAGTATGCTGCTCTCACCGTCTCTCGTCGGATCTCTAAAGCATCTGCCTATGCCACCACCCCATGACATGCTATCTCTACCCTGAGATCGACTATTTTTTGATCTCTCTCCACCCTCAGATCTGCTAGTTGCTGATCCCTCACTACTATCATGACCCTCAGCTGCTGAATCTCTACCTCTAGAGTTTGAATGCGAGCCCTCAAACCATCCCCTACAACTGGATCTACCTATATCTGTGGTGGTACCTAGCCCCATGCCTGCTCCTAAGAAGGCCTCTGTACATCCTCACTCCCCGAGCCCTGACCTCATGGCCATTTCTGGCCACCAGCTCTAGATCCCTCCCCCACCTCTCTAGCTTGGTCTCCTCCTCTGCCCTCATCATCGCCTTCATCTCCTCCTCCTGAGGCAACCTATGCTACATCTAGTATGATAAGTAGGGGGAATGGCACCCTGCGTCTCTTAGCCCTATGTGCTACATCTGCTCCTATATCTGCCACATCTGGGAGATACTCCCAAGGCTCCCTCCTGATAGCAACTATGTCCTACACTACCAGCTGGTAATCCACATCAGCAGCCACCCATGACCCTCCTCATCTCGGGCCTGTGCATATGTAGTAGTCTCTGTGGAAACTCACTGTTGGCGCCCAAACTACCTCCAAACCTGAGTGATGTAGAATCTCTCAAAAATCTTTGAGTGTCAGCCTACTAGTGGCTGGGTACACACCATGTAACTTAGCTCATCCTCTGCATCACTCCATCCCTCAGCATCCTTGTATGGCCTCCATGTGATAGAGGTCATCTCATCTAGTATCCACCTGTAGTATGTCACATCTTCAGTATGGGCATGTGATATGTATCATATGTACCTGTATATATATGGGTACCTCTGCTCCCTAGGCTGGACTCTGGGGCGTATCACAACAATATGATCCCAAACCCACACCTGTGCCAGGATGGCACCGCAAGCCCATGTCTGACCATCCCTATAGATGATCTCATGCAACTCATGATACATCTCTGCTAGTATGGCCGGACCCCATGCCATGCATTGAGGTTTGTCTACCAAGTCTATCAGTAACCTGGCCCATCCGAGCGGGAATCCCTTCTGACTACGATCAGTCATCAGGATCTATGAAATGATAGATGCCACAATACATGGCACCGGAAAATATTGGCCAAAGTCATGTAGCAGCTGCTCCCAGCTGACGTGTTGATCAAGGATAGTCACATCCTGGAACATCTCCTAGATCAACCGTCACCCCTCAGTCACATCCTGATCATAGTATACCTGTGCCATCACATGAATCATGTCAGTTCCTATGGAAACATTACATTTATGACTATCTCTCAAAACATGATTATACTCACTAGCTCACCATGGCACGGAACCCGTAATATCCTGTAGACATCCTCCAGTGTGATCTATGCCTCTCTGGTAGGCAGGTGGAAGGTGTTGTGATCACTATGCCATCTCTCAGTAAGAGCAGTCAACAACCCATGATCGACCCTGATATATGGGAATCTCAACAGATATTTGAATCCCATAGCTTTGATGTCAGCATTGCCTGGATCATCTAGATCTCAGACACACGTCAACCTGGTCACCTTCGATGCTTTGATGATCAATGCCAGAAAGACCTCCTGCAAGCCATTAAAACAAGCTAGTTGTTAGAACATATCATGATGGATGTCTAAAAATTAGTATCACACATCTTTAAAAATGAAAACTTGTCTAGACCCATGTCATTTTTGCTCACAAAAAACTTAAAAATTTCAAGATTTTGCCCTTGGGCGATACTGCTTTTTTTTGGGACAAGTATCAGGCAATACTTCTCTCTATAGTAGGGTGATATACCTTTGTTCATGCGATACTTCACCCAGTATCGTGTGATAGTTCTCCCAGTATTGTGCGATACTAGTGTATATGCACGTGCGATACTTTGGGGTCTCGTGAAGTATCGCGCGATATTTATCCCCAAGGGGCGTGATACTTTAAAAGTATCATGTGATATTTTGCCTAAAACTCAAAATTTGAAAATTTGAAAATTTAAAAATGTGCTCAAAATATATTAAATGACTAAAAAAAATGCACATTTTTTGAAAACATACCGGGGCGGGATAGTGTGGTTGCTGGTTGTGCAACCGGGCATGCTCAAATCGATGCCTATGGATGGGAACTACTGCTTGCTGGGCCATTCTCTCTCTCTAAGCTCTCAAAATTCTCAAATCAATCAAATTCAAATGATTTTGAAAATGACATTTTTGACCCCTTTTATAGCATTTTGACTTTTTGACCAATTTTCAAAACACCTTAAAATTGCGCAAAAATTGGACCCCTACCTAATTTTGACATCCTGGATCCATTTTCGAACTCAAAATTGAAATCCAAGGTCATCTTGATAGTCAAAATTGTGTTCCAAATTTTCCCCTTCTTCTGAGCAGTTGACTGACTTTTTGAGACATAATTTGATTTTCGAAGGACTTTCTTCCTTCCATGTCTCTCAAATTTTCTAGTCTTTCATTCACACTATTTCTAGTCTTCTATTTCTATTCTTCTACTTCCTCACTGGGGCATGTTTCATTTCCTAATGGTTATCCTGTTATCATTTACCTTCGATTGTGATTTCATTTTGATTTGATCGAATCTTTCTCAGTTTGCCATTCCTCTCTACTTAATTTGACTTTTGATTCTGAGGGGGCAGTACCTATGGGATTCTCATCTCTGATTTTCTTGATTCTCTTGATTCAAACATCTTTTGTGAGCTTTTGCTCAAAATTTGAGATTCTTATCTCTTACTTTGAATGTGATCCTGAATTGACCTCATATTCAAAGGCCTTTGTTTATGTTTGTCCAGGTGTGATCCCGAATCGACCTCACATCTGAGTTGTTTTGTGATCCCAGATCGATTTCACATTTCAACCTCATTCTTTGACTACATGTGTTCCCAAATCGATCACACATTAGTCAAAGAGGGGCAAATGTATGCACCCAAAAATGGTCGCCTAGACTTTGGGCCCCATTTATTTGATTTATCAACCTTGAATCATTTTGATCAATAATCAATATTTTCAACATTATCGATTTCTTGATCAAATCTTAATTTCGATCATATATTAGATTTTTATCCTATGGGCTAACCATTTATCCTAAGCCTTTATTTAATTAAAAGGAATTTCCTCCCCTTTTATTAAATAAAAAGCCCCCACTTTCCTCTTATCCTAAGTTGAACAAATAAAGCATTATTCTCATTTTATAAAAAAAGGAAAAAACACTTTTTATCTCACATGGACATAAAGTCAACTCCTATTTTCCTATTGGAGGATACTTGTGCACATGGATTGCTCCTCTTTCAAGATCCACCGCTGATTAAGTCTTTTTGCCTCTTAATCTCAATGGTCCATTTGACCTCATTTCTTATAAAAGGAGAGCTCTCTCCCTCATTCTAGGACACTTATTTTGTGCTAACTCTATGCTGCAAGAATTTTTTGGAGCTTTTTGGAGATCATTGTTGCATTGCATCTTAGAGTTCTTCATTTGCTTCATAGTTTAGTTTCCATTCTTGCATAGTAGTTCATGTTTATGCTTTCATAGCTTAGATTTCACTTTCAAGCTTTAGAATAACTCATCTAGCTTAATAGGAAGTGTTGTAACACATTGTTATTTCCATTTCATAGCTTAGTTTGTACTTCCATTTTCATAGCATTGCTTGCACATTTGCATCCTCATTCTTAGCTTGCATTTGCATTGCATTTCCATTTGATTCTTTGGGGATATTGGCACTCTTGCTCTTGTCCTCATTCGAATCTCTCATTGTATGGTTGACTAGCAAGGTCAGTTGAGAGAAAATCTATAATCTTGCAACTCCATGCATAGAGAGCTATGGATCGATTTGTGAGGGCTCATTTTTGAGTTTCCTTGCATGTAAGAATTCATAGAAGTGCACTACTTTGTGTGTACATTTTTGGCACCCACCATGCGGTAGAGTAGACTAGCTTTGTCCCTTCTTTTTTCTGCATTTTTGACATTTTTTGGCAAGTTTTTAGCTTAATTTTTGGATATTTTGCGCTCTCTATTTTTTTGTCTTAGAATATTGCGTGACACTTCTCAGGTATATTGTGCGATATACTTTATAATACCAGTGCAACACTTTGCATCTCAGAAGAATCGCACACACATTAACTTTATTTATGGGGCTTGTACTTTATTTGATTGTGGCATACTTTTGTATATAGATGGTGAAACTTGATTAGACTTAAAAGGAAACAAAAAATATTATCCAATCTGATTTTTCTTAATTCATCAAAATATATCATGTATCTCTTCATGGTTTTATTTCTTCTCAAGGGGATAAAGTTTCTCAATGTTAGTGAATTTTCATTATTGATGAAAGGTGCTCCCCTTAATACTACAAACACATAATAGAAAAAAAGAAACAACAACAATATGCAAGAATAGAAAATGGGCTTCTTATTATCTCCACAAATGTGGAATTACAAACTTTCAGAATTACAATATGCAAAGCCACATGGGCATTCCCTTACAATATTCTGTAGGACAAAGCCTCAAATCAATACCCAGATCTACTACCTAGAACTTTCCCGAACTGCCTAAGACAACACTACAACCTTCCTTATATAGGCAATTTTCCACCGCTTGGGAAGGTTCCAGAAATTTAGTCAACAAGGCTGACAAAATGTAGAATTATTTTATTTTATAATTTATTACATCAAAGTTAGCTCAAAATAACTTTTGAAACCTGAACAAATTTTTTGAAGGAAAGTAATTTTCTGCCATTTCAGGTGACCCAACTTCCGAAGACCATAAGTCATCGCTAGTTGACCCGTTTGACTATTATAACCCCATTCCGATAAGGCCACAAAGCGCTCTACAGGCCTAACTTGTGCAAGCCCCTATCACCCAAATTTTTGACCTCATTCAAGGCCTCTAAAGCCTTCAAAAATGAGTTCAAAGTTTCTGTACCCTATTGCCAATACCAAAAATATTCAATATCTACAAAGCTAGACTTGATCTGTCAATGAAACTTTACTGGCAAGCTGATATGACCAACCTAAACCTCCAGGGAAGAAATCAGAACATTTTGAGATCAGATGACCAACTTACTAAAAATAGAAAGTTTCCATAAATAGTAGCTCTGTACAAGATAGCCTTTATTGAATACAAAAAAATTAATTTTTTTTTTGGGTGATGCAAGATTTCTCTTACACTCAGGATGCTCTTGCATCAGACACCTGGGGTAATTTGAGAAGTGACCCTGTCATGACTCAAGTGTGCAAAGGAAAACCAAGATGGTTAACCTCCTCCTTCATTAGCCATGATGAATCTTCAATAGGTCATCCTTTCCATTTCAACTAGTACTCTGCATATGTCTTGTTCCTTGTGCTTCTGCCAACATGACTATCTTGTATGTCTTCAATCTCCTTGATATCTAAACTGGTTGCCGAAATACTCCACTATGCTATTGTAACCTCATCTTCAACATCTCCATCATGATACTCTAAAATGTTAAATACTGGTGAAATATTTAGCTTAGTAGGTAACTCGACCTCATATGCATTTCCTGAATCATGCTTCTTCAGTATATTACATGGTCCAAACTTCTTCATTTTCAACTTGTTATATGTACCAACCAAAAATCGCTCCTTCTGTAAATGAACCATGACTTCATCTCCAACTTGAAATTCCTTATGCCTCCTTTTCTCATCTTCCTTAGCCTTATACTGTGCATTCATTTTAGAAATGTGCCTCCTCACCTCCTCATGGATGTTCTTCAAATATTTTGCAAAATCCTCAGCTTCAGCACTACTTATTTCTCCTTTATCTATTTTTCTCAATGCAGATGCATTTTTGGGACTACTTCCATATACAATCTGAAATGGTGATAAACTAAACTTCAAATCTATCCTCAACTCTTCACTTTCTACTAGTGTCATTCTATGTGCTACCTTATTTGGAAAACTGGCTCTTGGAATCAAGTCCATCTAATGAATGATCTTTCTTACTAGTGGTAATCCATTAGGCACATTATCAGATACAATATCTTGAAACTCATTCAATAATTTCACAACTTCTACAGGTACATCTTCTACTTCCTCTTTCCAAGCCTTTGGAATTAAGGTAAAACACATATGCTCATGCCACATACCATCTAAGAAATTTCTTCTATCAACAAAAGTTTTTCTTGCATTACCACATACCTTTTCTTCTATCTCCTTCAATGGCTTTAGCTTATGTCGCACTTCATCCTTTATTAGGGAATAGGTATTCACACGACCATCATGTACATCACATCTATCAAACTACCAAGGTCTACTCAACAACATATGACATGCATCCATAGATATGATATCACATAGTACCTCATCTTGGTACCCACTGATCTTGAACTTCACAAGGCACTATTCACTGACCATGATGTTGTGGTCATCCTACACCCAGGCAACCCGATATGGATGTGGATGTTTCTGCCTCTTGAGCTTCAACTTTTTCACCATCTCCTCTAACACCAAATTATCAGTACTACCACTATCAATAATCACATCACAACACTTACCCTCACACTTGCACCTGGTGCGAAATAGGCTCCTCCTTTGCTCAGGTTCATTTTCACCACTCAACAAGACTCTCCTGTTAATTAGCATTTCTTCTCTATCAACATCTTTAGAATGTGATGATCTGACATCTTCATCTACATATGCAACTCTGTCTTGGCCTTCATTCCTCCTATATGTCCTTCCTTGGCATTGAGGACATTCAAATGCCCTATGACATTCTTCCCCACAGTGAAAACATGTCCCACAGAAGCCTCCTCTTCCAGATCCTTGTCCTCTTCCTTTTCCTCTCTGATCTCTATTATTTTGATCATAGAAATGATTGAAATTATTTGCTCTTTGATTCTGACAATTACTAGCCTCATCTTGCTTTTTGGGATCTTCATTTTGAAATCCATATGACCATCCACCAGATCTTCCATCATGACCTCTTTGGCCTTGTCTACTCTCAAACTTCTTGTTCAACTTTTCCTCTACTCTTAGGGAAAACTAGTATGCCTCTTCAATATTGTTCATTCGAACCAGATTCAACTCCTCTTGAATGCTTGGCCTCAACCCATTAAGGTAACAGGAAACTTTCTCCTTATCTACTTCTACATGGCCTATTTTGATGAGGATTCGATAGAACTCCTCTGTATACTATTGAATAGATCATCCTGCTTGCTTCAAAATTTGTATTTTCTTTAGTAGGTCAAGCTCATAATCAACAGGGATGAATTGTCACTTTAATTTATCCACCATCTGATCCCATCTTGTGATTTTATCTTTCCCTCTTCTATTTCACTCCATTTGAATCTCTTGCCACCAGATCTTCGCATGACCTTTCAGTCTAGCCTTCATGAATTTGACCCTATTAGGATCCTCAATATCTTCATACTCAAAATATTCTTCACATTCATTGATCTAGTCGATCAACTCCTCTAGGTTAATATTTCCTAAAAATGTAGGAACCTCAATCTTAGGTCTTTACTCGATGTTGGAAATGGCTCAAAAAAGTATTTCTTCCTCCTGGTTCATAATTTGGACTTCTCCTCAATCTTTTTCTTCAGCTTCATCCTCACTTTCATCTCTGACATTAAGATTCATTCCTCTCCGAATCTCTTCTTGCAATGCTCACACTTGTCTCTAGAGTGCTCTAACCTCAGGTGTTACAACACTAGCTCTTCCACCATGTTCCCTTCATGTAGGTATTTTTGTGCTTCTCACTGAAACCCTAACCATAGTCCTGGTGCAAATTGTCTCATAGTCAGTGATCTGTTTACACAGAAACCCTAACCCACGGTCCTGGTGCAAACTGCCTCACAATGGGCAATCTATTTACACAATCAAGAACTCTTGCTCTGATACCACTTGATGAAAGGTTCTCTTCTTAATACCACAAACACATAACAAAAATAGAGAAACAACAACAATATGCAAGAATAGAAAATGGGCTTCTTATTATCTCCACAAATGTGGAATTACAAACTTTTAGAATTACAATTTACAAAGCCACATGGCAATTCCCTTACAATATTTTGTAGGACAAAGCTTCGAATCAATACCCAGATCTACTACCCAAAACTATCCTGAATTGCCTAAGATAACACTACAACCTTATTTATATAGGCAATTTTCCACCGCTTGGGAAGGTTCCAAAAATTTAGCCAGCAAGGCCAACCAAACTTAGAATTATTTTATTTTACAATTTATTACATCAAAGTTTTCTCAAAATAACTTTTGAGACTTGAACATAAATTTTGAAGAAAAATCATTTTTCACCATTTTAGGTGACCCAACTTCCAAAGACCATAAGTCATCACCAGTTGACTCGTTTGACTATTATAAGCCCATTCTAGAAAGGCCATGAAGCACTCTATAGGCTTGACTCATGCAAGTGCCTATCACCCAAATTGTCGACCTCATCTAGGGCCTCTAAAACCTTCAAAATTGAGTTCAAAGTTTTTGTACCCTGTTGCCAATAGCAAAAATCTTCAATATCTACAAAGCTAGACTTGATCTGTCAATGAAACTTTACTGGCAAGCTGATATGACCAAAATGAACCTCTAGGGAAGAAATCAAAACATTCCTAGATTAGATGATCAACTTACTAAAAATAGAAACCTTCCATAAATAGTAGCTCTACACAAGATAGCCCTTATAGAATACAAAACCATAATTTTTTTTTGAGTGATGCAAGATTGC
This sequence comes from Chamaecyparis obtusa, assembly GCA_027943335.1. Classification (NCBI taxonomy): domain Eukaryota; kingdom Viridiplantae; phylum Streptophyta; class Pinopsida; order Cupressales; family Cupressaceae; genus Chamaecyparis; species Chamaecyparis obtusa. The sequence goes on along the minus strand of BSBK01004313.1, from coordinate 135,649 downwards.
TCTTACACCCAGGATGCTCCTACATCAGACACCTAAGGTAAGTTGAGAAGTGACCCTGTCATGACTCAGGTGTGCAGAGGAAAACCAAGATGGTTAACCTCCTCCTTTGTTAGCCATAATGAATCTTCAATAGGTCATCCTTTCCATTTGACCAAGTACTCTTCATATGTCTTGTTCCTTGTGCTTCTTCTAACATAACTATACAGTATGTCTTCAATCTCCTTGATATCTGAACTGGTTGCTGGAATACTCCACTATGCTACTGTAACCTCATCTTCAACACCTCCTTCATGATACTCTAAAATGTTAAATACTGGTGAAATATTCAGCTCAGTAGGTAACTCAACCTCATATGCATTTCCTAAATCATGCTTCTTCAGTATCTTACATGGTGCAAAATTCTTCATTTTCAACTTGTTATATGTACTAAGCAAAAATCGCTCCTTTCGTAAATAAACCATGACTTCATCTCCAACCTAAAATTCCTTATGCATCTTTTTCTCATCTGCCTTAGCCTTATACTGCACATTCATTTTCGAAATGTGCTTCCTCACCTCCTCATGGATGTTCTTCAAATGTTTTACAAAATCCTCGGCTTCAACACTACTTATTTCTCCTTTATCTATTTTTCTCAACTCAGATGCATTTTTGGGACTACTTCCATATACAATCTGAAATGGTGATGAACTAAACTTCAAATCTATCTTCAACTCTTCACTTTCTGATAGTTTCATTCTATGTGCTACCTTATTTGGAAAATTAGCTCCTAGAATCAAGTCCATCTGATAACTGATCTTTCTTACTGGTGGTAATCCATCAGGTACATTATCAGATACAATATCATGAAACTCATTCAATAATTATGCAACTTCTACAAGTACATCTTCTATTTCCTCTTTCCCAACCTTTGGAATTAAGGTAAAACACATATGCTCATGCCGCATACCATCTGAGAAATTTCTTCTATCAACAAAATTTATTCTTGCATTACCACATACCTTTTCTTCTGTCTCCTTCAATGACTTTAGCTTATGTCGCACTCCATCCTTTATCAGTGAATAGGTATTCACATGACCATCATGTACATCACATCTGTCAAACTACCAAGGTCTACCCAACAACATATGACACACATCCATAGATATGATATCACATAGTATCTCATCTTGGTACCCACCGATCCTGAACTTCACTAAGCACTGTTCACTAACCATGACCTTATGGTCATCCTACACCCAGGAAATGCAATACGGATGTGGATGTTTTTACCTCTTGAGCTTCAAATTTGTCACCATCTCCTCTAACACCAAATTATCATTACTACCACTATGAATAATCACATCACAACACTTACCCTCACACTTGCACCTGGTGCGAAATAGGGTCCTCCTTTGCTCAGGTTTATTTTCACCACTTAATAGAACTCTCCTGTTAATTAGCATTTCTCCTCTTTTAGCATCTTTAAAATGTGATGATCTAGCATCTTCATCTACATGTGCAACTCTAGCCTGGTGTTCATTCCTCCTATCTGTCTTTCCCTGGAATTGAGGACATTCAAATGCCCTATGACCTTGTTCACCACAGTGAAAACATGTTCCATGGAAGCCTCCTCTTCCAGATCCTTGACCTTTTCCTATTCCTCTCTAATCTCTATTATTCTGATCATAGAAATGATTTAAATTATCTCTTTTCTAATTCTGATTGTTACTAGCTTCATCTTACTTTTTTGGATCTTCATTTTGATCTCCATATAACCATCCACCAGATCTTCCATCATGACCTCTTTCACTTTGTCTACTCTCAAACTTCTTGTTCAACTTTTCCTCTACTTTTAGGGCAAATGGGTATGCCTCTTCAATACTGTTCATTCGAACTAGATTCAGCTCCTCCTAAATGCTTGGCCTCAATCTTTTAAGGTAATGGGAAACTTTCTCCTTATCCACTTCTGCATGGCCTATTCTGATGAGGATTCAATAGAACTCCTTTGTATACTCCTGAACAGATCATCCCGCTTGCTTCAAACTTTCCATTTTCTTTAGTAGGTCAAGCTCATAATAAACAAGGATGAACTATCGCTTCAATTAGTCCACCATCCGATCCCATCTTGTGATTTTATCTTTCCCTCTTCTATTTTTCTCCAATTAAATCTCTTGCCACCAGATCTTCACATGACCTTTCAGTCTGGCCTTCACAAATTTGACCCTATCAGGATCCTCAATATCTTCATACTCAAAATATTCTTCACATTCATTGATCTAGTCAATCAACTCCTCTGGGTTAAGATTTCTTGAAAATGCATGAACCTCAATTTTAGGTCTTTTCTCGATCTTGGAAATGGCCCAAAAAAGTCTTTCTTCCTCTTGATTCATAATTTTGACTTCTCCTTCTTGATCTTCTTCTTTGGCTTCATCATTTCTTTCATCTCTGACATTAAGATTCATTCCTCTCTAAATCTCTTCTTGCAATGCTCACACTTGTCTCTAGAGCACTCTAACATCAGGTGTTACAACACTAGCTCTTCTTCCACATTCCCTTCATGGAGGCATTTTTGCGCTTCTCATTGAAACCCTAACCACGGTCCTGGTGGAAACTACCTCACAGTTGGTGATCTGTTTACATAGAAATCCTAACCCACGGTCCTGGCACAAAATGCCTCCCAATTTGTGATCTATTTACACACTCAGGAACTCCTACTCTGATACTATTTGATGGTTCTACCCTTAATACCACTAACACATAACAAAAATAGAGAAACAATAAGAATATGTAAGAACATAAAGTGGGCTTCTTATTATCTCCAAAAATGTGGAATTACAAACTTTCAAAATTACAATATGCAAAGCCACATGGGCATTCCCTTACAATATTCTATAGGATAAAGCCTCGAATCAATACCTAGATCAACTATCCAGAACTATCCCGAATTGCCTAAGACAACACTACAGGCTTCGTTATATAGGCAATTTTGCACCACCTGGGAAGGTTCCAAAAAGTTAGCCAACAAGGTCGATGAAACTTATAATTATTTTATTTTACAATTTATTACATCAAAGTCAGCTCAAAATAACTTTTGAAACCTACACAAAATTTTTCAAGGAAAATTATTTTTTGCCATTTCAGGTGACCTAACTTCTGAAGACCATAAGTCATTGCTAGTTGACCCGTTTGACTATTATAACCCCATTTCAAAAAGGCCACAAATTGCTCTACAGGCATGAATCACGCAAGCACCTCTCACCCAAATTTTTAACCTTATAAGGAGCCTCTAAAGCCTTCAAAACTAAGTTCAAAGTTTCTGTACCCTATTGGCAATATAAAAAATCTTCAATATCTACAAAGCTAGACTTGATCTATCAATGAAACTTTACTGGCAGGCTGATATGAACAAAATGAACCTCTAAGGAAGAAATCAGAACATTCTGACATCAGTTGACCAATTTACTAAAAAAAGTAAGTTTTCATAAATAGCAGCTCCGCACAAGATAGCCCTTATTGAATACAAAAATATAATTTTTTTTTTGGGTGATGCAAGATTGCTCTTACACCCAGGATGCTCCTGCATCAGACACCCGGGGTAATTTGAGAAGTGACCCTGTCATGACTCAAGTGTGTAGAGGAAAACCAAGATAATTAACCTCCTCCTTTGTTAGCCATGATGAATCTTGAATAGCTCATCCTTTCTATTTGACCAAGTACTCTTCATATGTCTTGTTCCTTGTGCTTCTACCAACATGACTATCTAGTATGTCTTCAATCTCCTTAAGATCTGAACTGGTTGCTGAAATACTCCACTGTGCTGTTGTAATCTCATCTTCAACACCTCCTTCATGATACTCTAAAATTTTAAATCCTGATGAAATATTCAGCTCAGTCGGTAACTCGACCTCATGCATTTCCTGAATCATGCTTCTTCAGTATCTCACATGGTCCAAACTTCTTCATTTTCAACTTGTTATATGTACCAATTAGAAATCGCTCCTTCCATAAATGAATCATGACTTCATCTCCAACCTAAAATTCTTTATGCCTTCTTTTATCATCTACCTTAGCCTTATACTGCACATTCATTTTGAAAATGTGCTTCCTCACCTCCTCATGGATGTTCTTCAAATGTTTTGCAAAATCCTCAGCTTCAGCACTACTTATTTCTCCTTTATCTATTTTTGTCAACTCAGATGCATTCCGGGGACTAATTCCATATACAATCTAGAATGGTGATGAACTAAACTTCAAATCTATCTTCAACTCTTCACTTTCTACTAGTGTCATTCTATGTGCTACCTTATTTGGAAAACTGGCTCCTAGAATCAAGTCCATCTAATGACTGAGCTTTCTTACTAGTGGTAATCCATCAAGCACATTATTAGATACAATATCCTCCTTTGCTTAGGTTCATTTTCACCACTCAGTAAGACTCCTATTAATTAGCGTTTCTCCTCTTTCAACATCTTCAAAATGTGATGATCTAGAATCTTCATCTACATGTGCAACTCTGGCCTAGTCTTCATTCCTCCTATCTAGCCTTCCTTGGTGTTGAGGACATTCAAATGTGCTATGAACTTCTTCCCCACAGTGAAAACATGTTCCACAAAAGTCTCCTCTTCCAGATCCTTGTCCTCTTCCTCTTCCTCTCTGATCTCTATTATTCTGATCATGTAAATGATTGAAATTATCTCCTCTCTGATTCTAATTGTTACTTGCCTCATCCTATTTTTTTGGATCTTCATTTTGATCTCCATATGACCATCCACTAGATCTTCCATCATGACCTCTTCTGCTTTGTCTGCTCTCAAACTTCTTGTTCAACTTTTCCTCTACTTTTAGGGAAAACTGGTATGGCTCTTTAATATTGTTCATTCGAACCAAATTCAGCTCTTCCTAAATGCTTAGCCTCAACCCATTAAGGTAACATGTAAATTAATCCTTATTCACTTCTACATGGCCTGTTATGATGAGGATTCGATAGAACTCCTCTTTATACTCCTGAAAAAAACATCCCACTTGCTTCAAACTTTCCATTTTCTTCAGTAGATCAAGCTCATAATCAATAGGGATGAACTGTCACTTCAATTTATCCACCATCTGATCCCATCTTGTGATTTTATCTTTTCCTCTTCTATTTTTCTCCAATTGAATCTCTTGCCACTAGATCTTTGCATGACCTTTTAGTCTGGACTTTGCGAATTTGACCCTATCAGGATCCTCAATATCTTTATACTCAAAATATTATTCACATTCATTAATCTAGTCGATCAACTCCTTTGGGTTAAGATTTCTTGAAAATGCAAGAACCTAAATCTTAGGTCTTTTCCCGATCTTAGAAATGGCCCAAAAAAGTCTTTCTTCCTCCTGGTTCATAATTTTGACTTCTCCTTCTTGATCTTCTTCTTCGGCTTCATTTTCGCTTTCATCTCTGACATTAATATTCATTCCTCTATGAATCTCTTCTTCCAATGCTCGCATTTGTCTCTGGAGCACTCTAACCTCAGGTGTTACAACACTAGCTCTTCCGCTACATTCTCCTCATGGAGGCATTTTTGCGCTTTGCGCTGAAACCCTAACCACGGTCCCGGTGCAAAATGCCTCACAGTCGGTGATCTGTTTACATAGAAATGCTAACCCATGGTCCTGGTGCAAACTACCTCACAATCGATGATCTATTTACACACTCAGAAACTCCTGCTTTGATACCACTTGATGAAGGGTGCTCCCCTTAATACCACAAACACATAAGAGAAACATAGAAATAACAACAATATGCAAGAACATAAAATGGGCTTCTTATTATCTCAACAAATGTGGAATTACAAACTTTTAGAATTACAATATGCAAAGCCACATGGGAATTCCCTTACAATATTCTATAGGACAAAGCCTCAAATCAATACCCAAATCTACTACCGAAAACTATCCCGAACTGCCTAAGACAACAGTACAACCTTCCTTATATAGGCAATTTTCCACTGCCTAGGAAGGTTCCAGAAATTTAGCCAACAAGGTCGACCAAACTTAAAATTATTTTATTTTACAATTTATTACATCAAAGTCGGCTCAAAATAAATTTTGAAACCTGAACATAAATTTTGAAGGAAAATTATTTTTCACCATTTCAGGTGACCCAACTTTCGAATACAATAAGTCATCGCCAGTTGACCTGTTTGACTATTATAACCCCATTTTGAAAAGGCCATGAAGTGCTCTACAGTCCAAACTCATGCAAACACCTGTCACCAAAATTTTTGAACTCATTCGGGGCCTCTAAAGCCTTTAAAACTAAGTTCAAATTTTCTATACCCTGTTGCCAATACCGAAAATCTTCAATATCTTCAAAGCTAGACTTGATCTGTCAATGAAACTTTATTGGTAGGCTGATATGACCAAAATGAACCTCCAGGGAAGAAATCAGAACAGTCTGAGATCGGATGACCAAATTACTAAAAATAAAAAGTTTCCATAAATAGCAGCTTTGCACAAGATAGCCCTTACTGAATACAAAAATATTTTTTTTTTTGGGGGATGCAAGATTGCTCTTACACCCAGGATGCTCCTGCATCAGACACCCAAGGTAATTTGAGAAGTGACCCTGTCATGACTCAGGTGTGCAGATAAAAACCAAGATGGTTAACTTCCTCCTTCATTAGCCATGATGAATTTTCAATAGGTCCTCCTTTCCATTTCACCAAGTATTCTTCATATGTTAATTCCTTGTGCTTCTGCCAACATGAATATCCCATATGTCTTCAATCTACTTGATATGTGAACTGGTTTTTGGAATACTCCACTATGCTGTTGTAATCTCATCTTCAACATATCCTTCATCATACTCTAAAATGTTAAATACCAATGAAATATTCAGCTTAGTATGTAACTCGACCTCATATGAATTTTCTGAATCAAGATTCTTCAGTATCTTACATGGTCCAAACTTTTTCATTTTCAACTTGTTATATGTACCAATCAAAAATCACTCCTTCCGTAAATGAACCATAACTTCATCTCCAACCTGAAATTCTTTATTCCTCCTTTTCTCATCTACCTTAGCCTTATACTGTGCATTCATTTTGGAAATGTGCTTCCTCACCTCCTCATGGATGTTCTTCAAATGTTTTGCAAAATCTTTAGCTTCAGCACTACTTGTTTCTTCTTTATCTATTTTTCTCAACTCAGATGCATTTCTGAGACTACTTCCATATACAATCTAGAATGGTGACAAACTAAACTTCAAATCTATCTTCAAATATTCACTTTCTGCTAGTGTCATTTTGTGTACGACCTTATTTGGAAAATTGGCTCCTGGAATCAAGTCCATTTGATGATTGATCTTTCTTACTGGTGGTAATCCATCAGGCACATTATCAGATACAATATCTTGAAACTTATTCAATAATTCTGTAAACTTCTACAAGTACATCTTCTACTTCCTCTTTTCCAGCCTTTGGAATTAAGGTAAAACACATATGCTCATACCACATACCATCTAAGAAATTTCCTCTATCAAAAAAAGTTATTCTTGCATTACCACATACCTTTTCTTCTATCTCCTTCAATGACTTTAGCTTATGTCACACTCCATCCTTTATCAGGGAATAGGTATTCACATGACCATCATGTACAACACATCTGTCAAACTACCAAGGTCTAGCCAACAACACATGACATACATCCATAGATATGATATCACATATTACCTCATCTTGGTACCCGATGATCTTGAACTTCACTAGGCACTGTTCATTGACCTTGACCTTGTGGTCATCCTACACCCAGGCAACCCAATATGGATGTGGATATTTCTGCCTCTTGAGCTTCAACTTTGTCACCATCTCCTCTGACACCAAATTATCAGTACTACCACTATCAATAATTACATCACAACACTTACCCTCACACTTGCACCTGGTGCAAAATAGGCTCCTCTTTTTCTCAGGTTCATTTTCACCACTTAGCAGGACTCTCTTGTTAATTAGCATTTCTCCTCTTTTAAAATCTTCAAAATGTGATGATCTGGCATCTTCATCTATATGTGCAACTCTGGCTTGGCCTTTGTTCCTCCTATCTGTCCTTCTTTGGTGTTGAGGACATTCAAATGCCTTATGAACTTCTTCCCCACAGTGAAAACATGTTCCACAGAAGCCTCATCTTCTAGATCCTTGTCCTCTTCCTATTCCTCTCTGATCTCTATTATTCTGATCATGGAAATGATTAAAATTATCTCCTTTTTGATTCTGACTATTACTGGTCTCATCCTTCTTTTTCAGATCTTCATTTTTATCTCCATATGACCATCCACCAGATCTTCCATCACAACCTCTTCCACTTTGTCTGCTCTCAAACTTCTTGTTCAATTTTTCCTCTACTTTTAGGGAAAAATGTTATGCCTCTTCAATACTATTCATTCAAACTACATTCAACACCTCCTAAATGTTTGGTCTCAACCCATTAAAATAATGGGCAACTTTCTCTTTACCTACTTCTGTATGGCCTATTTTGATGAGGATTCAATAGAACTCCTTTGTATACTCCTGAACAGATCTTCCCGCTTGTTTCAAAATTTACATTTTCTTTAGTCAGTCAAGCTCATAATCAACAAGGATGAACTGTCACTTCAATTTATCCACCATCTGATCCCATCTTATGATTTTATCTTTTCCTCTTCTATTTCGCTCCAACTAAATCTCTTGCCACCAGATCTTCAGATGACCTTTCAGTCTGGCCTTCATGAATTTGACCCTATCAGGATCCTCAATATCTTCATACTCAAAATATTCTTCACATTCATTGATACAATCGATCAACTCCTCTAGGTTAAGATTTTTTGAAAATGCAAGAACCTCAATATTAGGTCTTTTCACGATCTTGGAAATGGCCTAAAAAAGTTTTTCTTCCTCCTGGTTCATAATTTCAACTTCTCCTTCTTGATCTTCTTGTTCAGCTTCATCCTCGCTTTCGTCTCTGACATTAAGATTCATTCCTCTGTGAATCTCTTCTTGCAATGATCACACTTGTCTCTGGAGCACTCTAACCTTAGGTGTTACAACACCAGCTCTTTCATCATGTTCCCTTCATGGGGGCATTTTTTTTCTTCTCACTGAAACCCTAACCACAGTCCTGGTGCAAACTGCCTTACAATCAGTGATCTGTTTACACAAAGACCCTAACCCACGGTCCTGGTGCAAACTGCGTCACAATCAGCGATCTGTTGAAACACTCAGAAACTCCTACTCTGATACTACTTGATGAAGGGCACTACTCTTAATACCACAAACACATAATAGAAATAGAGAAACAACAAGAATATGCAAGAACAAAAAATGAGCTTCTTATTATCTCCACAAATGTGGAATTACAAACTTTCAAAATTACAATATGCAAAGCCACATGGGCATTCCCTTACAATATTCTATAGGAAAAAGCTTTGAATCAATACCCAAATCTACTACCCAAAACTATCCCGAACTGCCTAAGACAACACTACAACCTTCTTTATATAGGCAATTTTCCACCACCTGGGAAGATTCCAAAAATTTAGCTAACAAGGCCGACCAAACTTAGAATTATTTTATTTTACAATTTATAACATCAAAGTCATCTCAAAATAACTTTTGAAACCTGAACAAAAATTTTGAAGGAAAATTATTTTCTGCCATTTGAGGTGACCCAACTTCCAAAGACCATAAGTCATTGCTAGTTGACCCATTTGACTATTATAACTCCATTCTGGAAAGGCCACGAAGTGCTCTACAAGCCTAACTTGCACAAGCACCTGTCACCAAAGTTTTCAACCTCATCCGAGGCCTCTAAAGCCTTCAAAAATGAGTTGAAAGTTTTTGTACCCTTTTGCCAATACCGAAAATCTTCAATATCTACAAAGCTAGACTTGATCTATCAATGAAACTTTAATGGCAGGCTGATATGACCAAAATGAACCTCCAGGGAAGAAATCAAAACATTCCGAGATCAGATGACCAACTTACTAAAAATAGCAAGTTTCCATAAATAGCAGATCTTCACAAGATAGCCCTTATTGAATATAAAAACAAATTTATTTTTTTGGGTGATGCAAGATTGCTCTTACACCCAGGATGCTCCTGCATTAGACACTCGGGGTAATTTGAGAAGTGACCCTGTCATGACTCAGGTGTGCAGAGGAAAACTAAGATGGTTAACCTCCTCCTTCATTAGCCATGATAAATCTTCAATAGGTCATCCTTTCCATTTGACCATGTATTCTTCATATGTCCTCTTCCTTGTGATTCTACCAACATGGCTATCCAGTATGTCTTCAATCTCCTTGATATCTGAACTAGTTGCTGGAATACTCCATTGTGCTGCTGTAACCTCATCTTCAACACCTCCTTCATGATACTTTGAAATGTTAAATAATAGTGAAATATTCAGCTCAGTAGCTAACTCGACCTCATATGCGTTTCTTAAATCATGCTTCTTTAGTATCTTACATGGTCCAAACTTTTTCATTTTCAACTTGTTATATGTACCAAGTAGAAATTTCTCCTTCCGTAAATGAACCATGACTTCATCTCCAATTTGAAATTCTTTATGCCTCCTTTTCTCATCTGCCTTAGCCATATACTATGCATTTATTTTAGAAATGTACTTCCTCACCTCCTCATGGATGTTCTTCAAATATTTTGCAAAATCCTCAGCTTCAACACTACTCATTTTTTCTTTATCTATTTTTCTCAACTCAGATGTATTTCTGGGACTACTTCCATATAAAATCTGGAATGGTGATGAACTAAACTTCAAATCTATCTTCAACTCTTCACTTTCTGCTAGTGTCATTCTATGTGCTACCTCATTTGGAAAACTAGCTCCTAGAATCAAGTCCATTTGATGACTGATCTTTTTTACTGGTGGTAATCCATTAGGCACATTATCGGATTCAATATCCTAAAATTCATTCAATAATTCTGCAACTTCTATAGGTACATCTTCTACTTCCTCTTTCCAAGCCTTTGGAATTAAGGTAAAACACATATGCTCATGCCGCTTACCATTTGAGAAATTTCCTCTATCAACAAAAGTTATTCTTGCATTACCACATACCTTTTCTTTTGTCTCCTTCAGTGGCTTTAGCTTATGTTGCACTCCATCCTTTATCAGGGAATAGGTATTCACACGACCATCATGTACAACACATCTGTCAAACTAGAAAGGTCTACCCAACAACATATGACATGCATCCATAGATATGATATCACATAGTACCTCATCTTAATACTCGCTGATCTTGAACTTCACTAGGTACTATTCACTAACCATGACCTTGTGGTCATCCTGCACCCAGGCAACCCGATATGGATGTGGATGTTTCTGCCTCTTGAGCTTCAACTTCATCACCATCTCCTCTGACACCAAATTATCAGTACTACCACTATGAATAATCACATCACAACACTTACCCTCACACTTGCACCTGGTGTGAAACATGCTCCTCATTTGCTCAGGTTCATTTTCACCACTCAGCAGGACTCTCCTGTTAATTAGCATTTCTCCTCTTTCAGCATCTTTAGAATGTGATGATCTCACATCTTCATCTACATGTGCAACTCTTGCCTGACCTTCATTCCTCCTATCTTTCCTTCCGTAGCATTGAGGATATTCAAATTCTCTATGACCTTCTTCCCCATAGTGAAAACATGTTCCATGGAAGCCTCCTCTTCTAGATCCTTATCCTCTTCCTATTCCTTTCTGATCTATTTTATTCTAATCTTGAAAATGATTGAAATTATCTCCTCTCTGATTTTGACTATTACTGGCCTCATCCTACTTTTTTGGATCTCATTTTGATCTCCATATGACCATCCACCAGATCTTCCATCACGACCTCTTCCGCTATGTTGGCTCTCAAACTTCTTGTTTAGCTTTACCTCTACTTTTAGGGAAAGCTGGTATGCCTCTTCAATACTATTCATTTGAACTAGATTTAGTTCCTCTTGAATGCTTTATGTCAACCCATTAAGGTAACATGAAACTTTCACCTTATCCACTTCTGCATGGCCTATTCTGATGAGGATTTGATAGAACTCCTTTGTATACTCCTGAACAGATCATCCCCCTTGCTTCAAACTTTGCATTTTTTTTCAGTAGGTCAAGCTCATAATCAACAGGGATGAACTGTCACTTCAATTTATCCACCATCTGATCCCATCTTGTGATTTTATCTTTCCCTCTTCTATTTCACTCTAATTGAATCTCTTGCCACTAGATCTTCGCATGAACTTTTAGTCTGGCCTTCAGGAATTTGACCCTATCAAGATCTTCAATATCTTCATACTCAAAATATTCTTCACATTCCTTGATCTAGTCGATCAACTCCTCTAGGTTAAGATTTCCTGAAAATGCAGGAACCTCAATCTTAGGTCTTTTTTCAATCTTGGAAATGGCCCGAAAAAGTCTTTCTTCCTCCTGGTTCATAAATTTGACTTCTTCTTCTTGATCTTCTTCTTCGGCTTCATCCTCACTTTCATCTCTGATATTAAGATTCATTCCTCTGTGAATCTCTTCTTGCAATGCTCGCACTTGTCTCTAGAGTTCTCTAACCTTAGCTATTACAACACCATCTCTTCCTTTGCATTCCCTTCGTGGAGGTATTTTTGCACTTCTCGCTGAAACCTTAACCATGGTCCTGGTGCAAACTACCTCACAGTCGGTGATTTATTTACAAAGAAACCCTAACCCACAGTCCTGGTGCAAACTACCTCACAATCGGTGAGGTGTTTGCACACTCAGGAACTCCTGCTCTAATATAACTTGATGAAGGATGCTCCCCTTAATACCACAAACACATAACAAAAATAGAGAAATAACAACAATATGCAAGAACAAAAAATGGGCTTCTTATTATCTCCACAAATGTGGAATTACAAATTTTCAAAATTACAATATGCAAAGCCACATGGGTATTTCTTACAATATTCTGTAGGACAAAGCTTCGAATCAATACCCATATCTACTACCCAGAACTGTCCCAAATTGCCTAAGACAACACTACAGCCTTCCTTATATAGGCAATTTTCCACCACCTGGGAAGGTTCTAGAAATTTAGCCAACAAGGTCGACCAAACTTAGAATTATTTTATTTTACAATTTATTACATCAAAGTCGGCTCAAAATAACTTTTGATACCCAAACAGAAATTTTGAAGGAAAATTATTTTCTGCCATTTCAGGTGACCCAACTTTCGAAGACTGTAATCATCGCCAATTAACTTGTTTGACTATTATAACCCCATTCCGAAAAGCCCACGATGCGCTCTATAGGCCTAACTCACGCAAGCGCATGTCACCCAAATTTTTGACCTCATCTGGGGCCTCTAAAGCATTCAAAAATAAGTTCAAAGTTTCTGTACCCTGTTGTCAATATTGAAAATTTTTAATATCTACAAAGCTAGACTTGATCTGTCAATGAAACTTTACTGGTAGGTTGATATGACCAAAATGAACCTCTAGGGAAGAAATCAGAACATTCTGAGATAGGATGACCAACCTACTAAAAGTAGGAAGTTTCCATAAATAGCAGCTCTTCACAAGATAGCCCTTATTGAATACAAAAACAAATTTTTATTTTTTGGGTGATGCAAGATTGCTCTTACACCTAGGATGCTCCTGCATCAGACACTTGAGGTAATTTGAGAAGTGACCCTGTCACGACTCAGGTGTGCAGAGGAAACCAAAGATAGTTAACCTCCTTCTTTGTTAGCCATGATGAATCTTCAATAGATCATCATTTCCATTTGACCAAGTACTCTTCATATGTCTTGTTCCTTGTGCTTCTGCCAACATGACTATCCAGTATGTCTTCAATCTCCTTGATATCTGAACTGGTTGCTAGAATACTCCACTGTGCTGTTGTAACCTCATCTTCAACACCTCCTTCATGATACTCTAAAATGTTAAATACTAGTCAAATATTCAGCTTAGTAGGTAACTCGACCTCATATGCATTTCCTGAATCATGCTTCTTCAATATCTTACATGGTCCAAACTTCTTTATTTTCAACTTGTTATATGTACCAACCAAAAATCACTCCTTCCGTGAATGAACCATGACTTCATATCCAACTTGAAATTCCTTATGCCTCCTTTTCTCATCTGCCTTAGCCTTATACTACACATTCATTTTGGAAATGTGCTTCCTTACCTCCTCATGGATGTTCTTCAAATGTTTTGCAAAATCCTCAGCTTCAGGACTACTTATTTTTCCTTTATCTATTTTTCTCAACTCAGATGGATTTTTGGGACTACTTCCATATACAATCTGGAATGGTGACGAACTAAACTTCAAATCTATCTTTAACTCTTCACTTTCTGCTAATGTCATTTTGTGTGCTATCTTATTTGGAAAACTAGCTCCTGGAATCAAGTCCATTTGATGACTAATCTTTCTTACTGGTGGTAATCGATCAGGCACATTATTGGATACAATATCCTAAAACTCATTCAATAATTCTGCAACTTCTAAGTGACATCTTCTACTTCCTCTTTCCCAGCCTTTTGAATTAAGGTAAAACACATATGCTCACGCCACCTACCATCTGAGAAATTTTCTCTATTAACAAAAAATATTCTTGCACTACCACATACCTTTTCTTCTATCTCCTTCAATGGCTTTAGCTTATGTCGCACTCCATCCTTTATCAGGGAATAGGTATTTGCACAACCATCATGTGCAACACATCTGTCAAACTGCCAAGGTCCACCCAACAACATATGACATGCATCCATAGATATGATATCACATAGTACCTCATCTTGGTACCCGCCGATCTTGAACTTCATTAGGCACTATTCAGTGACCATGACCTTGTGGTCATCCTGCACCCAGAAAACCTAATATGGATGTGGATGTTTCTGCCTCTTGAGCTTCAACTTCATCACCATCTCCTCTGACACCAAATTATTAGTACCGCCATTATCAATAAGCACATCACAACACTTACCCTCATAATTACACCTAGTGCAAAACAGGCTCTTCCTTTGCTCAGGTTCATTTTCACCACTCAACATGACTCTCTTGTTAATTAGCATTTCTCCTCTTTCAGCATCTTTAGAATATGATGATCTTGGCATCTTCATCTACATGTGAAAATATGGCTTGGCCTTCATTCCACCTATCTGTCCTTCCTTGGTGTTGAGGACATTGAAATGCCCTATGACGTTCTTCCCCATAGTGAAAACACGTTCCACAGAAGCCTTCTCTTCTAGATCCTTATCCTCTTCCTCTTCCTCTCTGATATCTATTATTCTGATCATGGAAATGATTGAAATTATCTCCTCTTTGATTCTGACTATTACTGGCCCCATCCTACTTTTTTAGATCTTCATTTTGATCTCCATATGACTGTCCACTAGATCTTCCATCACGACCTCTTGTTCAGCTTTCCCTCTACTTTTAGGGAAAATTGGTATGCCTTTTCAATACTGTTCATTCAAACCAGATTCAGCTCCTCCTGAATGCTTGGCCTCAACCCATTAATGTAATGGGCAACTTTCACCTTATCCACTTCTGCATGGCCTGTTTTAATGAGGATTCGATAGAACTCTTCTGTATACTCCTAAATAGATCATCTCGCTTGCATCAAACTTTGCATTTTCTTTAGTAGGTCAAGCTTATAATCAACAGGGATGAACTGTCAGTTCAATTTATCCACCATCCAATCCCATCTTATGATTTTATCTTTCCCTTTTCTATTTTTCTCTAATTGAATCTCTTCTCACCAGATCTTCTCATGACCTTTCAGTCTATCCTTCCTGAATTTGACCCTATCAGGATCCTCAATATCTTCATAGTCAAAATATTCTTCACCTTCATTGATCTAGTCGATCAACTCCTCTGGGTTAAGATTTTCTAAAAATGTAGGAACCTAAATCTTAGGTCTTTTCCCGATCTTAGAATAGGCCCGAAAAAGTCTTTCTTCCTCTTGGTTCATAATTTTAACTTCTCCTTCTTAATATTCTTCTTCGGCTTCATCCTCACTTTTGTCTCTGACATTAAGATTCATTCCTCTATGAATCTCTTCTTGCAATGATCACACTTGTCTCTGGAACGCTCTAACCTCAGGTGTTACAATACCAGCTCTTTTGCCACACTCCCTTCATGGAGACATTTTTGTGCTTCTCGTTGAAACCCTAACCACGGTCTTGGTGCAAACTACTCGATGATCTATTTACACACAAACCTTAACCCACGGTCCTGGTGCAAACTGCCTCACAATCGGTGATCTTTTTACACACTCAAGAACTCCTGCCTTGATACCACTTGATGAAAGGCGCTCCCCTTAATACCACAAATACATAACAGAAAAAGAGAAACAACAACAATATGCAAGAACAAAAAATGAGCTTCTTATTATCTCCACAAATGTGGAATTACAAGCTTTCAGAATTACAATATGCAAAGCCACATGGGCATTCCCTTACAATATTTTGTAGGACAAAGCCTCGAATCAATACCCAAATCTACTACTCAGAACTATCCTGAACTTCCTAAGACAACACTAAAACCTTCCTTATATAGGCAATTTTCCACCACCTGGGAAAGTTCCAAAAATTTTGCCAACAAGGCCAACCAAATTTAGAATTATTTTATTTTACAATTTATTACATCAAAGTCGGCTCAAAATAAATTTTGAAACCCAAACAGAAATTTTGAAAGAAAATCATTTTCTACCATTTCAGGTGACCCAACTTCTGAAGACAATAAGTCATCGCTAGTTGACCCGTTTGACTATTATAACCCCATTTTGGAAAGGCCACAAAGCGCTCGATAGGCCTAACTTGTGCAAGCGCTTGTCACCCAAATTTTTGACCTCATCTAGGGCCTCTGAAGCCTTCAAAACTGAGTTCAAAATTTTTGTACCCTGTTGCCAATACCAAAAATCTTCAATATCTACAAAGCTAGACTTGATTTGTCAATGAAACTTTACTAGCAGGCTAATATGATGAAAATGAACCTCCAGGGAAGAAATCAGAACATTCTGAGATCGAATGACCAACTTACTAAAAATATCAAGTTTCCATAAATAGAAGCTCTGCACAAGATAGCCCTTAATGAATACAAAAACATAATTATTTTTTGGGTGATGCAAGATTTCTCTTACACCTAGGATGCTCCTACATCAGACACCCGAGGTAATTTGAGAAGTGACCCTGTCGTGACTCAGGTGTGCAGAGGAAAACCAAGATGGTTAACCTCCTCCTTTGTTAGCCATGATGAATCTTCAATAGGTCATCCTTTTTATTTGACCAAGTACTCTTCATATGTCCTGTTCCTTGTACTTCTGCCAACATGAATATCCAGTATGTCTTGAATCTCCTTGATATCTAAACTGGTTGCTGGAATACTCCACTATGCTGCTATAACCTCATCTTCAACACCTCCTTCATTATACTCTGAAATGTAAATACTGGTAAAATATTCAGCTCAGTAAGTAACTCAACCTCATATGCATTTCTTGAATCATGCTTCTTTAGTATCTTACATGGTCCAAACTTCTTCATTTTCAACTTGTTATATATACCAACCAAAAATCGCTTCTTCCGTAAATGAACCATGACTTCATCTCCAACCTGAAATTCCTTATACCTCCTTTTCTCATCTGTCTTAGCCTTATTCTGCACATTCATTTTGGAAATGTGCTTTCTCACCTCCTCATGGATGTTCTTCAAATGTTTTGCAAAATCCTCAACTTCAGCACTACTTATTTATCCTTTATCTATTTTTCTCAACTCAGATGCATTTTTGGGACTACTTCCATATACAATCTGAAATGGTGATGAACTAAACTTCAAATCTATTTTCAACTCTTCACTTTCTGCTAGTGTCATTCTGTGTGCTACCTTATTTAGCAAACTGGCTCTTGGAATTAAGTCTATCTGATGACTGATCATTCTTACTGGTGGTAATCTATCAGGCACATTATCAGATACAATATCTTAAAACTCATTCAATAATTTTGCAATTTCTACAGGTACATCTTCTACTTCCTCTTTCCCAGCCTTTGAAATTAAGGTAAAACACATATGCTCATGTTGCATACCATCTGAGAAATTTTCTCTATCAACAAAAGTTATTCTTGCATTACCACATACCTTTTCTTCTGTCTCCTTCACTGGATTTAGCTTATGTCGTACTCCATCTTTTATCAGGGAATAGGTATTCACACGACCATCAAGTACATCACATCTATCAAATTGTCAAGGTCTACCCAACAACATATGATATGCATCTATAGATATGATATCACATAGTACCTCATCTTGGTACCTACCAATCTTGACCTTCACTTGGTACTATTCACTGACCATGACCTTGTGGTCATTCTGGACCTAGGCAACCTGATATGGATGTGGATGTTTCTACCTGTTGAGCTTCAACTTTGTCACCATCTCCGCTGACACCAAATTATCAGTACTGCCACTATCAATAATTGCATCACAACACTTACCCTCACACTTGCACCTGGTGCAAAATAGGCTCCTCCTTTGCTCAGGTTTATTTTCACCACTCAGCAGGACTCTCCTATTAATTAGCGTTTCTCCTCTTTCAGCATCTTTAAAATGTGATGATCTGGTATCTTCATCTACATGTGCAACTCTGGCATGGCCTTCATTCCTCCTATCTATCCTTCCTTGGCATTGAGGGCATTCAAATGACCTATGACCTTCTTCTCCACAGTGAAAACATGTTCCATAGAAGCTTGCTCTTCCAGATCCTTGTCCTCTTCCTCTTTCTCTCTAATCTCTATTATTCTGATCATGGAAATGATTGAAATTATCTCCTCTCTGATTCTAACTGTTACTGGCCTCATCCTACTTTTTTGGCTCTTCATTTTGATCTCCATATGACCATCCACCAGATCTTCCATCACGACCTCTTCCACTTTGTCTGCTCTCAAACTTCTTGTTCAACTTTTCCTCTACTTTTAGGGCAACCTGGTATGCCTCTTCAATACTGTTCATTCAAACCAGATTCAGCTCCTCCTGAATGCTTGGCCTCAACCCATTAAGGTAATGGGAAACTTTCTCCTTATCCGCTTCTACATGGCCTGTTCTGATGAGGATTCGATAAAACTCCTATGTATACTTCTGAACAGATCATTCTGCTTGCTTCAAACTTTGCATTTTCTTCAGTAGGTCAAGCTCATAATCAACAGGGATGAACTATCACTTCAATTTATCCAGCATCCGATCCCATCTTGCGATTTTATCTTTCTCTCTTCTATTTCGCTCTAATTGAATCTCTTTCCTCCAAATCTTTGCATGACCTTTCAATTTTACCCTATCAAGATCCTGAATATCTTCATACTCAAAATATTCTTCACATTCATTGATCCAGTTGATCAACTCCTCTAGGTTAAGATTTCCTGAAAATGCAGGAACCTCAATCTTAGGTCTTTTCCCAATCTTGGAAATGGCCCAAAAAATTCTTTCTTCCTCCTGATTCATAATTTCAACTTCTCCTTCTTGATCTTCTTCTTTGGCTTCATCCTCGCTTTCATTTCTGACATTAAGATTCATTCCTCTATGAATCTCTTCTTGCAATGCTCGCACTTGTCTCTGGAGCGCTCTAACCTTAGGTGTTACAACACCAGGTCTTCCACCATGTTCCCTTCATGGAGGCATTTTCGTGCTTCTCACTGAAACCCTAACCATGGTCCTGGTGCAAACTACCTCACAGTCAGTGATCTATTTACACAGAAACCCTAACCCACGGTCCTGGTGCAAACTGCCTCACAATCGATGATCTATTTACACACTCAGGAACTCCTGCTCTGATACCACTTGATGAAGGGTGCTCCCCTTAATACCACAAATACATAACAAAAATAGAGAAACAACAACAATATGCAAGAATAGAAAATGGGCTTCTTATTATCTCCACAAATGTGGAATTACAAATTTTTAAAATTACAATATGCAAAGCCACATGGAGATTCCCTTACAATATTCTGTAGGATAAAGCCTCAAATCAATACCCAGATCTACTACCCATAACTGTCCCGAACTGCCTAAGACAACACTACAACCTTCCTTATATAGGCAATTTTCCACCGCCTGGGAAGGATCCAGAAATTTAGCCAACAAGGCTGACCAAATTTAGAATTATTATATTTTACAATTTATTACATCAAAGTCGGCTCAAAATAAATTTTGAAACCCGAACAAAATTTTTTAGTGAAAATCATTTTCTGCCATTTCAGGTGACCCAACTTTCGAAGACCATAAGTCGTCGCCAATTGACCCGTTTGACTATTATAACCCCATTTTGGAAAGACCACGAAGCGCTCTACAGGCATGACTCAGGAAAGCGCATGTCACTCAAATATTCGACCTCATCCGGGGCCTCTAAAGCCTTCAAAACTGAGTTGAAAGTTTCTGTACCCTGTTGCCAATACCGAAAATCTTCAATATCTACAAAGCTAGACTTGATCTGTTAATGAAACTTTACTGGCAGGCTGATATGACCAAAATGAACCTACAGGGAAGAAATTAGAACATTTCAAGATCAGATGACCAACTTACTAAAAATTGCAAGTTTCCATAAATAGCAGCTCTACACAAGATAACCCTTATTGAATACAAAAACATAATTTGTTTTTTTGGGTGATGCAAGATTGCTCTTACACCTAGGATGCTCCTGGATCAATTATCATCCTTTCTTTCAAGCATGTACCATCATTACATGATATTATATACTTGGAGGGATATATAGTTTCTCTCTTTCTCTCTTATTGTTGGAATATCTATTTTGCATTGGAAATACAAGTATTCCTTGGGGGAATATATTCAGTTCTCATTACTTTTTTAATTTGTATATATTTTATTCCCTAGTATATTTAATCTTGCAAAGAAGGTTGTGTCTTGTTGATTTTTCTCCATTAATTTATTTTTGAGATATTTGTTTGTTTATAATTGAATACTTAATAGACCGTGTATTTGTGATTCTTCATTACACATTTGCATGTTTCTTAATAATTTTTTAGTTTCCCTTTGGGGGGGGGGGGGGGGCGACGTTGGTGTCACATGGAATATTACCTACTTAGTTTCATATTAAGTTTATTTACACTTACATACTAAGGATTAATTCATTTAATTTTTGAGTCTTATATTAAAGGATTAAGACATGTTTCATAATATTATTTTTCCTAGGCTTTCATCCTTGTCTTTAAAACAAGAGTTTCTTTAGTGCATATTGCATTGGTTTTATTTTTGTATTTGATGATTCCTTTAGATTCATAGCAATTTATTTTTCTTCTCTTTTGTGGAAGTTTGTTTTGAGTTACAAATGATCCTTAGGTTTTAGTGGGGTTGATATATGCCTCTTACAAATTCTACTCATCTAAATACTTATAAGGAAGAGGGGTTATGATCTTTTCATGTTCATTGTGAGAAATGACACAATAGCGTTTGGTTGGGTGGTAAAGAATTTACATGAAGTCATATTTACCCACCCTTTGCAACATTAATGATGGAGAATGTGAAATATATAGCTAGAGAATAATGGTGATATTATAATGATACGAACATTGGAGATAATGGGTATATAGTTGGAAAGATTGTCCCATCTACGTAAATAATTTTAAATCTAATAATCAAACCTCTAATTTTATTACAAACTTAGTTATGATGCATGAATATATATTCAACATGCTTATATTTAATGAACTATACTTTTACAATCTAATGACTAGTTATCTCAATTATTGTAAAATAAAACTTGTATGCATTGTAATAAAATTATACTTATAATTTAGCTATACTATATTCTTAATTGTTATGTGAAAGAAAACTTTTATTTATTGATGGTTCATAGTAACAAAATTGTATGGGCAATTGAGCTATAATATATTCTTAATTATGATTGTACTTCATGAGTCAAATGAACAACTTGCTGGTTAAATCCTGGAGCATTCAAATAGCTAAAATAAAGTTGTGGTGGTTGTTTCTAGATTCTATTGTGTGTTAGTTTTTGCATCAATGTTTTGAATCAAACTTTGTGATCCAACATCAAGATGCATTAGTGCTAATAGGCATAAGAATCCTAATGGTGAATTAGTACTAACACAATAAGAATCATAGATCATAGAATGTGATCCGAAATATTGATGTAAAAACTAACACACAATCAAATCCAAAAATAATTATCATAATTTTATGAATCAAATAAAATTAATATATTGAATTAGCTAAAATAAACTTAATTTACTAAAACTCAGCTAATAATAAATAATCATTTTGCACTATGATTCAACACTTATATTAGGAAATCAACCTTACAGTAAGAAATAGAAATTGAAAAAGGAAACTATATATATGAGTATGTATATATGACACCAAAGATGATACATCTGATGTTCACGAGTTGTGTCCATAATCTGTGTACTATGTTCTTACACAATAGCAGCAGCATAGTTCTATTTAAAAGCTGCAACAAAAATGCATTAGAACGGATGAGACTGAAGGACAGATAACACAAATCGAAAGCTGTGAACGTCACAAGGAATGTTGAGCACCCCCATCTGCTGAAATCCATATTCTTCTGCAGACATGGCCAGAAGAGAGCGTATCATCGGATGCTTCAAATAATGCATGGGCACAAAAAAACGTTCTTTCTCTTTCCCAACATATACAGAAAAACATCTTTGGGAATCATATTCTTATCTCCGTCTTGCTCACTTTCACTGCCCAGCAAGGCATATCTCCTGCTTCCTGCATTCATTTTAAGATAGCCTAATGACTTGAATACCTTCCTTCTAAAGCTCCCCATCATGTTTGTGCGCTAGGCCTTAGCTCTGAGCTCTTTTAAAGGGATTTTAAGGATTATTTATGTACTCAGTAAACTTTGATTGGCTGTGGACTTCTCATAGGTCAAGAAAGGAAGGCTATTTAGAAAACGAAGTGTAACAGATTTGTTTAAGCATGATTTAGATGACTGGTTGACTTTTATCTGTTCAAGATACGTGGGCTTAAGACTTTTGTTTTTTAATAGTAAAATTTAGACAGCGGGCTGAAGAAACCCTAAAATCTGGTTCTTATTCTATTGGTGATGTTTAAAGATTCTTAATTTTTTTTTATCAGAGATAAAAATTTAATGAGTATAAGGTTCTAATATCACAAGAGATGGGGTAGGGGATTGTAACTGAGATAAATCTGGCTGATGGCTTTGCTCTTGGTTCTTAGTTGAAGAAGTTCAGCCTAAGCTTCTTGTTTCTATATCAGAATATCAAAACGATTTTGTAAATAAAAAATATTCCATAAACGAAAAACAGTTGGACAGTAGATAATTTTGTCTATGTCATGACAGACTTCGCAATTCTACAAATTCATTGATAGAACTAGCCATCTAACAATAGACAATAATTAATATCTTATAAGAAATTGATTATTAGAAGAATATTATAATTGTCATCCTTTTGAAATTTTTATATCTCGATGACATGGAGAGGGTGATTATTATGCATTAGTATACGTGAGTTTGATCTTGTCAACCATGGCGCATGAAAATGAATTCCACCCTGGTAAAGTGATGTTTTTCGTCTTCTATATCGCTTGTCAACTTTGGCTAATTATTTTTGTAAATAGTAGGCTTACTTTTACCAAATGAATTGTACAATTTATTATTGCAGTTGACATATCACTTTTCTGAGTTCAGCTCATCATTGTTCATGCCTTGACTGTGTGTGTATTCCTGGCAGTTGTAAGTCATTTCAAACGAAATAAGAGACAAAAGCAAGCCGGCCACTCTTCATGACGTCGTAGATTGAGCCTCTTGTGGTTTTATACTTGTATTAGTGGCTCTTCGACATTCTCTATCAATTTGCTACCATAAAAGATTTCAAAGTTTTATAATTTTTTTCCTGCACATTCTTGGAAATGGTTTGCTACCATGACGTGAGAGCTTGCCTTATGTACAATTTTAGGGATTTTAGGTTTGCCTTCGACTTGCTTTTGAAACATTTTCACATTGATCTTACCATTAATTGTGTTTTTAGGGTAGATTAAGGTTTTAAATATGGTTCTTGTCTCTCTTTTTATAATTCTTTTTGGTTTTAAATTACAAAGAGCGTGACGTTCAAAAGAGAATAAATGCCCCTCAAAATTACGATGAAGTGACGATGATGTTGATTTTAATTTGTTCGCAGTATATGATTTAGTTTTGATAATTTATTATGGTAGTCATATTCTTTTGAACATTTTATGTTTAAAATCCTTCTAGTAAATTATGAAGAGGGATTAATTAAATTCTCTATTCAAGTCGTCTTCCTAAGATTCTCAAATCCCCTATTTGATATTTTTAAAGAAATTTATGTTACAAATTTGTTTTTATTTGTCACTAGTGAGAAATAAATTTTCTTTGTTTCTAAAAATACATATAAGTAGAAGAGGATTGAACAATAACATGGAGACATTTTTGATGTTTAAGTTAACTCCCTTTTCTTTAGGCTTAAGGTAATTATACCTACTCAATACATGCCTCTTTTGTCAGGTTCCTCTTAAAAAAAATGATTTTCCTCTTAGCCTCAAAAGCCCCAGTTGGATAATTGATTGAGGTAAAAAAATAGCTACTATATTTGAAACCTACCAAATAGAGTGAACAAACACTTGATGTTGAAACACATTAGTATGTTTTCTAAAATGAGTTAATTGAAAAATGTAGGAAGATTCAAATCCGAATAGCTTGCATTTATCATGTTCAACCTAGATTTCAAATGTTGTGAATTCCATAGTGGTTACTCAATCCTCTAGACACTCCCATAGTATGCCTCATAATAATGATAATTCACATAGGGGAGAAAATCTATGCAACTTCATCTTAGTAGGTTTTTTATTAGGCTAAAATATTATGCCTCACTATTATTATAATTCACATATAGGGAGGAGAGTGGTGTAGGCAACTCCATCCCAATAAGATTTTTTACCATGCCAAAACAACATAAGCTTTAGTTGCATGACCTTATTTCCATAATTACAAGAGAAGAATGGACTAGGTTAATTTAGAACCAATATGCTCTCAACAAAACATCATTTTTGGGAGGGCATCAAATGACCTAGGTCCAATTGATAGTTCATTCTATCTCTCAAACAAGATTTTAAAAAATATTATGATCATATGGACTGACCTTACAATTGTCTTTGCTTTAAATATTAGCGTTTAAATAAATTTTCCTGATAGTATGCATCCAACTGTCCCTCTATTAGTGATTAAAATTTGGATAGTTATTGAATCTTATTTTGGTCTATTGTATAAGAATTTTCTATCCATTCTTTCTTATATTTAGAGGCTTTTGGAAAACTTCTTACCCATAAATAGACAAAAGGTCAACAAAAAGGCACTTCTATTTCTACTTCTTAATTTAAAGTTGTGAATTTAAAATTGTCGATCTATTGTAAATCCCTATATAGCCCAACCACAAGCTAAAATCTACAAACAAATCAAGAACACCAATAGAGCTCTAAATCAAGTGCATGATCATGTAATAAACCAATATAATTTCTCATACAGATAATAACATTTCTCTTAGCATTAAGCACTAGTACACGATGACATGAAAATAATGGAATGTTGTTAATTGATGATGTATGAAGAATAGAAAGATAGAAAAATGATAGCATATAGACAAGAATAATCAAGTAGTTGTTAGAATAAAATAAGAGAGAGGGAAATTTGTTGGAGAATATTACATTATTGTTGACTAGTTTAAATACTTAATTAAATTAGGTTGATTACTATCTAAGAAGATATTCCCATAAACAATTTTATTAAGAGAAAATAAGGCTTTAAAAAGATACTATATTATAATTGATGAAGGGTACTCCCCTTAATACAACAAACACATAACAAAAATAGAGAAACAACAATAATTTGCAAGAACAGAAAATGGGCTTGTTATTATCTCTACAAATGTGGAATTACAAATTTCAGAATTACAATATGCAAAGCCACATAAGCATTTTCCCTTAAAATATTCTATAGGACAAGCCTTTAATCATTACCCAGATCTACCCAGAACTACCTCGAACTGCCCTAGACAACACTACGGGCCTTCCTTATATAGGCAGTTTTCCACTGCCTGGGAAGGTTCCAAAAATTTAGCCATTAAGGCCGACCAACCCTACAATTATTTTAATTTTCAATTTATTACATCAGAGTCGGCGCAAAACATCTTTTGAAACCCAAACATAAATTTTGAAGGAAATTTATTTTCTGCCATTTTAGGTGACCCAACTTTCGAAGACCATAAGTCATCACCCGTTGACCCAATTGACTATTATGACCCCATTTCATAAATGGCACAAAGTGCTCTACAATGCCTAAATCAACAAAGCTTCATTCGACTGAAGTTTCGGCCTCATCCGGAGCCTCTAAAGCTTTCAAAACTAAGTTCAAAGTTTCTGTACCTTGCTACCAATATTGAAAATTTTCAATATCTTAAAAATTAGACTTGATCTGGCAATGAAACTTTACTGGCATGCTAATATGACCAAACTGAACCTCCAAGAAAGAAAATAGACCATTCTGAGCTCGAATGAAAAACTTACTAAAAATAGTAGCTTTCTAAAAATAGCAGCTCTGCACAAGATAACCCTTATTGAAAAGAAACCAGAAATATTTTTGGGTGATGCAAGATTTCTCTTACGCCCAGGATGCTCCTGCATTAGACACCCAAGGTAATTTGAGAAGTGACCCAGTCACGACTCAGGTGTGAAGAGGAAAACTAAGATGGTTAACCTCCTCCCTTGACAGCCATGATGAATCTTCAATAGGCCATCCTTTCCATTTGATCAGATATTCTTCATATGTCCTATTCCTTGTGCTTCTACCAACATGACTATCTAGTATGTCCTCAATCTCCTTGGTATCTGAACTAGTTGCTGACATACTCCACTGTGCTGCTATGATCTCATTCTCAACACCTCCCTCATGATACTTTGTCAAATCTGAAATGTTAAATATTGGTGAAATATTCAGCTCAGTAGGAAATTCTACCTCATATGCATTTCCTGAATCATGCTTTTTGAGTATCTTACATGGCCCAAACTTCATTTTCAACTTGTTGTATGTACCAACTAGAAATCGCTCCTTTTGCAAATGAAAAATGACTTCATCTCCAACTTGAAATTCCTTATGTCTCCTTTTCTCATCTACTTTAGCCTTATACTACACATTCATCTTAGTAATATGCTTCCTCATCTCCTTATGGATGTTCTTCAAGTGTTCTAGAAAATCCTCAGTTCAACACTACTTATCTCTCCTTTATCTATCTTCCTCAACTCTGAAGCATTTCTGGGACTACTATATACAATCTGAAATGGTGATTTACCATTGCTCCTGTTAACAGAATTATTGTATGCAAATTCTACTTGTGGTAAAATCAAATCCCATCCTGTTGGCTTATCTCCAACCAAACATCTCAGCAAATTCTCCAAACTCTTATTCGCCACCTCTGTCTATCCATCAGTTTGTGGATGATGTGATGAACTAAACTTCAAATCTATCTTCAACTTCTTCCACAATGTGTGCTAGAAATAGCTAACAAACTTAGTGTCTCAATCTGAAACTATGCTCTGTGGCAAACCATGCAGTCTCACCACTTCTCTAAAAAATAATTCTACTACATGAATAGCATCATTAGTCTTCTTGTAGGGAATCAAATGTGCCATCTTTGAAAATCTGTCAACTATCACAAAAATTGAATCATGGCCCTACCGAGTCCTTGGTAAACCAAGAACAAAATCTATAATGATATCCTCCCAAGGTTTCTCTGGTACAGGTAATGGCAGATACAACCCTATATTTTTCTTCACTCCTTTCGCCATCTGACATACTCTGTAACTCTATACAAACTTCTTGACATCTTGCTGCAACTGAGGCCAGTAATAATTCTCACTGACCAGAGCAAGGGTTTTATCTCAACCAAAATTTCTAGCCAATCCTCCACTATGCTTCTCCTTGATGAGATTCTCTCTCATAGAACTTCGTGGAATGCACAACTGACTCCCTCTGAATAACATACTATCCTAGATGATGAAATCCAACCACTTTGTTCTATTTAGAATAACCGGTTCTGTACAAGCTTTCCAAGCTTCTCCAAAATTAGGATCCCCTGGATACAAATTCTTGAGTTCCTTGACCCCAACCACCTCAATCTGCATCTCTGTTAGCAATAGTTGCCTTCTGTTAAGCGCATTTGCAACCTTGTTAGACTTTCCAATCTTATGTTTTAAAACAAATGTATAACTCTACAAAAACTCAACCCATTTCAAATGCCTTTGATTCAAATTTCTTTGAGTATTCAAATATTGCAAAGCTTGATGAGCAGTACACAAAACAAACTCCTTAGGAGGCAGATAGTGTCTCAACTTCTTTAATGCCTAAACTATAGCATAAAATTCCTAATCATAAATAAAATATTTCCTCTTGGCATCATTTAACTTCTCACTCAAATAAACAACATGTTTACCTTCTTGACTCATAATAGCTCCTATTACAATACCACTAGCATCATAGTCTACTTGAAACACCTTATTAAAATTTGGAAGTGTTAAAATAAGTTGTTCTATAACTTTCTGTTTCAACAGTTTAAAACTCTTATTTGTCCCATTAGTCCACTTGAACTCTTTTCTATCTCCTCTCATTATTTCAGTCAAGGGTCCACAAATACTGCTAAAATTTTTGATAAAATTTTTATAAGATCTTACCTCAGTTGCACTCCTTGGAGTAGGCCATTCAAGGATAGCCTACACTTTTTCTGGGTCCATTTTTAGACCTTCTGCTGAAACTAAAAATCCCAGATACACTAACTCCTTCTTCAAAAAATTGCACTTCTTTAAATTAATCAATAATTTCTCTTCCCTCAACTTCTTAAACACCATAAAAATATGCATCATATGCTCCTCCAATGTCTTACTAAAGATCAAAATATCATCTAGGTAAACAATGACAAACTTACCCAAAAAAAATTTTTAGAACCTCGTTCATGAGCCGCATGAAAGTGCTCGGTGCATTGGTTAGCCCAAAAGGCATGACTAAGCACACATACAATCCTTCCTTTGTCTTGAAGGAAATCTTCCATTCATCTCCTTCTCTAATCTTTATTTGATGATATACACTCTTTAGATCTATCTTTGAGAAATATATAGCTCCACTCAAACAGTCCATAATATCATCCATTCATGGCAATGAAAACTTATACTTGATTGTGATCTTGTTTATAGCCCTAGAATCTATACACATTCTCCATTCTCCATAGACTCTCTCAAATCAACCCCTTCTGCAACAATTCATGTACTTGTCTATTCAACTCTTCACTTTCTGTAGGTGTCATTCTGTGTGCTACCTTATTTGAAAAATTGGCTCCTAGAATCAAATCCATCTAATGTTTGATCTTCCTTACTAGTGGTAATCTATTAGGTACATTATCAAATATAATATCTTGAAACTCATTCAACAAATCTACAACTTCTACAGGTACATCTTCTACTTCCTCTTTACCATCTTTTGGAATTAAAGCAAAACACGCATGCTCCTGCCTCATAGCATCTAGGAATTTTCTTTCATCAACAAAACTTATTTTTGCATTACCACATACATTTTCTTCTGTGTCCTTCAATGGTTTTATCTTATGTCGCACTCCATCCTTTGTTAGAAAATAGGTATTCACATGACCATCATATACAACACGCCTGTCAAACTGCCATGGTCTACCCAACAATATATGATATGCATCCATATGTATGATATCACATAGTACCTCATCATGGTATCCACCAATCTTGAACTTCACTAGGCACTGTTAACTGACCATGACCTTATGGTCATCTTGTACCTAGGCAATCCGATATGAATGTAGATGTTTCTATCTCTTAAGTTTCGAATTTGTGACCATCTCTTCTGACAGGAAATTTTTAGTGCTTCTAATATCAATAATCACATCACAACACTTATCCTCACATTTGCAACTAGTGTGAAACACTCTCCTCATTTTCTCATGTTCATTCTTACCACTTAGTAGGACTCTTCTGTTAATTAGTGTTTCTCCTTTTTCAGTATCTTCAAAATGTGATGATCTGGCATCTTCATCTACATGTGAAACTTTGGCTTGGCCTTTATTTCTCATATCTGTCCTTCCTTGGTGTTGAGGACATTCAAATGCCCTATGACCTTCTTATTCATAATGAAAGCTTGTTCCACAGAAGCCTCCTCTTCCAGGTCCTTGTCCTCTTCCTCTTCCTCTTTGATATCTATTATTCTCATCATGGAAATGATTGGAATTGTTTCCTGTCTGATTTTGACTGCTACTCACCTCATCCTTCTTTTTTGGATATTCATTTCGGGCTCCATATGACCATCCACTAGATGTACCACCATGACCTCTTCCATTTTGTCTGATCTCAAACTTCTTGTTCAAATTTTCCTCTACTTTTAGGGAAAACTCCAGTATGCTTCTTCAATACTATTCATTCGAACCAAATTCAATTGTTCCTAAATGCTCGGCCTTAACCCATTAAGGTAATGGGAAAATTTCTCCTTGTCAGCTTCTGCATGACCTATTTTGTTGAGGAGTCGATAGAATTCCTCCGTATACTCTTAAACGGATCTTCCTGCTTGCTTCAAACCTTGCATTTTCTTCAGTAGATCAAGCTCATAATCAATAGGAATGAATTGTCACTTCAATTTATCCACCATCTGATCCCATCTTGTGATTTTATCCTTTCCTCTTCTATTTTTTTCTAATTGAATCTCTTGCCACCAGATCTTCGCATGACCCTTCAGTCTGGCCTTCGCAAACTTGACCCAATCAGGATCCTTGATGTCTTCATACTCAAAATATTCTTCTAATTCATTGATCTAATCAATCAACTCCTCCAGGTTAAGATTTTTTGAAAATGTAGGAACCTCAATCTTAGGTCTTTTTCCAATCTTGAAAATGGCCTAGAAAAGCCTTTCTTCCTCTTGCTTCATAATTAAGTCTTCTCCTTCTTGATCAAAATTTCCTTCTTCAGCTTCATCCTCGCTTTCATCTCTGACATTAAGATTCATACCTCTACGAATCTCTTCTGGAAATGCTTGCACTTATTTCTAGAGCACTCTAACCTCAGGTGTCACACCACTAGCTTTTCCACCATGTTCCCTTCTTGGAGACATTTTTGTTTTGCTCGCTAAAACCCTAAACCACGGTCCTGGTGCAAACTGCCTCATAGTCGGTGATCTATTTACACACTTAAGAACTCCCACTCTGATACCACTTGATGAAGGGTACTCCCCTTAAT
The DNA here is from genome assembly GCA_027943335.1 of Chamaecyparis obtusa. Classification (NCBI taxonomy): domain Eukaryota; kingdom Viridiplantae; phylum Streptophyta; class Pinopsida; order Cupressales; family Cupressaceae; genus Chamaecyparis; species Chamaecyparis obtusa. The sequence continues at coordinate 104,354 of BSBK01004313.1, read as the reverse complement.
ACAAAAAACACATAACAGAAACAGAGAAGCAACAACAATTTGCAAGAACATAAAATGGGCTTCTTATTATCAGTACAAATGTGGAATTATAAATTTTAGAATTACAATATACAAAGCCACATGGACATTTTCCCTTACAATATTCTATAGGTCAAGCCTCAAATTATTGCCCAGATCTACCCAGAACTATCCTGAACTGCCCTAGACAACACTACGGGCCTTCCTTCTATAACCAATTTTCCACTGCCTAGGAAGGTTCCATAAATTTATCTATTAAGGCAGACTAACCCTATAATTATTTTATTTTTAAATTTATTACATCAATTTCAGCTCAAAACATCTTTTGAAACCCAAACAAAAATTTTGAAGCAAATTTATTTTTCGCCAATTCAGATGACCCAATTTTCAAAGACCATAAGTCATCACCCATTGATTTGATTGACTATTATGACCCCATTTCAAAATGGGTACGAAGTGCTCTACAAAACCTAAATCAAGAAAACTTTAGTTAGCCGAAGTTTCAACCTCATTTGGAGCCTCTAAAGCCTTCAAAATTGAGTTCAAAGTTTTTGTACCCTACTGCAAATACCAAAAATTTTCAATATCTTCAAAACTAGACTTGATCTAGCAATGAAACTTTACCAGCATGCTAATATGACCAAAATGAACCTCCAAAAAAGAAAATACACCATTTTTAGCTCGAACGGAAAACTTACTAAAAATAGTAACTTTTTTAAAATAATAGCTCTGTACAAGATAACCCTTATTGAAAAGAAACCAAAAATATTTTTGGGTGATGTAAGATTGGTCTTACACCTAGGATGCTCCTGCATCAGACACTCGGGGTAATTTGAGAAGTGACCCTGTCACGACTCAGGTGTGAAGAGGAAAATGAAGATGGTTAACCTCCTCCCTTGAAAACCATGATGAATCTTCAATAGGTCATCCTTTCCTTTTGACTAGATATTCTTCATATGTCCTATTCCTTGTGCTTCTTCCAACATGACTATCTAGTATGTCCTCAATCTCCTTGGTATTTGAACTAGTTGCTAGAATACTCCACTGTGCTACTATGATCTCATCCTCAACACCTTCCTCATTATACTCTGTCATATCTCAAATGTTAAATACTAGTGAAATATCAGCTCAGTAGGCAATTCTACCTCATATGTATTTCCTGAATCATGCTTCTTTAGTATCTTACATGGCCCAAACTTCTTCATTTTCAACTTGTTTTATGTACCAACTAGAAATTGCTCCTTCCACAAATGAACCATGACTTCATTTCCAACCTAAAATTCCTTATGTCTCCTTTGCTCATCTATTTTAGCCTTATACTATGCATTTATATTAGTAATATGCTTCCTCACCTCCTCATGGATGTTCTTCAAGTGTTCTGCAAAATCCTTAGCTTCAACACTACTTATCTCTCCTTTATCTATCTTCTTCAACTCTGAAGCATTTCTGGGAGTACTTCCATATACAATATGGAATGGTGATTTACCAGTGCTCCTGTTAATAAAATTATTGTATTAAAATTCTCCTCATGGTAAAATTAAATCCCATCATGTTGGCTTATCTCCAGCCAAACATCTTAGCAAATTCCCCAAACTCCTATTCACCACCTCTGTCTATCCATCAGTCCATGGACGATGTGATGAACTGAACTTCAAATCTATCTTCAACTTCTTCCACAATGTGTGCCAAAAATATCCAACAAACTTAGTGTCTCGATCTGAAACTATGCTCTGTGGCAAACCATGTAGTCTCACCGCTTCTCTGAAAAAAAATTCTGTTACATGAACAACATCATTAGTCTGCTTACAGGGAATGAAATGTGCCATCTTTGAAAATCTATCAACTGCCACAAAAATTGAATCATGTCCCCGCTGAGTCCTTGTGATGCAGTCAAGGATGGTGGATCCAATTAAGGATAGTCCAAACCTTGTAGCCAACATAATTACATAGCAGAATACTCAACAATGTAACACAAAGTAATTGTTTAACACTAATTTTCATTAACATGCCCGACTGTAAGGCCTTCCGAGTTAGGACCCATTATAATAAAAAACAATTCTGCAAGATCTTGCAAGATCCAATACAATCTCAACTAGTTCAGCTTTGAAGACAATCAGAAGCTGATGGAAACCCTAAGGCAGATCTAGACTTGAGCTCGCAAGCCTCCAAGAAATCTCCTTGTCTCCAAGTGTGCAAACCACTAGCTCTGTTACAAACAATTATCAGATATCAATCTGATCTGCAAGAACATGCAAGAGCTTTTCCACAACTTCACCAACTTCAGCTTCAAAACCTCAGATCTGACTCACTAAGTCTTCAATTCATGAACTTCTCTCCTTCTTCATGATCTACTCATGATCTCCCTAAACATATACCCAAACATCCTATAAATACTAATCATTAGCCACAAGTCGGCAAGATGAAATCTTTAACTCTCCCAAACAAATAATTAAATGCCATACAAGTTGGCTTACAAATATATACAAATATTTAATTTAGCATGTCAGCTTATAACAATAGCTACCAACAATAAATTCACCAAGTCAGCTCAAGAAATCACATAGAACTCCAGTCGGTAAGCCAGAACTACCAAGCGATAGTGAATTAACCAAGTATGCCAGGCATTGCCGAGCACTAGTGTCGACTGAGCACCATAGGCATGACCGAGTAACAACTTCATCGAGTGCTAGAGACTACTGAGTTCCTTCAGTGATCGAGATTCCTTTAATGACTGAGACTGTTGGTCAAGGCTGCAACTGAGTAACATCGGCCAAAATACTAACACCCCATGTAGTTTCAGCGAGGACATAGAATACCCTTGCCTTAACCTTGGATGCCCCTGCATCACCTTGGTAAACCAAGAACAAAATCCATACTAATATCCTCCCAAGGTTTCTTTGGTACAGGTAATGGCTGATACAACCTTGTATTTTCCTTCACTCCTTTCGCCATCTGACATACTGTGCAGCTATGTAAAAACTTCTTGACATCTTGATGCAATTGTGGCCAGTAATAATTCTCACTGACTAGAGCAAGGGTTTTATCTCAATTAAAATGTCCATCCAATCCTCTGCTATGCTTCTCCTTGATGATATTTTCTCTCATAGAACTTCGTGGAATGCACAACTGACTCCCTCTGAATAACATGCTATCCTAGATGATCTATTCCAACCACTTCGTTCTATCTAGAGTAACCAGTTTTGTACAAGCATTCCAAGCTTTTCCAAAATTAGGATCCTCTAGATACAAATTCTTGAGTTTCTTGAACCCAACCACCTCAATATGCATCTCTACCAGCAATAGTTGTCTTATGCTAAGTGCATCTACAATCTTGTTAGACTTCCCACTCCTATGTTTCAAAACAAATGTATAACTCTACAAAAACTCAACCCATTTCAAATGCATTTGATTCAACATTCCTTAACTATTCAAATATTGCAAATCTTCATGATTAGTATACAAAACAAACTCCTTAGGAGGTAGATAGTGTCTCCACTTCTTTAATGCCTGAACTATAGCATCAAATTCATGATCATAAAAAAAATATTTTCTCCTTGCATCATTTAACTTCTCATTGAAATAAGCAACAAGTTTACCTTCTTGACTCATAATAGCTCCTATTGCAATACCACTAGCATCAAAGTCTACTTGAAACACCTTATTAAAATTTGGAAGTGCTAAAATAGGTTTTTCTGTAACTTTTTGTTTCAACAGTTTAAAACTCTTATTTGCCCCATTAGTCCACTTGAACTCTTTTCTATCCCCTCTCATTATTTTAGTAAAAGGTCCACAAATACTATTAAATTTTTTGATAAAATTTCTATAAAATCTAGCCAAATCATGAAAAGATCTTACCTTAGTTGCACTCCTTGGAGTAGGCCATTCAAGGATAGCCTGCACTTTTTCTGGGTCCATTTTTAGACCTTATGCTGAAACTGCAAATCCCATATACACTAACTCCTTCTTCACAAAACTACACTTCTTCAAATTAATCAATAATTTATCTTTTCTCAACTTCTTAAACACCATATGAATATGTATCATATGCTCCTCCAATGTCTTACTAAAGATCAAAATATCATCTAGGTAAACAATTACAAACTTACCCATAAATTCTTTTAGAACATTGTTCATGAGCCGCATAAAAGTGCTCGGCGCATTGGTTAGCCCAGAAGTCATGAATAACCACTCATACAGTCCTTCCTTTGTCTTGAAGGAAATCTTCCATTCATCTCCTTCTCTGATCCGTATTTGATCATATCCACTCTTTAGATCTATCTTTGAGAAATATATAGCTCCACTCAAACAGTCCATAATATCATCCATTCATGGCAATGGAAACTTATACTTGATTGTGATCTTATTTATAGCCCTAGAATCTGTACACATTCTCCATTCTCCATTCTTCTTTGATGCTAATACTACATGTACAACATAGGAACTTAGACTCTCTTGAATCAACCCCTTCTACAATAATTCATGTACTTGTTTGTTCAACTCTTCACTTTCTATAGGTGTCATTCTGTGTGCTTCCTTATTTGGAAAACTGGCTCCTAAAATCAAATCCATCTGATGACTGATCTTCTATACTGGTAATCCATCAGGTACATTATCAGATATAATATCTTAAAACTCATTCAACAAATCTAAAACTTCTATAGGTACATCTTCTACTTACTCTTTACCAGCTTTTGGAATTAAAGAAAAACACACATGCTCCTGCCTCATACCATCTAGGCATTTTCTTCCATCAACAAAACTTATTCTTACATTACCACATACCTTTTCTTATGTGTCCTTCAGTGGCTTTAGCTTATGTCGCACTCCATCCTTTGTCAGGGAATGGGTATTTGCACGACCATCATGTACATCACACTTGTCAAAATGTGATGGTCTACCCAACAACATATGATATGCATCCATAGGTATGATATCACATAGTACCTCATCATGGTATTTCCAATCTTGAACTTCACTAGGAACTGTTCACTGACCATGACCTTATGGTCATCCTGTACCTAGACAATCCGATATGGATATGGGCATTTCTGTCTCTTGAGTTTCAAATTTTTGACCATCTCTTTTGACACCAAATTGTTAGTGCTTCCACTATCGATAATCACATGACAACACTTATCTTCACATTTGCACCTGGTGTGAAATAGGCTCATCCTTTGCTCAGGTTCATTCTCACCACTCAATAGGACACTTCTGTTAATTAGTGTTTCTCCTTTTTCAGTATCTTTAGAATGTGATGATTTGACATCTTCATCTACATGTGCAACTCTAGCCTGGCCTTCATTTCTCCTATCTTTCCTTGGCATTGAGGACATTCAAATGACCTATGACCTTCTTCTTTGCAATGAAAACATGTTCCACGGAAGCCTCCTCTTCCAGGTCCTCTTCCTCTTCCTCTTCCTCTTTAATCTCTATTATTCTCATCATGGAAATAATTGAAATTGTTTCCTCTCTAATTTTGACTGCTACTGACCTTATCCTTCTTTTTTGGATCTTCATTTTGGGCTCCATATAACCATCCACCAGATCTTCCACCATGACCTCTTCTATTTTGTCTGCTCTCAAAGTTCTTATTCACTTTTTCATCTATTTTTAGGGAAAACTGGTATGCCTCTTCAATACTATTCATTCGAACCAAATTCAAATCTTCCTGAATGCTTGGCCTTAACCCATTAAGGTAACGAGAAACTTTCTCCTTGTTAGTTTCTACATGGCCTATTCTGATGAGGAATTGATAGAATTCCTTCGTATACTCCTGAACAGATCTTACTACTTGCTTCAAACCTTGCATTTTCTTTAATAGATCAAGCTCATAATCAATAAGAATGAACTATCACTTCAATTTATCCACCATCTGATCCCATCTTGTGATTTTATCCTTTCCTCTTCTATTTCACTCCAATTGAATCTCTTGCCACCAGATCTTTGCATGACCCTTCAGTCTAGCCTTCACAAACTTGACCCAATCAGAATCCTCAATGTCTTCATATTCAAAATATTCTTCTAATTCATTAATCCAATCGATCAACTCCTCTAGGTTAAGATTTCTTGAAAATGTAGGAACCTTAATCTTAGGTCTTTTCCCAATCTTGGAAATGACCCAAAAAAGTCTTTCTTCCTCTTGCTTCATAATTTTGCCTTCTCCTTCTTGATTAGAATTTCATTCTTCCACTTCATCCTCACTTTCTTCTCTGACATTAAGATTTATTCCTTTGTGAATCCCTTTTTTCAATGCTCGCACTTGTCTTTAGAGTGCTCTAACCTCAGGTGTCACACCACCAACTCTTCCGCCACGTTCCATTTGTCGAGGCATTTTCAGGTTGGTCACTAAAACCCTAAACCATAGTCCTGGTGCAAACTACCTCACAGTCGGTGATCTATTTAGACACTTAGGAACTCCCTCTCTGATACCACTTAATGAAGGGTACTCCCCTTAATACCACAAACACATAATGGCAACATAGAAACAACAACAATTGGAAAGAACAAAAAATGGGCTTCTTATTATCTCCACAAATGTGGAATTACAAATTTTAGAATTACAATATGCAAAGCCACATGGGCATTTTCCCTTAAAATATTCTATAGCAAAAGCCTCAAATCATTACCTAGATCTACCTAGAACTACCCCGAACTGCCCTAGACAACACTACGGGCCTTCCTTATATAGGCAATTTTCCACCGCTTGGGAAGGTTCCAAAAATTTAGCCATTAAGGCTGACCAACCATAGAATTATTTTATTTTTCAATTTATTACATCAGAGTCAGCTCAAAACATCTTTTGAAACCCAAACAAAAATTTTGAAGGAAATTTATTTTTCACCATTTCAGGTGACCCAACTTTCGAAGACCATAAGTCATCACCCGTTGACCTGATTGACTATTATGATCCCATTTTGGAAAGGGAATGAAGTGCTCTATAACACATGAATTGAGAAAGCTTCATTTGACCGATGTTTCAACCTCATCTAGAGCCTCTAAATCCTTCAAAACTGAGTTCAAAGTTTCTGTACCCTACTACCAATATCAAAAAATTTCAATATCTTCAAAACTAGACTTGATATGGCAAAAAAACTTTACCGGCATGCTAATATGACCAAAATGAACCTCTAGGAAAGAAAATAGACCATTCTGAGCTCAAACAAAAAACTTACTAAAAATAGTAACTTTCCAAAAATAGAATCTCTACACAAGATAGCCCTTATTGAAAAGAAACCATAAATATTTTTGGGTGATACAAGATTGTTCTTACATCCAGGATGCTCTTGCACTAGACACCCAGGGTAATTTGAGAAGTGATCGTGTCACAACTTAGGTGTGAAGAGGAAAACCAAGATGGTTAACCTCTTCCCTTGACAACCATGATGAATCTTCAATAGGTCCTCCTTTTCATTTGACCAGATATTCTTCATATGTCCGGTTCCTTATGCTTCTGCTAACATGACTATCCAATATGTCCTCAATCTCTTTAGTATCTAAACTAGTTGCTGGAATACTCAACTATGCTGCTGTGATCTCATCCTCATTATCTCCCTCATGATACTTTGTCAGATCTGAAATATTAAATACTGGTGAAATATTCAGCCCACTAGGCAAGTCTACCTCATATGCATTTCCTGAATCATGTTTCTTTAGTATTTTACAAGGCCCAAATTTCTTCATTTTCAAATTGTTGTATGTACCAACTAGAAATCGCTCCTTCCGCAAATGAACCATGAATTCATTTCCAACCTATAATTCTTTATGTCTCATTTTCTCATTTACTTTAGCCTTATACTATGCATTCATCTTAGTAATATGCTTCCTCACCTCCTCATGGATGTTCTTCAAGTGTTCTGTAAAATCCTCAGCTTCAACACTACTTATCTCTCCTTTATCTATCTTCCTCAAATCTGAAGCATTTCTAGGACTACTTCCATATACAATCTGGAATGGTGATTTACCAGTGCTCTTGTTAACAAAATTATTGTATGCAAATTCTGCCTGTGATAAAATAAAATCTCATCTTGTTGGCTTATCTCCAACCAAACATCTCATCAAATTCCCCAAACTCCTATTCACCACCTCTGTCTATGCATTAGTCTATAGATGATGTGATGAATTGAACTTCAAATTTGTCTTCAACTTCTTCCACAATGTGTACCACAAATATCCAACAAACTTAGTGTCTCAATCTAAAATTATCCTCTGTGGCAAACCATATAGTCTCACCACTTCTCTGAAAAATAATTCTGCTACACGAACAATATCATTAGTCTTCTTGCAAGGAATGAAATGTGCCATCTTTGAAAATCTATCAACTACCACAAAAATTGAATCATGTCCCCACTAAGTCCTTGGTAAACCAAGAACAAAATCTATATTGATATCCTCCCAAGGTTTCTTTGGTACATGTAATGGCTGATACAACCTTGTATTGTGCTTCACTCCTTTCGCCATCTGACATACTCTGCAACTCTATAAAAACTTCTTAACATCTTGCTACGACTGTGGCCAATAATAATTCTCACTGACCAGAGAAAGCATTTTATCTCGACCAAATGTCTAGCAAATCCTCTGCTATTCTTCTCCTTGTTGAGTTTCTCCCTCATAGAACTTCGTGGAATGCACAACTAAATCCCTCTAAATAACATACTAATCCTAGAAGATGAAATCCAACCACTTCATTTTGTCTAGAGTAACTTGTCTTGTACAAGCTTTCCAAGCTTCTCCAAAATCAAGATCCTCTTCATACAAATTCTTGAGTTCCTTGAACTTGACTACCTCAATCTGCATCTCTTTCAGCAATAGTTGCCTTTTGCTAAGTGCATCTGCAACCCTGTTAGACTTTCCACTCTTGTGTTTCAAAATAAATGTATAACTCTGCAAAAACTCAACCCATTTCAAATGCCTTTGATTCAACTTTCCTTGACTATTCAAATATTTCAAAGCTTGATGATTAGTATACAAAACAAACTCCTTAAGAAGCAGATAGTGTCTCCACTTCTTTAATGTCTGAACTATAGCATAAAATTCCTGATCAGAAATAGAATATTTCCTCTTGGCATCATTTAACTTCTCACTAAAATAAGTAATAGGTTTACCTTCTTAACTCATAACAACTCCTATTACAGTACTACTAGCATCATAGTCTACTTGAAACACCTTTTTAACATCTGGAAGTGTTAAAATAGGTTGTTTTGTAACTTTCTATTTCAACAATTTAAAACTCTTATTTGCCCCATTAGTCCACTTGAACTCTTTTCTATCCCCTCTCATTGTTTCAGTCAAGGGCCCACAAATACTACCAAAATTTATGATAAATTTTTTGTAAAAGCTAGCCAAACCATGAAAAGATCTTACCTCAGTTGGACTCCCTTGAGTAGACCTTTCAAGGATAGCCTGCACTTTTTCTGGGTCCATTTTTAGACCTTCTACTGAAACTACAAATCTCAGATACACTAACTCCTTCAAAAAATTGCACTTCTTCAAATTAATCAACAATTTCTCTTCCCTTGAATTCTCAAACACCATACGAATATGCATCATATGCTCCTCCAATGTCTTACTAAAGATCAAAATATCATCTAGGTAAACAATGACAAACTTACCAAAAATTCTTGCAGAACCTCGTTCATGAGCCGCAAGAAAGTTCTTGGTGCATTGGTTAGCCCAAAAGGCATGACTAACCACTCATATAGTCCTTCCTTTGTCTTGAAGGTAGTCTTCAATTCATCTCCTTCTATGTTCCATATTTGATGATATCCACTCTTTAGATCTATCTTTGAGAAATATACAACTCCACTCAAACAATCCATAATATCATCTATTCATGGCAATGGAAACTTATACTTGATTGTGATCTATTTTATACCCCTAGAATCTATACACATTCTCCATTATTCTTCAGTGCTAATATTGTAGGTATAGAATAGGGAATCAAACTCTCTCGAATCAACCCCTTCTGCAACAATTCATGTACTTCTCTATTCAACTCTTCACTTTCTGCAGGTGTCATTATGTGTGCTACCTTATTTGGAAAATTGGCTCTTGGAATCAAATCCATCTGATGACTGGTCTTCCTTACTGGTGGTAATCCATCAGGTACATTATCAGATGCAATATCATGAAACTCATTCAATAAATCTACAACTTCTACAGGTACATCTTCTACTTCATCTTTACCAGCTTTTGGAATTAAAGCAAAACACACATGCTCTTGCCTCATACCATCTACAAATTTTCTTCTATAAACAAAACTTATTCTAGCATTACCACATACCTTTTCTTCTATGTCCTTCAATGGCTTTAGCTTATGTCACACTCCATCCTTTGTCAAGGAATAGGTATTCGCACGACCATCATGTACAACATGCCTACCAATTTTTCATGGTCTACCCAAAAACATATGGCATTCATCCATAGGTATGATATCACATAGTACCTCATCATGGTATCGAACAATCTTGAACTTCACTAGGCACTGTTCAATGACCATGACCTTGTGGTCATCCTATACTCAGGCAATCCGGTATGGATGTGGGTGTTTCTTTCTCTTGAGTTTCAACTTTGTGACCATCTCTTCTGATACCAAATTGTTAGTGCTTCCACTATCAATAACCACATCACAAAACTTATCCTCACACTTGCACCTGGTGTGAAAAAAGCTCCTCCTTTGCTCCAGTTCATTCTCACCACTCAGCCAGACTCTTCTGTTAATTAGCATTTCTCCTCTTTTAGCATCTTCAAAATATGATGATTTGGCATCTTCATCTACATGTGAAACTCTGGCTTGGCCTTCATTTCTCTTATCTGTCCTTCCTTGGCATTGAGGACATTCAAATTCCCTATAACCTTCTTCTCCACAATGAAAACATGTTCCACAAAAGCCTCCTCTTCCAGGTCTTTTTCCTCTTCCTCTTCCTCTCTGATCTCTATTATTTAGATCCTGGTTCAAACTGTCTCACAATTGATGATCTGTTCACACACTCAAAAACTCCCGCTTTGATACCACTTGATGAAGGGTACTCCCCTTAATACCACAAACACATAATAAAAATAGAGAAACAACATCAATTTGCAAGAATAGAAAATGGGCTTCTTATTATCTCCACAAATGTGGAATTACAAATTTTAGAAATACAATATGCAAAGCCACATGAGCATTTTCCCTTACAATATTTGATAGGACAAGCCTCGAATCATTACCTAGATCTACCCCGAACTACCCTAGACAACACTACGGGCCTTCCTTATATAGCCAATTTTCTACCACCTGTGAAGGTTCCAGAAATTTAGCCATTAAGGCCAACCAACCCTAGAATTATTTTAGTTTTTAATTTATTACATCAGAGTCAGCTCAAAACAACTTTTGAAACCCAAACAGAAATTTTGAAAGAAATTTATTTTCTGCCATTTCAAGTGACCCAACTTCCAAAGACCATAAGTCATCACTCATTCACTCGATGGACTATTATGACCCCATTTCAGAAAGGGCATGAAGCACTATACAAAAATTTAATCAAACAAGCTTCATTTAGCTGAAGTTTTGACCTCATCTAGAGCCTCTAAAGCCTTCAAAAATGAATTCAAAGTTTCTGTACCCTGTTGCCAATATCAAAAAATTTCAATATCTTCAAAGCTAGACTTGATCTGGAAATGAAACTTTACCGACATGCTAATATGACCAAAATGAACCTCTAGAAAAGAAAATAGACCATTTTGACCTCAAATAGGAAACTTACTTATAATAGTAACTCTCCAAAAATAGCAGCTATGCACAAGATAGCCCTTATTGAAAAAAAACCAGAAATATTTTTGGGTGATGCAAGATTGCTCTTACACATAGGATGCTCCTGTATCAATAATGTTAAATTATCCTTATGAATATGATCGAATGCAATCTGAATATCTTTTCTTTGTTATTGATTTGCAATGGTGTAGTCTTTTCTTACTCTAGTTTTTTTACTTAGTATTAGAGTGGGAGGAAAGAAAATCAGAGAAGTTATGGGGAGATCTGTGCATTTTCACTTACTATGTGGTTTATTTAGTATGAAGGACAATCTCATCATGAGGCCTGATCTTTATCTTTTTTCTTAAGATTTGAAGTACTTAGATCTCTCCTTACAAATAAAGTCTCTTACATATTATTGATGGAGAGAGGTGCAACATGTTTGGTAGAAAGTTAGTAGATTAGCAATGATGGAAATTTGATAGTTGCAAATTATTGATGAAGGATGCATAGAAGATAATGTATTTTGTTAGAATTAAAAATGAGGAGCTAAAGCCTGTGTCCTATTGCAAAACTATGCCAAGCATAAGGAATACGAGAAACTAGAGAATAAAGCTTTTTGCTAGTAAATGGGTGATAAAAAAAGTTTGAAGGTATGCGTGGAGGAGTCTTAACATGAAATTTGGATTCTTCTGAAGCTCTATGAGAAAAAAATAGCATGGGAAGACTCAAAGTATTTTCTAATGGTAGAACAAACACCACTCAATATCGTCAAAATATTTTACCCGATTCAACCTCGTTTTGGCCGAGTAAACAGAATAAAACAAAGGTGGAGAAGAAGATAGAAAATGGTAGCAAACCCTATCATTGATAGATTTTCTTAGCAATAAAGATCTAGGAAGGGCATCTAAATGGTTTCCTAACTTGTTCTACTTGTCCTTGCCATATAATTTTGTGTAGTGCATGTGGAAATTAAAGAAAATTTGGTTAACCTTGTAGACATTAAATAGTAATGTCTACCCTTGTGCAAATCCATTGAATATGAAATGAGGGCTTGTAGGATAGGAGGAGGTATAAAAAATCTCAATAAGAAAATTTATTTAATGTGCAAGGAAAGAGGATCATATTGGAGGTTGGAGGTAATGGAGGTGGGAGGTCTTTTATCACCTCAAGCTAGCTTCTCACTCAAGGACAATTAATTGAATGATAAACCCCTATTTGTGTCCCTGAAGAAAAGAAGGAGATTGACATAATATTTATCCCTTCAAGGAGTATGAGGCAAGATTTATTGTAGATGCACTTGGTGTACATTCACATTTGGTTGGTGATCTCTACATCTCTTGAGGAGGAATTAGACACACTAAGAGAAGAAATGGACTTTCAAAGAAATGTGTCTAATGTGCATACATTTGGTTGGTGTTTTGTACAATAGAGGAAGGATTATTTTTAAAACACTAGAAGAGGTATTAGATACACTTGGATGAGATATGGACTTTTAGAGGAAAGGTGTCTCACGTGCAACACTAGAAGAGGTATTAGACACAATCAGAGAATATGTAAAATCTAGAGGAAATGTATCTCATTATGCATGGAGGTTGGGAACACTTTATGTTCTCTCGTGTTGTGAAAATAGTTGCAAGTTTTATAGTTCACAGATCCACTAATGTAGTTAGTTTGGTGTTCCCTAGGTGAGTGAAGAGGATTGCTGAAAGTGCTTCATCAAAGTCTCCAAAAGGGTTGTGTTCAACCCTTGCAATGTTCCACTCTTGTTTGGGTCAAATTAATAAGGAAATATTACATTATTCTCAAGGTTAATTTGAATAATAAGTAAAATTAGGTTGGTTAGTTTCTAGGGAGTTATTCCTATAGTCAGTTTTATAAGGAAAAATAAGTCTTTAAAAATCCATTGCACTATAATGTAAAATTATCCATTTGAATATGATTGAATCCAATCTAAATATCTTTATTTTTTTATTGATTTGCAATGGTGTAGTCTTTCAAAAATCCACTTTATAGAAGCCTCTAGAGTACTCAAGGGTTTAGATTTAGTGGTTAAGAGATGAAAGGCTACAATTTAGAGGTTAAAATGAATGGAGTGATGAGATTAAGAGGTGCATTAACTTTTCATAACACACCTTTAAGTTCAATTAACATAGACATGTATGGAGTAGAGAGAAAGGGGAATGGAGAGGTATGAGACACTTGTCACATGACTACGATTTGGATTATGATCCATGTGAAAAATTTAAAGGGTTAGGGCTAGATAGAATACCATAATTAAATAAATAGGAGTATCTATTTAATTAATAGTGGAAAGGGGTGGAATTAGGATAATTAAATAAATAAATATTTATTTAATTATAAGAGAGTTCAAGCTAACGATTTAAAAAAATAAAATAAAATTTATTTAAATAATAGAGAAAAAGCTAGGGAATAATTAATTAAATTAAAAATATTTATTTAATCAATAGAGGAATAATTGTAAAATAATTAAATAAACAAAAATAAATATTATTTAATTAAGTGACAATTTTTTAGGTGTTTACAACAATAATCCATACTGAGCTACAACAAATCTCCAACAAGTTTCTTGATAACCCTCAAATGGTATAATTCTCGATTATACTCTCATTTTCTCATTGGACTATTGAACACTTTCAAATGCTAAGAGGGGGGTGAATCAACATGCATTCAAAAACTTAACAATTATTAATTATAAATTCCACTTAATTTGTGTGTGAAGTAAATAACTAAAGACAAAAAGACCACACAACATAACACTAGGATTTTTACATGGAAAACCCAAGATGGGGAAAAACATGGTGAGAATCACACTCAATATATGATTAACAATATTACAATGATTATTTTATGTATACAACCAAGGAAGTCCACTCCTCCCTACAACACTAAAAGATACTTCCTTAAATCTAAATGCAAAAGTCTTACAAGACTAAAGATTATAGCGTGAGTGCAAGAAGTTGAGTTCATTTATGGTCATTGTTTTGTACTTAGACAATTTTGCATAAACATCCTCAACAAAATGAGGTTGTGTTAAATTGAAATGGGTCCACATTTAGGTTCAGGGTCACGAGGTCTTGAGTCAAAACATGGAATAGGGTCCTGTTCACTAACAAGACCTCGAGCCTATATTTTTTGAGTGGGACTGGACTCTATTTAGAACAAAACAAGGTCCTATTTTCTTCTAAATGGGGTCATGTTGTTGAAAGGTTTCTATTTTTTTAGAAAGGGTGGGTCATTTTTGTAGAATGAGGTCCTAGTTCTGAATGTGATCTTGCTCCACTTTCAGCCCCAACAACCTCTTGGTCCAAGCCTTTTTTTATAGTTTTGATTAGGGTTTTTAGTCTTTTTTAATTATTTTTTATAAAAAATATAGTTTGTATTTGTAGTTAGATTTTATTTTATTGTTTAAATTTAAAAAATAGTTTATTTTTTGTCTTTGAATTTCTCGTGTATTTTGTAAATTTAGGGGAAATTTTTTTTTCATTATTTTTACTTCATAAACTAATCATACTTTTTATTTTACATGTAAAAATGCACACTCAAAAAAATCAACAAACCAATAACCTAGACTAGAAAAACTCAACTAAGACCACAAACAAACAATAAATGTAGTCTAGAAACACAAAATAAATGATCAACCTAGAATATAAGCCCTATACTTCAATCACACACATTCAACCCTACACCCTCTACCATCGATCTTAAACCTTATAGAGAGGTTATAGGCCCAAAATTCTATAGTCCATTTATCCTCAACTTCTAACATCATTCCTAAATCACAAACTCTTTACCCTTAACCCTTAACCCTAAACCCTATCCATTATTCCTAGGGTCTAGATAATGTGCATTAAACCATCCATCTAGTGTAAATTCAACTGTATATCATATACCCCAAATCCTAAATTGCATCTAGAGAGATCGTAGACCCAAATACCAATCAGATAAGCCATAAATCATATACACCCTTGACCCTAAAGCTCCAATTCTATATCCAAAACCCAAAACCCAATAACCTTTCCCTTATCCTTGGGGCCTAAGGCCTATATGATAATCTATTAACTAAGTATATATTTAATCATATACTTGGAACCCTAGAAAGGTTCTTGGCCCAAAATCTTGTAGCCTAAACCCTAAAGCCTATGCGCTCAACCTTTAAACCCCAACCCTATACCCTCAATGTTAAACCTTGTCACATTATCATATGTATGTAGGACCCTTTTAATCATATTAAATCCTAAAATTATATAGATATATCTAATGATCACATGATATAGATAATTTTATCCTCTCAAGTATTAGGGCCCCATAACACACATGAATTTTATTTTTCCCCTTGCTTGTATTATATGTGCGTAGGACCTTTAAAGTTATATTTATATATTGATCCTGAGTTAGATTAATATGTACATAGAATCTTCAATGATATTTTAACCTTGAGTTATATTGGATCTCCTTATGCCATCAATTATTAGGACCACTTAACACCTTGAACTAGATTTTGATCCCTTAAGCTTGCATTATTTGTACATAGGACCTTAATTTTCCATAGACCCTAACAAACTATATTTATATATTAATCTCTTGATTTAGATTAGATCCCCTTTGAAGCCATCAATTATATTGGTAAATGTTAGATTATTCCCTTAATCCATCTTATTAGGACCCCATTAAACATGCACATGACCTAGGTTAGTAAATGATAAATTTATCTTCAGTTAGATTATCCCCTTAAGCCCTCGTATTAGGACCCCTTTAAACATGCACATTAACTAGAGATCATGACCTAGGTTAGTAAATGATAGATTGATATTTAGTTAGATTATACCCTTAAGCCATCCAATTAGGGACCCCTTAAAAACATGCACATGATCTAGAGATCATGACCCTTTAGTAAATTATATAGATTGGTCTTTAGTTATATCCTCCCCTTAAGCCATCCTATTAGGACCTCTTTAAACATGCACATGAACTAGAGATCATGACCCCTTCATAAATGATATAGATTGATCACCAGTTAGATTCTCCCTTTAAGCCATCCTATTCTTGGACCCCTTTAAATACGCACATACACATATCTATTTATTTTATCACACATATGTTTAATTATAGATCTTGTACATATATTTAATTAGATTATATCATTTTTCAACATGTATTTAATTTATATATCGATTACATGTATAGTTTTGTAAATGTATTATTTTTTGTAATAATTTTATTTAACAAATAAAACATAGTTCACTTTTACATGATGAATTTGTTTTACATTGATGAGTTTCTTAACACCACCTCCATCACCTTAGCCTCAACACCCTCCACCTCTAACCCCACCTCAATCAATGCTTGATAAGGCTCGTTTAAGAGACACGATCGATGAAAACATGACATCCATTTAAGATACCATTTGTGCCATCCATAATGAACCTTTCATGCCATCCCATGCGTTATTTTTTTCACCTTCAATGAAAAACATTGTATAAACTATTAGATCTATAGGTGTGGACCTAGATAGCCACCACACATGGAGAGAGTAATAGAGATAGTATTATTCTAATTTCCTCTGAAATTGTGACATCCTAGACCTAAAAATTAGCAAGGCCAATTTAGCTCCATACTTCTCTGACCCCATCACAAATGTACCTATACCAACAAACAAAAAACACATATCTATAAGGTGGTGTAAACATCATGTGATGGATGATAATTTTTGGGATCTATGGTGGATGATATTTGATCATTTAGCACATGCCTATTAAGAGGTGCCACTATATTTTTTGAGTAAAATATATGTAGATGGGGTGATGAATCAACATAATTTGGATGTTGATGGGGGGATGAATCAACACAAAACAAAAATTAAATAACTAGCTTTAGTAGTTATCACCAATAATGGTATGTAAGTAAAGAACAAAACTAGCATGTGAAAGAACACTGAGATTTATATGTGGAAAACCTAGACTGGAAAAAACCACAGTGAGAACTTTGCCACAAATATAATTCACTGAAGTATATAACCTGATTATAAAATATTAGGATTTCACTGCTCTAGAATATCAATTAGAGGATCACTACCAATAAAACAATGAATCTAGATAAAAAGGCTCATTGCCTTATAGTACAAATAGGAGCTCACTGCTATGAACTTGTATATAGATGCTCACCACCAAAGTAACAAGATATAGAAATAAAATTAAGTACCCAAGACTCACTGTGTTACAATACTTACAACTCTTCAAAGTAGATAAAAGTGTATTCTCTTGATAATGCAACTAATATGCATAACACTGTTCACTCTAGTAGAAAACTATTACTGCATTTTCTTCTCTGCCACTTCCATTGAATTAGTTAGTACACTTCACTTACTTCGCACCTTACTCTTACATTGTACCAAAGAAAAAATAATCCTTATATACAAGATAGATTATTAGAGATTAAAATCGAGCCGACCAAACCAAAATATATCACAAATTAATTCCACGTCGGCCAAGGTAATAGAAAAATACAAATAAGTCTTATGTCAAATTTCATCTTAACTGAAGACCCAAAAAGATAAGAGATACACATTAAATACATTGGTCCCATATAGAATGAACCCATCTGGAGATAATATATAATCATTAAGTATAAGATACGAACCTAAATATTATATTTCAATAATCAATAAATATAGCACCCAAACCTAGATGTAAAAGCACGATCCATCCTAGGAGAAAGATGAACCAAGAACACACTACACTTTTCCCAAAGTTAGATTGACAATAATCAAAACAACTACCAAAGATAATTCAAATGTGAAGAAGAAAGCTGCCAACTTGCTATTATTAACCAAACTTCCATACATTATGGAGAGATCCACATGCCACATCAAAAGTCATGTCAATACACCACATCATAAACCATGTCAACATTCCACAACAAAAGTTTCCAAAACATATTTCTAAACCAAAATAATGACTTGAAAAGAACTGCAACACTCGATGACATGGTCTCTAGAACACTAGGAACACATTTATGATCACCAGGGAACACCAAAAACAAGACCAAAATTAGAATCTAATTGAAAGAGTAGCCACACATTATCAACCATGGTTTTCAAAAGAGAAGCACTGTGGAAAGAATAAATAACTGCAATTGTAAAATTGCTACCAATTCTAGAATATAATACCCCTTCTTACCCTCTCTCTCTCTCTCACATCACCCTCTCTCTCCCCCTTATCTCCTCTCTCTCTCTCTCACATCACCCTCTCTCTCCCCCTTATCTCCTCTCTCTCTCTCTCTCTCTCTCTCTCTCCACTTTTTTGTTTCTTGCAAAGAGCACACATGCTATAGTGTGCTAGCGCTATGAAAGACTATGCATGTTACACTTTTTTGGTTTATCCATAGGGTTTACACATCATAGCTTTTTTCATAGTACATGCACCCTATAGGGTGCACGCGCTATGTTTTTAATTGCCCAAGCCATAGCGCATGTGCCCTATAGGGTGCACACAGTTTAGTGCATACACACTATGGCCATTTGTGGGCCAAAAAGGAAAGTGGCATCTTTTTGGTTCCCCATCTTTGTGCATATACCCAAAAAAACCATCATCTTAAAATGCCATTTGATCTCATTCAATTATGAGCTAGTATAGTTTTCTCAATTAGAGAAGGGTGCATGCCTTTGTTGAATCTTATTTTGCTTCTTGGATTCATCAAATCACATAAAAAATGTCTCCACCATGTAGAAGAGGTCACACAAAAGGAAGAAGTAAGTAAATTTACAGCATGTGCCTCTTTTTTGTAAAAGAGTTAAGTTTAATTTTGGTTTGTAATCATATTTTGTTCTCAAAGTTTCTTTTATTTAAATTTTGTTTTAATTTCCAGGAAGGAATAATCCCCCTAAATAAAACCTTCAACCAAACCATCCATCTTCTCCTCATGAAGAAATGAATGGAGAAATTAACGAAGAAAATGAACCCCAACCTCGTCCATCAATCTAGAGAGCTCCACCTAGAACACAAGATACTTTGATGAACCAAATAGAAAGTGGAAACATTGAATTAGAGTCTTTTATTGGGAGGTTAAAACAATATATTAATACAAATCCTAGAAGGGAAACACTTTCCAAATAATTAGAATCAATTTTGACGCACATAGGCTTAGTTACTGGGCAACTTAATTTATGGTTAAACAAATGAGAAGAACAAAAATAATATTATGTAGATGAATTCTCATATGAGGACATAAAAAAAAAGAAAATAGTGAACGAGGACATTTGAAAACTATTTGTAAATTCAAAAAAGAATGAAACTCTTAAACCTAAAACAAGGAGGCTTCCAATCCATTTGTGTGTGCATGAAGAAATAAAAATATAAATTTTGAGATAGATGGTGGATGGTTTTTGATACCCCTCCCTAAAATAATAATGAAGTTCCACTATATTTCTTGAAGAAAATCTTTTGTGACTTTGTCCTCAAGGAGGTGCCAAATTATTTTGACTTTCTAGAATCTCAAGGTAGAGGCAGGGGGTCATCATTTGATAGACTAGGGGCACATTGTGACCCTAACATGCCTAGGGTGCCTAGTAGAAAGCCAAATCTCAATCATGTTAGTATTCCTTCTATTGTGAATGAACATGTGGAGGTGGACACACTAGGCACGATTAGTGCTCTGACATAGACTCTCATACAATGTACCGCTCCTTTAGTTGAGGGTGAGCATGGTCAATCTTTGAGGGGCCATAATTATCATTCATGTGGGTCTCTATGCACATATGGTAGTGTTGATGGACATGGAGATGATGATGGAATGATGATTGATTATTTTCTCAATATGATATTTGACATTGATACACAGGTAAATACTTGCAAGTTAATTTAATTCATTTGATTATATTTAATTTATAAATGAATAAATAACTAAATTAGTATCCAATTATTATGATCAAAATCCTGGTTATGAGTATTGGTGGAAATGGTATGTTCTCCCGACCCCCTTTTATACCACATCATCAAGTCCACGGGTATGTATCTAATAAAGCATTATAATTATTACATGTGAGTAGTATGTAATTATATGAATGGTTGTGTCATAACTTATTCCGCATGTGCATTAGTTTACTGTTTGACCCTTGATGTTCACACCACAAAGAGAAGGACATCAAGGCACTTTCATAGAGGTATCTTTATTTTCATGTTAATTTGATTTACTTGATCATATTTAATTAATAAATTAATGAATAACTAAATTAGTAGAAAAAATATGATCAAAATCCAGAGTCAAACTATTTATACCAGTGGTCACATTCCTTCACCCGCCTTTTCCACAACTTCACCGAATCGATAGGTATATATGTAATAAAGCATTATAATTATTACATGTGAGTAGTACATTATATATGAATGGTTTTCTTATAACTTATCATACATGTACATTAGTTTACTGATGGACCCTCGACATTGACACTACATGCTAAAGAATGTTGTGACACTTCTACTTAGGTATCATTTATTCATTAGTGGGGTTGTAAAAAAATATAGGTATTCTTGATAACTACATAATACTCTAGTTGTTTCATTTTCAGTTGTTGACATCAGATACTCCCTCTGATATTCATGAATCTTTGGATTGTGGGGTTACTATAGTTGTAGCAAAGTTCTGAAGCATTGACTAAGGTATGCAAGAGATTACTTAATTTTAATTGTTTTTTTAATGGGTTGTATTGAAATTTTTAATGATATTCATATATGTATTTTAATTATAATTTTGATTGTTGTTGTAGGGACTTTTTACTCTAGATTTTCTGTGTGCCCCTTCCATGGATGAACATAGTGACTATTTGATATCGGTAAGCGAATGTTTTATTGGATTCCATTGTATAATTTAATTTTGATGTATATTAGTTATTGATGTTTATACTTTTGATTTTATCAACTAGAGATCTAGGAGAGTCAAGATAGGAGGCGAGTGAGTGCACTCAAAAAACTCTAACATTCACTACATCTTCATCCATGTGACGTTCGAAGGAAGCTCAAGATTTGTTTTCTTCCCCTCATGGGAAAGGACTAGATTAGGGATAAATATTGTATGCCTATATGGAATTATTGAACACATTTTTTGTATATTATATATGCAACATGTTCCACATCCATTTGGATTTTGAGAAGCCAATTTATCTGTATTAGATATATCACATGTATGACATTATTGGACATATATATTTGGCTTCATGCCCTATGAATATTTATAGTTTATGTTTTAAGTATGCAATTTACATCTCATGTGTATTGATGTATACTACTTTATGTTTAAGTGGATTTCTTATGATTTGTAGACTTCTCATGCCTTATATTTATGCTTGCACATGTATCTATGTATATTGTTCCTATATGATTCATACTTTATGAGAATATGTATGTTTCATTTCATACAAATTTAGTACCACTACTTTTAGCTCAAATGGTTTATATAGAAGGTGATTCTTTATGTACATAAATATATTACTAATGTAGAGGAATATGAGGATCAACAAGTTTTCACTAAGTTTTTATGATCAATACTTGACTTCTCAACCAAACAAGCACAATGTCCCTTCCTTGGTACAAGCCCAACATGGCTCCAATTCACGAAAATGACTCTAGGGCTTATTCCAACCTTATTAAGGAATCTAAAAATATTAGATTGACCAAAAAATCATGATTTTTTCAATCATTTTCATTTGCAACACCATTCTATGATAACTCTCCCTATTCCAATAAACTAGCCCTTTTAGGCCAATTAGCCCTATCCTCACTATTGGACCTATTTGAAGAGGGTTTTAAATAACTTACTTCTCCAATATTCAATATACCTTAAAAATCACTCAAAAATATTTCATATAACTTGCACAAACCTTCCAAACACTTACATGATGAGGTTTGTCCCATTTTCACAAAGTTTCTATTCCAAACCTCCATTTTTGCTTCTCCAAACAATAATTATCCACCTAGCACATAATCCCATTCTATGGAGACTCAACATATTGTTCTAAAAAAAATTGGAAATTAAAGAGTACACATTCAAATACCTATCCCTTTATTTTTGTAATTTTCTCATGGTTAGTTTATGAGATATGGGCTAATTTCTATCAACACCTCTGCACATGAGGGTTTTATGATAGTTTTAACAAAATGCTTCAAACTATCACCATGAACCACAAAAAGGGCTTAGACCTATTGAAAATTAAAGGGGATTAAATATACTTTCAAACCATGTAATTATTTTAATAAACAAATTCATTGATCATGTGAGAAGAGCGAAATTAGAATAAGTGTTGCTCACAGGTTACAAGAAATGATCAATTTTTAATTACTAAATTCTTCAAAATTCAAATCTATGCAATCCCTCTCTAAATCCTTGAACTAAATAGGATATATATATCATAAATAACTCCCCCAAACTACCTCTAACCACTTTTTGGCATTGGGAACCAAGCATTACATCTTTTGCATAAAAGTTGTAAAGTCCATAACAACTTTTGTGCAACTTTGACAACTTTTCCTTAATCACTTGTACCTAGACTCCTAAATTCCAATCCAAAACCTAAATAAAGTTTAAATAGGTCATAAAAGGACAAAAAAATCAATCATACTAAATTTTAGTCCTATTGGATCATTTTGACCACCTTGACTCATTCAAGGCCTTACAAGCACCTCAAGGGATGCACCAGTACGGTATGGTATGAAACGTTCAAATGAGTTGTGAAGCCTAACAAGGTTATTTATAGTATTTAATTTCCCAATTGAAGGTGTTGGTGCACATGGTTTGAGGCCTAAATGAATGGTTTGAAAAATACACCATGTTACAACTTTCAACTGAGGCACATTGCAAGATTTGACATCAACCGAGATTAGGTTGCCAATTTAAAATGATGTTGAATCTCCCAAAAATGTAATAGGTTTTTGTAGGCCCCCCTAAAAAAATCATGTAGCATGTAATTTTTTTTTAATACCTCATACTGTGTGGTATAAAATTGGTATTCAACTATAATGCAACCAACACTCAATAAACCATTAACACAAGAATTTAGCTATAAGAGTCCATATCAAATGAACCAACTAAACCCTCAAAAGTGGCTTATTGCTTCCTAGTTGAAGTGAGTTTAATCCTTTTTGTAATGCTCATCATTTTGGCATGAAGGATTAGTGACTTGACTACTCCAAAATGGAAGACTCAAATGCAATGCAAATCTATGATGAAACTAGAATGAAAGATTAATCTAACAACAATGATGATACCATGAAATCAAACTAGATAACAATGCAAGATTACTTCTAAAAAATGAGATAAAATAAAAATGAAAGAGAGATAAGATCTTAAGAGACTATGAACTCAAAATAGAAAGATTAGTCTAGAGTGAAAGAATGCAAGATTACAAGTATGCACATGACCAAGATGTAACCTTTGAGCCAAGGAAGAGCTTCCTTTAAAAAATTTTCCTCAAGAATGGAGGGTGGAGATTAAGAGGAAAAAGATGTTAGGTAGAGATGAGTGGTGAGAAAGATCAATCCATGTAAGATGATTCAAGAATTTTGATTGGCCAAGCTTGATTGGAGAATAAGACAAAATATAAAATCCCCTTTTAATTCTTGATTTATCAAGATTAAGTTGCACAATGTGCTCTTTTAAATAAAATTGCTAAGAATTTATATTAAAAGTAAGTTTTGACAATTTAATGATTTTTTCAAGTTTTGATATTAGAAATGATTTAATTATGCAAGGGGTATTATCTAGGTTGCTTACATAATTATGTCTACTAAATTATGCCTTTGAGATTTAGAATTTTTTTTGAGGCAATTTGATTGAAATTAGGGGCTTAGGCTCTACTAGAATAATTTTAGGTGATTACACATATGAGATCTAAGAAATTACCCTCAAAAGATTGTTTCTCAATGGTTCTTAGTGCACCTTAAGGGACACTTCAGTCTAGAGTGGTCTAGAACATTCAATTGACTTTGTGAGTGAAATGAGGTTATTATTGGTGTTTAACTAGCAAACCTAAGCTATTGGCATAGACAGTTCAAGGCCATGATGAACAATTTGAATGATGCATAATGTTTCAACTTTCAACTAAGGGACATTGCAAGATTTGACATCAACCAAGGTTGGGTTTCCAATTTCAAATGATGTCAAATATCTAAAAACTATGATAGATTTTTATAGGAGTCCCCAGAATAATCTTGTAGCACCTGATAGTTTTTTGATACCTCGCACGAGCTTTGAGAAATATCCCTCAAAAGATTTCCACTCAATGGTGCTTAGTGCACCTTAAGGGACACTTCAGTCTGGAGGGGTCTGGAACGTTCAAGTGACTTTGTGAGAGAAACAAGGTTTTTCCTAGAATTTTCTCAACCAAAAAGAGCTATTGGCATGGGAAGTTCAAGGCCATTATGAATGGTTTGAAAGATACACAATATTACAACTTTCAATTGAGGCACATTGCAAGATTTGACATCAACAAAGATTGGGTTACCAATTTCAAATGATGTTGAATATCAAAAAACTACAATAGGTGTTTGTGGGCATCCCTAACACAATATTGCATCACTTGACATTTTTTTGATACCTCACATGAGCTTTGAGAAATGGCCCTTAGAAGATTGCTTCTCAATAGTGCTTAGTGCACCTTAAGGGAAACTTAAGCCCAGAGTGGTACAAAATGTTTGAGAATCCATGAGAGAAATTATGTTTTTCTTGGTGTTTACCCAACCAAATAGAGCTATAAGCCCAAATGGTTTGAGGCCAAGATGAATGATATGAAAGAGACGCAATGATGGAACTTTCAACTAAGGCATATTGCAAGTTTTGACATCAACTGAGATTAGGTTGTCAATTTCAAATGATTTTGAATCTCCCAAAAATTTGATAAGTTTTTGTAGGAATCCCTAACATGATCTTGTATTACCTAAAATTTTTTTGATACCTCATACAAGCTCTAAGAAATGACCCTTAGAAGATCACTACTCAATGGAATGCTTAGTGCACCTTAAGGGACACTTTAGTCTGGAGCGGTCCATAATGTTTGAGAAACTTCATGAGAGAAATGAGTTTGTTCATATTTTTCACCTAGCCAACCATATCTATTTACATAGATAGTTCAAGGCAATTATGGACAATTTAAAAGATACACAATGTTACAACTTTCAAGTGATACACATTGCAAGATTTGACATCAACCAAGATTGGGTTGCCAATTTCAAATGATGTTGAATCTCCCAAAACCATGATAGGTTTTTTTAGGCATCCATAACACAATTTTGTATCACCTGATAGTTTTTTTATACCTCAAATGAGCTCCAAGAAATGACCCTCAAAATATCTCTTCTCAATGGTGCTTAGTGCACCTTAAGGGACACTTTGGTGTGGAGTGGTTTAGAATTTTCAAGTGACTCTGTGAGTGAAATGAGGTTTTTCCTAATATCTATCTAGCCAACCATAGATATTGGTGCAAATGGTTTGATGCTAGGATGAATGGTTTGAAAGATACACAATGTTGCAACTTTTTTTTTTATATGAATAGTTCCTTTTCTATTAATAAAATATTAAAGTTACATATTCAAAAAAAAGGGGTTGGGGGACATAGAAATAACCCTGTAGAGTTCACACGGAAAAGTTGGAAATAGATAACAACTATTCATAAAAAAAAGTAGGCATAAAGCCTTTAAGCAACAAGAGCAGTGCCAGAAGGAGGAGGATCTTTATCATCAGAACCCCACACATCATTGGGGTTAATAGGAGGGTCAAGAAGCAACCAAACATAATCTTCAGCTTCTTTCTTCTCTTTCTCTTTCACCCTGGGTGGAGAAATGGCTAGTGCTAGGCCAGGAAACTTGGAGGTGGTAGGATGCTAATCAGAGCCACGATGGGAGCCAGGAGCATCAGGAAGGGTAGACTGAGTTGGAGCTAGAGACCACCTAGAAGCATAGTGAGGTGAAGCTGAGTAGTGACACCAACCATCATCACCACCTCTAGGAGCGTGGTAGTGGGGAGCCTGAGACTGCAGGGTATGGGAGCGATGCGTCGAGGAGCTGTGCCCATGGTGGCGGCCTCTGGGGGGAGTACCTTCAGCAAAGATGGCATCTGGAGGAACCCTAGCAATAGTGCAGGGAGCATTACCCCAGTGATTGAGTAGCTCCTGTAGGTGGGCCACCTCCAGAGCCACTTTATTAGCTTGAACCTGAATCTACATCATGACATTATTACATATGCAAGCCTTGTTATACAGAGCAACATTCGTATCAAGAAAGTTGTGAGAAAAAATAATAGTATTACTATCTTTCCACAAAGTGAACAAAATCTCCATCCTAAAAGTATTCCAAATCTAGGTAAACTTGGAAGGAATTCTAGGAGAATCTCCTAAGACAATCATATTCCAAGAGAAAGGGTCAGGGCTAAAAGGTTTGAAAAAATTATGAATCCACTACCAATACTATTGAGGTCTCCTACATAACCAGAAGATGTGTAAAAATGTCTTAGGGTGACCACTGAAAGGACATTGATGGTCATGAACACCTAGATGTTTGAGCCTAGATCCCATGGGAAGCCCTTGGAAAAGTAAACACCAAGAAAAGAGAGCCATCTTGGGCTCCATAATGGCAGCCCAAATGGTCTGAAAGTGAGAGCTCCAGTGAGAAGTGGAAGAATGAAGATGCCATCTCTGGTTAAGAGTGTCCACTATCAGAAGATGGGGAGACAACCACCTATAGCCCATCCTTGGCTTATAATTGCTGAATGGAGTGGTAGGATAGCATTTCCAATCCTTCCACCAAGGCTGAACAACCTGAATACCAAGCTTATGAAGCAAATTATCAGGAATTGCAGAAACCAACAGATCAAAAGTCTGACAATCTATGCAAGCCAAATGGTACTGCACCTGCATATCCTCTCAGGAATAGAAACTCATAGCGACCCTAGAGAAGAGGTCCTTGGGAGTTCAAATGCCACATTTGAAAAAATGCAGAGCACTGGCCCCTTGAGTCTTGGCTAGGGGGATGCCATGAATAGAAAATAATGGGGACCACTAGAGGTTCTATTGATTGAAAGAAAGCCCATTGTGAAAGGCATCACCATCCCATCAAAGCCAAGGCTTAATAGCTTCCTAGGCTTTCCAAATACTCTTGATGATGAAAGTACCATGAATCTGAATAGGTTCTTTCATAGTGAGAAAGGTCTGAAGACTAATGCCCTTCCAAGCCAACTTGTGAACATGGAATCCTGAAGAGATGGAGTGCCTGACAAGAATATTCTAGGCCTCATCACTAGTAAGAGCCTAAATAATCCACTTAGCACAAAGAGCATGACCTTGTTTCTGAGTGGAGAGAAGGCCAAGGCCACTAGAATCATGAGGAAGGCAACAATACTCCCAGGAAACCTTGTGGAACCTATGGATGTTAGCTCCAGAGGCCCACAAAAAGTCTCTGAGGAGGTGTTCTAGCTTGAGATATGAAGCTTTAGAAGGAGCCCAACAAGAAGAGTAGTAGACATGAGTAGCAATCAACACTTTGGAGAAAATATGAAATTTACCAGCAAGGGAAAGAGGCTTACAAATCCAATATTACAACTTCTTCTCAATATTAGCAATCACTACATTCCATAAGTCTATAGAAGATCCATGGAAAGCAAAGGGAATACCTAGGAAGTGGAAAAATTCCCCATGCTAAACCCATTTCTAGTCAAACTTAGCAAGCTAGGGAGGAGCTGGAAGGAAAGATTGTTTGAAACATAGAGTCTTATGCCATTGGATAGCATATCCAGAGGCTTGACAAAAGGTGTCTAGGCACTATAAGTCATTAGAGATGTTCTCCTCATCCTCAATAAGAGTGAGAAAGGAGTCATCAACAAAGTGACCATTAATAAGCTAAGAGGAGGACTCGGGAAGGGAAATGCTCTGAACTAAACCAGAGGAAATAGAATTGGCAAGAAAATACCTAAAGCCTTTAGCAACAAGCACATATAAAGCAGGGGCTAGTGAAAAACCTTGCCAAATGGATCTAAAAAGCCCAAAAGTATCAGATTGAGACCCATTGATAGTAATGCACGTAGAGGCATCACCAAAAAGCATTTCCATGGACTATAAAAAGTGAGGACTGAACCCAAGAGCTTGGAGCATGGAAAGGATAAAAGGCCATTCAATGCAGTCATAGGCTTTAGAAAAATCAATTTTAAGGAATAAAGTGGCCTATTTAGACTGACGAGCCCATTCCATCCCTTCCCAAACTGCAATAATGTTGTCAAGGATATACTTGGATTTAATAAAACTAGTTTTCTCAGGGAAAACAATAAGAGGAAGGAGATGTTTGATTTTGAGAGCTAAAGCTTTAGCAATTATCTTTTAGGAGACATTCAATAAGGTGATGGGCCTCCAATTGTAGATATCCTTGGGATCGCCAAACTTAGGTATGAATTTGATATTCCCTTTATTAATTAAAGCACCCAAAATTTTATTATGAAAGGCCTCAAGATAAAATTTATGTAGGTCAGGACCTATGGCATCCCATAAGTGCTTGTAGAATTCACAGGGGAAGCCATCACATCCTAGAGATTTATTATCAGCCATAGAAAAACCCACTTCTTTTGAGATCACTGATGGTAAAAATTTTCTCACAAAAGGCTCACTGCTCAACCACTATGTGGTTTGGAGTAACAATAATACAAGCCTTCAGAGCCTCCTCCCACAAAACAAAATTACCCTATGAAGAAAACACTTTTTCATAGTGTTGAACAAAAGCCTGAAGAATGGAAGGGAGCTCAATAAGGGTTTCAGATCCTTGTTTGATTTTTTGAATACCAACATTGGTATGCTAGGCTTTGAGACCATGAAAAAACTCCTTAGAGGCTTTATCGCCCACCTCCAACCAGTGGATGCGAGCTTTGATTTGAGCTCCATGAACAACATAGACATCTACAATTATTTTCATGTCAAAGTTGGGCCAGCTTAAGCTGAAGATCAGAGTCAAATGGATTCAATGCAAGTGCATCAAAAACATTGTGAAGAGCCTTAGTGTTAACTTCATAAGCATGCTTCTTATAGGAGGCTAACTAACAACCATGAATGTGAAGAAATCTCATAGTATGGGTGATGGCATCATTCCACCACTAGATCCAACCAAGCTGACTGTGGGGCCGAGGCTCTAAATTCCAAACTTGAAGAATGTGAGCGATAGTGGAAGCATGTGTCAGCATTGATGTGTTGAGGTAAAATTATGTATGAGTAGCTTGCCTGGAAGAGGAATGCCATGTGATGGAAAAATAAATGGGGAAGTGATCTGAAAAGGTAACATCTATCAGAGGAATGACAGGTAGGCGTCAATCTTTAGAAAAAGAGAAAAAATATTGAGCCATTATCATAGCATGATCTAATCACTTAAATATGTTGTCAGAACTAGCTCTAAAATTAGACCAAGTATGCCAAACCCCACCCTGCTAGCGGCGATTAGGATTGGGATAAAAAAGGCCCAATTTATTGCACATGTGATACCAAGATTCTCTCTCCCCAACTATCCATCAAAAAGGCTAAATCCCTTCCTTGTCAGAGGCCAACTCAACCATATTAAAGTCCCCACACATAACCCAAGTAGCAGGAGGCAAGTTGTCAACTAGCCAGCACCATAGCTAAGATCTTTCCACAGCATCATTGGGAGCATAAACATTAATGATGCCAAAATAATGGTTGTGAAAAGATAGTAAAATCCAAGTGACACACTACATCAGATCAGAACCATGAGTAATAATAGAAGAATGAAGGTGAGGTGATAGAATAGTAATGACACCACCTTTACCAGCTTCATGCTGAGAAGAAAAACAATGTCATCTGGCCAAATGACACGATAGGCAGAATTAAGCAGGAAACCTAAAATTTTAACTTCTTGTAGAGATAAAATGTCTAGACTATGAAGTCTGCAGTGAGTATCATGAACATAGTACTTTTTGGAGAGGTCCGTTAGACCTCGCACTTTCTAGGACAAAAAAATCATAAAAACTCTTGCATGGTTTCCTCATCCCCAAGAGAGGAGAAACTATTCTGCAAGAAAGCTGGTATAGAGCCAAAGTTGGGAAGTAAATCTCCAAACCAAATAAATCACCTTTTTTCTGGGTCATCCGTGCATCCATCAGGACTACAAGACCAATGTAGAGACTGGGAGGAAACTAAAGAGACTGTTGGCAACATGAGAACCACCTCTAAAGTGGAAGACCACACAGCTGAAGTTTTCCCCTAAATAACAAGGTATGAAATAGGTGACACAGTCGGTGACGTTTCGATGGGAGGAGAAGGTTCTCCAGCTAGAGCTCCTGGAGGTGACAAAGCTGTAGGAGCAGCGTGTGCCATTTTAGAACCTAAGGTGTTCCTACCTTTTCATGAAACTCTAATCCATTCTTCTTTTTTTCCAGCATCCAAATTTTTTACCAGCGCTTCCTTTGGTGATGGCTTCACCTGAGGGGTAACCAGCGGGCAGTCCTTAATCTTGTGCTTTGCCAATTGACACCTATAATAGGTGTTTAGTAGATTCAAATAAAGTACTTTTTGAGAGATGGTGAGAGAACCTATCTGGATTTTAACAGTGTCCTTGAGGTCCCAAGAAAGGTCAACCTCAACACAGACACGCTTTTGGGGTCAGGCATTGAAATTTTTTTCATGCTCCATAACAATGACCTTACCAAGGGTTTTAGCAATAGACTTAATAAATAGCCAGCAAGGCAAAGGGAGACCAAGAAATTCAACCCAAATAGGGACCTTAAGTTTCTTATCATCTGAGATAGTGAAGTCTTGAGACCATCTCTAGAAAACAAGTAGGGATGACCTAATCGTCCAAGGCCTGCGCCTAAAAATAGCTTCCACTTGGGAAGGGTTAGAAAAATTGAAAAGAAAAAAAACCTTTTGTAAGGTTTTGCACACCATCAAGGTGGACCCCATGAGGGGTCCAACTCTTGTTTACCCAATCTTTAAGGATACTTTCAAGAGGAGTGTGACCCACAAAATATCCAATTAGAGTATACTTTTCTAACCATTCACATGCAGAATCAAATTCTTGTAGATTAAGAACAATATCAGGGTTACCTCATGAAAGACCTTCGAGATGAACTTGCAAGGAATTTTTTTTAGAGGAGGCACCATGGCTTTCCAAAGCTTCAACTCACGTACCAGCATCAACTACTGGGCTGAAGTTGGCTGAAGCCATACTAAAAGCTAACCCCAATGCAAAATTCCTATAATAAATGCAGTATGATAGATGGAAAGCTCAAAGCAAAGACATAGATAGGAAGACATACGCATGAAACCCTCAATGTTGCAACTTTTAACTAAGACACATTGCAATATTCAACATCAACTGAAATTGGGTTGTCAATTTCAAACAATTTTGAATCTCCCAAAACTGTGATAGGTTTTTGTAGATGTACCTAACAAAATAATGTAGCACTTGATAGTTCATTGATACCTTACATGAGCTCAAAGAAACAAACATCATAAGATCTCTTCTCAATGGTTCTTAGTGCACCTTAAGTGACACTTTGGTTCAGAGTGGTCCAGAACATTTCAGAAACTCTATGAGAGAAACAAGGTTGTTCCTAGTGTTTAACTGACCAAACAGAGCTATTAGCATAGACAGTTTGAGGCCACAAAAAATAGTTTGAAAGATATGCAATTTTGTAACTTTTAACTGGGTCACATTACAAGATTTGACATCAACCAAGATTGGGTTTCCAATTTAAAATTATGTGGAATCTCCAAAAACTGTAATAGGTTTTTGTGGCCATCCCTATCATGATCTTGTAGCACATGATAGTTTATTTATACGTTGCACAAGCTCCATGAAATGACCCTTGGAAGATCACTTCTCAATGGTGCTCAGTGCACCTTAAGGGATAGTTCAGTCTGGAGTGGTCCAAAACATTTGAGAGACTCTTTGAGTAAAATGAGGCTACTCCTAATGTTTACCTAGAGAACTAGAGCTACTAGAATATATGGTTTGAGGCTAGGAAAAATGGTTTAAAAGATACACAATGTTGCAAAATTCAATTGAGGAACATTGAAATATTTGACATCAACTAAGATTGGGTTGTCAATTTCAAAAAAATGTTAAATCTCCCAAATGGTTACAAAATTCAATATGTACCCTACAACAACAAGTTGTTCTTGTGTGATTTATCTTCACACCAAAAGGTTTAGCCATTTAAAAATATCTTTGACTACTTTTAATTTGAGGGTACATACCTATAAATTTTGCAAAGAATTGTGTCTGCGTTGAATGCAAATTCAACTACCAATCCTCCTTCTGACAAAATATCTTTGATTAGGAGATACTCATGTGTTATTCTTCCAAAAATCTTCAATCAAGGATTTCAAAGCTTCAATAATTGCTTTATCATTTTGTGGTAGCTTACCAAAAACTTCCCATAACTCATTTCTATTTGTATCTTCCACTCTGTTAGGGATTTTTCTTGTAGGACATAAAATGGTGCTCGAACTTGTTTTTCTTGAGACTGATTCTCACAAGAGAAAGACCTAATTGCTGAGGATTGGATAAGATCCTCCTTCATTTTTGAGCTCCACAGACTCAAGCAGGTATTACCTTTTAATGATAACTATCTTTGCAGTATTCTTATGAGTGGACACTGATCAGCTTCTAGTCTTCTTAATGCATAAACTTATAGAACACTTTGCATATGATTGTAATCACTTTAATGCAAACTTTAACCAGACAAAGTGTGACTGTTAGTGAAGCAATAATTAGTGCTTTAAGGATTCTCATCCTTCTTCCTTTTTAGGAGGAACAACCTAATATGATTCTCTCTTTGCAGAATCAGGAAATATGAACTAAATGCCCTGGGTACATTCCAATCTATCAAGTGCAATGAACATAAAAATAGAAAGGTATTGATGAATAATGTGAATGTTTCAACTCTTCTTTGAGATTGATGAAAGGTACAACTTATGAGAAACAAATACCAAACTAGTGCCTAATCCTAAGGGCAATAGAGTCACAATGCAAATCAACAAGTAGACCCTAAAAGAAACACAACAGTATGCCTTACACACTACCACAACTCCAAATAGGTTGCCTTACAAACTATTTTGTTAACCAAATATAGTTATCATCAAACATCCATACAAATATATTTACTCTCCAAGATGAAATATAAGCACATTTAATTCTTTCCTTGAAAGAAGCTCATAAAATAGTCAAGCAAGTTGCCTTACAACTTGGTATATTTCAAATGCCTAACATGAAAAACATACAAGAATAAAATACATAAGCAAAGAGACAACAACAATATATGGCAGAAGTTGCAGTGTATTTGTATTAAAATCAACTTGCCACTTACATTCACAATTCCATTGCTCAGAAGACCAGACACAAAGCTTGATGATCTGCTTCTAAGCAATCTGGTTCTATTTTCTATATCTTTTCAATCTCTCCTTTTTCTAACAACCCTTTACAAAAGGAGCTTTCAACTCTATATAGCCTTCTCACAACCACCTTGGAATTCCCTCATTAATGGGAATGCAACAAGCTTCGGGTGGTTGGAAAACCTAACTCCTATTAAAACATAAAAATACAACAAAATGTACAACCAACCTACAAGTGGTGAAAGGACAAGACTCTCTCAGACTATGGTACATCTTTGGCTGCTCAAAAATTGACACCCCCAACTTCAAATATTTATGATAGCTCCTTGATTTCAGTGAGACATGGTGACCACCATTTTAGGCTAACCTACACCATTCTTGAATGATAGCTTATCAATCTCGTGTTCCTTGGATCAGGTGTCCAGTGTGTCAGATGTCCTTTTCAATCTTCATCCAAAATATCCAAATCAACTATAGCAGATCTAGCCTTTTTGGGCTTTGTCTTTTCATCCCATGTAGTTACTTGTTCCTCTGATGGCCAATTAAAACCTTGGACAAGTTGTAGTTGGGCTTTTTGTCTCTCCCATCTAGCATCCATAATTGCCTTGACATCTGACACAAACTTGGTGAGGTCAACCTCTACTTTGATGGCTTCATCCAAGGCCTTATTGAAGCTCTCTAAATCAAAATTATTATTCTCACCTAAAAATGCTTCTTTCCTAGGCAGTAGAAGATCAGCATCCGATCTCCAATTATCAAGGCTCTTCACTGTCCCATCTATACTCAAAATTTAAGGGATGAATCTGTTGGTACAGGAGCTGAGCATGGCTATCTTAGCCTCAATCAAATTTGCCTTACCCTTGAAAAGAGGTAAAATGGCTTTAATTCTGTCAATCTCCTCACCAACTCCAATTGTCTCCGGTATGTCACTCCCCATAGATTGAGCAAAAATCAATCTCTCAAAAAGTGGTGCCGTGACAGACCATACTATATGAAACTCACTCAAAATCTGCACATAACTGTTGACCTCCTTCTGCAATTCTGGCAATTTGCCATAAGCATTATAAACCAGGTCAAATTTATCCTTGATTGTGTTCAATCTGTGCTGCAAAACACTCAGAAGGGCCTGCAATACTACCTCATTCTTTTCATCATTGATCTTTTTCAATTCTATTTCCACCTCCTCATCTATCATTCCTTGTGCCTCTATTGCCACTGGCTGTTCAGGAGGTGCAGGGGCTACTACAGGGGTGTTTATAATTTGCAATTATAGTTCCTCCACCTGCTTCTCTAATGCTATGACTTTTATTATCTGCAGGTCCCTATCCTTTACTAGGGCACTGAAATCCTCCAAGAGGTTTCCATATCTCTCTGATAGCTGTTTAGTTTTATCCTCATTTAATTTTGCAAATTGGGTCAAACCTAAGAAATTTCTAGGTCCCCTGTATTGTAGATTGACCACACTATGTTATCTCCCTCCATTTGTTCTTTTACATTCAAAATTTGTGGTTTCTTGTCCTTTGGATACAGACTCCACATGGCCAAGGCCTGACTTTTTGGGCTATACCCAAATCCTCTTATTATGTCCCCTACTTGGGTCTTAGAAGACAAAGTAACATCTTCTTGTCTCTTGATTTGATTTATTATGAAGTTAGTATAAAAACTCCACCCCGGCACAAGCAACATATTACTTTTTCTCACTAATTCCCTGGCCTCATCTGGAGTAAGATTTTCCTCCTCAGGGTCATATTCTTTCAATTGTTGTAATGCCTCATTTGGCACTTGACCCTCCTCAGTTATTTGTACACTTGAAGCCACCTGTTGCTGCTTATGCCATAACAAGAAACTTTTGAATTCCTCAAGATTCACAAAATTGTCATCCTTCATGAAGGCATCTTGCTCAATTAATCTTTCATCCTGGCCTAAAGCCAAAGGCAACTCCACATCTTTTGTTTCATACTTTTGTTGGCTTTTAGCCTCTCTCACTGCTTTCCTAATTTCATGGTGATGAAAGCTAGTCCCTGCGTAGAGGGCACTCACTCTATCTTTCTTCCTCCTCTTTGAGGGCTCACCAGTTAACAACTTTTGCTTTTTATTTTGAGGCTCAATAGTATCCCTAGAACTGGGCAATTCAGCAAGATCTACATTTTCTTTCTCCTCCCTAGGCCCTTCGGCCATTGGTTGTTCCATAGGGGGTGGACTATATATGGGGTAGCCACCATCACTATCCTCATCACATTCTGATTCTGAATGGGCCTTTTTTCCTTGATTAGCATCATCAATTTGATCCCTCATGGATTCAAAAAGTGTGTCAAATTGAGCCATCATCTACTCAAGTCTTTGGAGGTAAGGCAAAGTGGGAAAGAAACCCCCAAATACCAATCCTTTTCCTTTAAACTCCTCAATTTTGTGTAACTGATCCAATTAATTAATTCTTTTATCCACCTCATCATCCTCAATGATGTTTTTGATCACATCTTCTTTAGGATACTCCTCATGTAACTTATTGAAAGGAATGGTGGGCATGTAGTACTTCCTTGCAGTAGCCATGAAACCTTTTGTATCTACATACCTATGTGGTATTGCAAACATCCTGTACTTCTCTAACCAATCATTTACTCTACTGAATGCTCCCTTTCCAATTGTAATATAATGCACCCTAAAGTGCCGAGGAGTGAGAGTCCCCTTTCTGTTGGAAGCCAAGTGTTCCTTTTCTACCAACATGAGTTGCCAGACAAACTCTAGAAATGCAACTCTTGGTGGTACATAGAATGGGAGTAGATGGGGAGGCTAAGGGCATCCATAAACCCTAATCATTGTATAGCTTGTCTCATAGTAAATATCTCCCCAATTGTGACCCTTGGTCCAATTATGCATAAATTGTTGGGGTCTCACCAGCTGCAAGACCTTGGTAGGTAATCTTGAGCAATTCACACCCAAACTCCAGAGAATGGGGAACACAATCCAGTTCTCAAAAGCACTAAAGTCTCTCCTAGGGCACGAAGGGCTCTAGACTCCTAACCAAAACTGAACTGGGTTAGGCTGTCCATTCCACATCATTTGTGGTTTGAGGTCATCCAAATTAATCATACCATAATTATGATACACAATTAGATACATCAGCAGGGAGTAATGCATGAACCTGGGTTGAGAACCAGAGGTGAAATTCTTCAAGGAAAGAAAACCCTCATGCATTTTGTTTATGATATAACCAATAAAGTCATACCCTTTTCTCACCATACGGCTCTGTGAATCCATCACCAGCATCAAAATATCAGATGTAATCCTCTCAGGACCCGCATCAATTCCCAAAACCTGGCATATCCCATATGCAATGTATTTCATGTAAAACTTCAGGTCTTTGTAAGCATACAGAATCGATCTGGCCATAGGTACAATATAATTCTTATTCTCCTTTAGCATGTGATTCTTAATCTCCCTGGAGACCAGAGCAGCCTCTCTAACATATCTATTTTCCAAGGCCTGTAAGTTGATTTCTATGGCCATTGGAAACTGAATCCCGAACGCATTCATAAAAGAATTCTTGTCCAAAGTGACCAGGGGGGAGCCATCCTCTTTTCTAATGGTCTTTGAGAGAGGATCATACATCTGAGATAGCATAAGGAGAAAGTCCACATCTAGAAAAACCTCTGGAACAATTAGCTTGGCCAACCCTGAAGTCCAAGGGTTTGAAACTGGTATGACACTATCATGGTTCTTGTAAAAATATGTAAACAAGCACATGCCTGTAATTTCTAGAGTTTTAGCATCCCTACAATAACCTAGGTCATCAACAAAAATGTCATCATTGACCTTCTTGTTCTGAGAAGAACCAGGCAAGAGAGTGAGAAATTCATCTGAGAAACTTTCCTTAACTTTCTCCTTCGACCCCCGGCTGGTAGAAGCTCCGCTTGCTGTCATCTGACTCATTCTGACTGCAACTCTAGAAATTCTTCTGCAAATTTTTTGATCATGCTGCAAGTTTGGAAAGCTCAGAAAACCTAGTGCTTCGTAACTCTCAAATGAGCTACCTCTAGTTGTCTTAACCTGCAACATTGAATGCGCCACCACGTCTGACATCTCTAGCTAGCAAAAGGTCACTTCCGCCATTACTTCAGCATGCATAGGGTTTCAAAATACTAGCCGTAGCTGAGAAAATTTTAAATTTGAACATTCCACGATCTGGCGACTAAAGAAAAAGCTACAATAGTCATTTTACAAATTTGGTGCTTTAGAAAGGTATTCTGAGATCTGGCGACTAAGAGGAAATCTTGTAGTCATGGAATACTTCTGAATTTTCAAAAATCATTTTGAGATCAGGTGGCCCGACTATCTGGAGATCTAGTGACTGAAGGAAGTGATACATTTAATTTATTCTATTCTAAGAACTAGCGACTATAGTCAGAGAACTATAGTCGTGACAATATATTTGTCTTTGAAAACTTTCAGCAATCACTCGACCTAGAGATCTGGCGACAAACCTGAAGTCTCATAATCTCATAAAGTTTTGACTGTTTGACTTCTTTCTTGAGATAATATGACCACCATCGATCTCACCCTTCAATTCAGCTAGCGGTCCAAATTAAGTCATAAGAAGATTTCATAACTAACTGCCTGATCCCGCGACCCCAAGAAAATCGTGTCGCTAAATCACTGAAAGCTTACCACTTAACTATCAAGAACCTGAGATCACATGACCACATAGTCACTAAATCATAGAATAAAATCATAACCACCAGGTCCTAACCACTTCATTAACTCTCACTTGACCTTGGGCACATCTGGAGACTTGGCGACAAAAACTTCTCACTAAATCTCATAATCTTTTACTTAACCGGGGTTTAATCCTGAGATCACATGACTGATGCATTCTCCAAGTCATGAGAACATTTCTTCACTCTAGGTTAAGACTGGAGATCAAACACCATCCACACGATCAAAAATCATCGACGATTCTCAATAAATCTAACAATCCTTTGTCACCTAACCACCACATTTAGAGATCTAGTGACGACTGCATCGTAGAATAACTAACCACTAGAGAGATAGCCACCAACATTAGGAGATCACACAACCAACATAACTCACAATCGTTGAACAAAAAGATAAACCACCATATTATTATGAGATCTGGAGACATCTACCAAGGAAGACCGTCGTTCCATCCTGAGATTCAGCGACCAAAGAGAAAACTCATGATCACTGAATAAAAGGTCACTTAGATAAATCATTGAGAGATCTCCCAACCATAGGAAAAACCAATTGGAGATTACGTGACTATAGGCCCTTAGTGACAAATCAAATACAGTAGTTGCTAAATCTCAAGACTATCATTGTGAGATTTGGAGACTAAAGGGGAAACACTAAGTCGTTAGATGCTAAGGAATATTCCAAGAGACTCACGAGATCGGGTGACAAAGGCTTCGGGAAATTGCCAAACAAAAGGGAATATTCCTAAACCTTAACGAGACTCAACGACTAAGAGGAAAATAGAAGTGCACATGCAAATTTGAGACTTAAGTCATCTAAAAAAGTAACAGAGAATTAGAATGCTGACGACCAAAACTAGGGTTTTTATGATTTTTCAAAGGTAATTAGACCTAGCAAACCCTAAAGACTGCAATTTTTTCAAAATCATCCATAAATTTAGGGCAAAAAACAAAAGATGAGATTTCTAACCAACACACTCTTTGATGCCTTCCCATGGCTCTCATTAGATTATTAATACTTATTTTTAATGTTTTTCTTGTCTTTCTAATGAGTAAAGATTTATTTATTTGAGTGCTGCCTATTGTTCATGTAAGTACACATCGTATGACATTATTATCTTTTATGCATGATGTAGAACCCACACTCTCATATGCAGTCATTATATTCTTTACAATAGATTGTTCACTTGAATCATCCATCATTCTTAGCCAAAGAATCTTCATGATGGGCCTAAATTTATATGTATCATCATTTCAACAAATAGTTGACATCTTCCTATCACATTTATATTCTCAAAAATAATCTCCAAATGCAGTTAGCATATCTTTGACAAGTATGCTCAAGAATATTCTCAAGCATTGGTTTCAAACTATTAGTATCAATATCAACCAAATATTTTGGCTTTCTCTATAAAATTCTAGGAGGTGTTCTAAAGTGTTGAGTGGGCTCAACATTAGGAACATCAAAAATATTAGGGATGTATTGCATACCTTCAACCAAAGATGATGTGCCTTGAAATTGAGATGTGAAATATGGAACCTCACTAACTTGAGATGTTAATGGTGTTCCTTCAACATGACATGATGGTGTGCCTTCATCATGATATAATGGTCCGCCTACACCTTCAGATGTAGACAATGATGTGCCTTCAACTTGATATGATGGTATACCTACACCTTGGATTGTAGAGTATGGTGCTTCTTCAACATGATATGATGGTGTGCCTCAAACATGGGATGATTTTGTTCCTTCAACTTGGGATATCATAAATGATGCTCCTACATCTCTGCAATTCAATTGTCTTGTTACATGCATGTTTCACATCCATTATATTTTTATTTCTAATTCAAATTCTCTATTAAATTCTATTGATGTTTCATGTTCCTCATCCAAAGGTAGATCTTCTTGTATGGTATGAAGTTTTCTTTGTGTTGGTATTGAGGAATGCTAAGAAGGGGCATGAATCAATGTTTGGTTATTTTTCTTTTAATTAACCAATTTCAAAACCATAAGATAATTGCAATGAAAAGTAAACAAGAATAAAATAAATAAATCATCCACAAACTAATGACACCATGATTTTTGCGTGTAACCCAATTAAGAGAAAAACTACGATGGATATGGAAGCCATAAATATCTCAACAGAAATATAGACAACATGGTTAAGGGTGAGTTACAAAATGAAAGGAACTATTCCTGGAGCACACTTTTGAATGCTCACCGACTATAGGCACCGATAGTATAGAGCTAGTGATATTAAGCACATAAATTCATGGTTGGATTTACACACAACTAGTTTGGTCTAGACTCATTACACACTCATACTCAAATCATTTTGGTATGGATAACAACAATTTTATATTGGAGATCGGTTACACATTTTTTTAGGGTCTCATTTGACATGAAATAAACTTGTATACCAATGATGGTATATATCTATTTAACAACCTCATAAATTGATATAGATGAAATATATGTAATACTATGATGCTAAGTGTAAATGTGATCTATAATGTGTAAACTATTGATATATTCGTGTATCAATATAGAGGAGATCTATAATACACCAAGAAATGCATTTATTGCATTTGTAGATGCATGCCTACCAATTCAATTTTGTATAACTAGCAACATTTTCTATCTTTGTATCAGGGAAGTGAACCAAATCAACAGTGAGCCACCCTGTGTATTATCAACTAGTTAATACTTGAGATTTAACCCTCTCTATGGATTTTCCCATCTTTGCAATTGTTTAGTTTTAACAGATTTAAATTATGTTATGTGGACAATTAGTTAAATATTTTAAATTATTCAATTGTATAGTGATTCATCCCTCCCCTCTCATTATATCACATGTTCAACAATTGGTATCAGAGCTAGTTACTTTGGAAGAGTCTAATCGCTCAAAGGAGATTTGGGAGGTTGAACATTTGACATCAAAATCCACCATGGATAAGAATGAATTCTTATCCATATATGAAAATATGGAATCTGTTGAAGATGAAAATAAATTCATATTAGAAAATCTTTAGATGGTAAATGACTGCATTCAAAAATTGAAAGAGCAGATCAAGAAGTTAAAATCTAGACACAAGGAAGTAAGCACTGATTTCAAGTTGGCAAAAGAAACTATCATCAATCTAAGAACCAAATGTGAGGAAGATGAAAAGACCAAGAAGCTTCTAAAAACCATAATTAAGATAAAATCTGATGAATTCAAAAAGATGGTACAAGAAATCTTATCCCTAAATATTCAAATCAGAATGAAACCAAGAAGAGAAAAGAAAAGATCAAGACCAGTTTGGAGGAGCTAGATAAGAATCTGAGATTTCAAAGACCTCTAAAAGATAAGAAAGGGCTTGGATCTGATACTGGTGAATGCTCTCTTAGATCAATCAAGGAAGAATAACTAGTTTTGGTAAGTACAGACAAAAATACGCCTGATCAATTGATAAATGTAAGTCTCTAGTAAAACCCCATATAAGTATGAATCCACATACTTTTAATGGCTACTGTTTCAAACACAATAAATCAAGGCATAAAACAATAAATTGTATAAGTGATACTAATTTGAATAATAGATATTTTACTATTAGATGTTTCAACTACAATATTTTTGGTCATAAAGAAACTCATTATAGGAAGCCTAGTAATGACAACAAATTTTTTTACTGGATACTGTTATACATATTTTCTATATGGTCATAAATCTAACTAGTGTAGGTCAAGACAAAAGAAATAGGGTAGCCAATGTTTCAAATGTAAAAAATTTGGTCCAATAGAAAGATATTGAAGATCAATTGATGCTAAATAGTCATAAACTATTAGGATCAAGCAGTACTAAGAGGGGGGGAGAATCAGTATTGGAACACTTTTAATCTTATTAAACCAATTCAAACTTAACCATGCAATAACTAAAATAAGAACATGCACATAAAGTAAATAACTCATAACACCATGATTTGTTCTTGAGGAAACCTTGACCAAGGGAAAACCTTGGTGGGGATGGTACCCACAAATGATGCACTAAAAAGTATTGTGTCAATATTAGGAGACCTTTCCCTATTATGAGTAGAATATTACATTAGTACAAGTCCTTGTTAGAGGAAATAACCTATTAGGAGTCTATAATGTTGTTAGGGGAGAATAACATTGTTAGGGGAGAATACAATATGAATCTCATTGATCTTACAAAGGACTCACTATCCAATCTTTTAAAATATATTACAATAACAAGAAATGAACTAGAACAACATCTGCTATGCCAAAATAGCTCTAGTTGAGGTTCACAACAATAATCAAAGAATCTCCACTTTTCTTAGTCATAAATAAATCATCATCTATCCACTTCTCCCTTCACAACTCAAAGCCTTCATATATATATATATATATATATATATATATATATATATATATATATATATATAAATACACACACACACACACACACACACACACACACACACACACACACAAACACACACCCGAGCATCTTAATTTCTTTGTTGGCTCACCTATTCTCCACTAAATGTGTCCTTATAATTTGTTCACAAAAAAAGGATATCATGCAACCTTACACATTATAAGATAGGTTAGATCTTATCATAATTCATAAATCATATCACAAAATAACTTATGTTATTATCCCAATTATTGCATCTACTCAGGTGCCCTATTTTCAATGCATACCGTGCACACACAAATTTAGAAGCAAGTAACTTTATCTAGACAAAGCCAAAACTCAAGATATCTTAGAAGAAGATTTATTACATCTCATACAACATATATGTATGTTCATATACCAAAAGGATAAGTATCGCATGATCTTTCACCAAAATAGTATGACTATTTTCTAGAAACTATATCTTTAGTTAGGCATCTATCACTTAACTGAATATGAAAAACTTATTTCCACTTTAGGAGATCATCACTGAGGTATGTGTTGGTACCAATGACAACATATACACCTTTAAACACTACACACTTTCCAACAATCTCCCCCTTTGGCATTGATGGAAACACTTGGTGAAAAATGACAAAGTGTTCAATATCAAACTACTGTTTATACACCCCCAATACATTTTTCACAACTACTACTCCCCCTTTGCAATCAATGGAAAATGTATATACAAAAATATATCTATATACATGGAAAAAAATTGGGACTTCTCATCATAACTTATACCATGCGAAGTATGTCTTGGAAAGAGGTTTCCAATACCTTTACATATGCTTCCACTACCATCTTCAATGTTTGACCAATCTAAATTAGACCATTCAGTGTAAAAGATGAGATCTCAACTTCCTTTAGTACTATAGGCATAGATCCATCAAAATATTTGTTCGCTATCTCCATATCGTCAAGATGCTTCTTCAAAATTAATAGTTTAGGTGTAATCAACTTCTCAACTCACCAAATATTCTCAACACTCTTGACTTTTCAGTTTGTAGCACACTTATTTTGTCCAATAATTCAGACACTTCCTTGTCCAACTCAGTAACTGATTACGAGGAGGACCCAAAATTCTTCACCAAGTTGTGCAAAGTCTTCTCATTATTATGAATTATGCCCACTACATTTTGCACATACTTAGAAGGATTTATGCAATAGTTGTATATCTTGTTCCCATGCTC
Source organism: Chamaecyparis obtusa (assembly GCA_027943335.1). Lineage (NCBI taxonomy): Eukaryota > Viridiplantae > Streptophyta > Pinopsida > Cupressales > Cupressaceae > Chamaecyparis > Chamaecyparis obtusa. The sequence continues at coordinate 59,877 of BSBK01004313.1, read as the reverse complement.
AATGTAGGTCCTTATTCTAGAGATAGTGGTATCTAGTATGCCTAAGTCCCACTTTATTGACTTGCATATCTCTTCAAAATTCTTCCCCATAAATTATTTTTCAAATTTCATAGTTATGGCCTTCTCCAAAGAAGTGAAGTGCATACCAAGGTCATCAAGGACTTTCCCAAAGTTTTCTGCTGCATCATTACCTTGGAAGGTAAGAGGTATGGGTAAAATTTATTAATTTTGTCCACTACCCTGTCCATTATCTTGACATTATTCTCAATTTCCTACTTAGATATTTCCTTAAGCTTAGTAAAGGCCATAAGGATTAGCTTCATTAGCTCAGCCTCATCTGTTTCATTGACATTGGTGATTAGAGGCTTGTTAGACTTCAATTTGTTGGAAACTGCAATTGAAACAATTTTTGTATTGTCATTGATGTCAAACCTTAACTGGTAAGACTGTTGCTACTTAGGAAAGTACTATATCTATGGTGAGAAGGGAAAGAAAGGTTGGTAACAATAGCACCTAAGTAAAGGTTGAGTTATCTTGATACTACAAAGTGTACTTGATTATGTTGTACAATGATGAGACAATGTATTGTTTATCTTAGTAAGATTGAAGACTAAACTGGTAGGCTTAACCGAGAAAAAATGAAGAAATCATGTTTAAGCCGAGTTATGATAGAGTCGACCGAGTTAGTGGATGCCGAGAAAAAATATAGTATCGACCGAGTATCAGTAAATTGTCGAGGAAGATAATATTTTCTGAGGAAATAGTTTTAGTAGTGACCGAGCATTTTACATGGAGACCGAGTGGATGATCATAGTATTGACCGAGCATCAACAATTTTATATTTGAAGAGAATTTAGATTTGGAGCTAACATTATTGAATTCTTAGATTATGTAAAATGTGTTGACTTTATTTATTGATTGTATGGAAGCTTTTAATACTTTGTAAAACATTTGATTGTAAATCTTTATGAGATTTGAGATGATTCTAGAAGAGGAGACGAAGAACATGAAGTGGGTAGATTCAATGTATTTGACCTAACCCTAAGATCTATGAAGGAGAATAAGTGGCAAAAGAAAATTTAACCTAACAGAGGAAAGTATTAAGGGAACCGAAGCATTAGGTATGTGTATGCATGGGTGAAGTAGATGTTGGAAGAATAGTAAAGTTTTATTGATTGTATAAGAGAAAAGGCTGAAGGAAAAGTGTGGTGATTGCTTGCATGATGCTTCCTTAGCTACTGGTGCTCCAGGTGGATCAACTTAGTCAACTGAAAGAATCCCCTTCCTTTCTATAGTGGCTCAGCAACTGGTTATGGAACTGAGCAAAGGTGACATTGGTACTAGCTAAGATGCTACTATTGATAGTGCTACTGAGTCCTAGATCAATAATAACTGGGGCAGGACCAACTATAGCTATCATTCAATGACTACTATCTTTGCAAGTGCTCTACGGGGCAATTGGTTTTGTGGGCCCCTCCCACCCCTGCATGCATGTAGGGATGGTTTACCTCATGCACGTGATGCATGCCCTTTTTTCTACAGTTGGTCCTTTGCACCAACTAGAGTGTGAAGGAAAGTTCCAAGCAAATTAGAAGTGGAGATGGAAAAGTTTCAAAGTCAGTAAACTAGCATTTGTGTACAGAATTGGATCTGATATTTTCAAAGTGAGTTGTATGTTTTTAGATCAATACTACTACTACTTTCTAACCATTTTAATAGTCAAAATCCTTTTAACAGAGGTTGACCTAACAGTGATATGTTAAATCCTTTGAACAAGGTTGCATTCTAATGGAGTGTATGTAAGTCCTTTGACAAGGCTCACTTTTAACAAGGTGATTGAAATCCTTTAACCGAGTCACACTTGATAGTGTGTATTGTAACCTTTGACAGGGTTGGATTTTAACTGAGCTCACTTTAGAAGAGTGAAAATAATAGTAGCATGTTACAAAGTGGCTTTTCCCATATTGGGTTTCCACTATAAATCCTGGTGTCAATACTTGTGTGAATGTTTTGGGTTTGAACATTTTTGTGTTTTACAAGTTAGATACAGCTGGGTAGTGGACTGTTGAGTTATATGTTTCTATTATTGAATGAGTGATGATTGATTTTGTTTTGGTTGCTTGATCTAATTTAAAGAAAAGTTATTTTATACATCAAGACCTGAGAACAACTGATTCACCTCCCCTCTCTGTTGTTCTAAATCATATTAACACAATTTTCAAACAATGTAAAATCTTGCATTTCCTTACAAAATTGAAACATCTATGTGCTATCCTAAGATTGAGAAAATTCATTGCCAGAAGCCCAGAAAACCTGGCTAAAATCTTAGAGATTTTATTTAAATTTAGCAAGCCCTAATTAAAAAACTAGGATTGAGAAAACCCTAAATACATTTGTCTTCATTAAAACCCTAGGTCATTCTTTTTGGTTCTATTTAGGTGTTACTTTTTATAGATCACTTAAGTCCTAAAGGCACATTTGTTTTAAAAAATATCACCAAGCGGGGTCATGTTATCAATACTTTATATTACCTAGGCCCGACCCCTTTTTAATTTTTCATAAGTCTAAGCCCGGTGATATTTCTAAATATTCCTAAGTCCTAACTATTGGAATTAGGAGAGATAGATACTAAGAGGGGAGGGGTGAATCAGTGCCTTTAAAACTTTCCTTGCAAAACCTTTCAGATCTATAACTGAATACTTGTGATAACCGATCAAAACGACTTGAATACAATTGCATAAATCAATCATCTAGTTAACTTCAAAAAGTAAACAACATGAAATCAATATGAAAATCACATAACACAAGTATTTTGGTAATGCAAAATCCCTTGTTAGAAGGTAAAAACTATGGTGGGGATGTCACCCATAAATTCTTCACTACTACAGATAGAAAAGGTTTGCATGTTAAGGCTACAAGTTTGATCACTTATGGTGATCTTATCCTGTTAGGAGTAACATATTAGATCAACTAAATCTACCTAATTATAGGATTTAACAACACTAAATGAAGTGTGTACTCGGTTAAGATATTTATACAAAGACTATTAAGTCTACTTGGTTAAGAGATTTCACCAAAAAGTCTATCACAATTGTCAGAAAGTAATAGGCAATTATCTGCTAGTTGACAACTCAATTGTCTGAAATAGATCTATAAGTGCTTATCAAAATATCACCTTATTTGTGATGGTTCTCTACTCTATTCTGCTCAGTAAACTGATTGTCTTGAAGTTAGGCAAATTCTTCAAGTGCTCTGTGATTCATATATATCAGTTCAACAACCTCTTAAAATGGTGCGAACATATACAATATATAGTGTTCTATTTTGCCTCTTTAGCAAAAATTAGGATATAAAAATAATCATAACCCTAAGATCTACGGTGCAAAATAACCTAGATCAACTATTACAAAGAAGATAAACATTACATTTAATGAGTATCTTTTACAATAAATGCTCCTCGATCTTGGTAAACCATTTTATGATCTATTGTAACCATCTGCATAGAATAATGTGCCATTTCAGATTACTATGCCATTTTTTGTTATCATCAATAAACACTGTATAATCTGCTCGGTGTATACTGTGATGCTCAGTGTTTACTGATCATTGATGTTAGTGTCACTAGTGCTCGATAAACTATGTGATGCTCGGTGTAAAAGGCTTTACCAACTACTCTGTCTTACTTCTGGTTACCGACTACCTCAATATAAGTAATCGACTGACCTATTTAACATCCTTTGATACTAATGACAACCTTGAATGCTCAATAGAGATTAACAATCTCCCCCTTTGGCATTAGTATCAAAACTTCGAATGTATATAGACAAAATGTTTCTATATATTCCTTATATCTCTGCCATATACATATCCACAAAAGTTTTTGAGTACAAAGTACTCCCCCTTGATGCATGCTCCTGGTAATATGTAATATACATAGCAAAACTATACTTATTTGGCATATACATGTTTTCCCCCTTTTTGATAATAATGCCAAATGCAAAAAAATAAAATAATGTATACTTACATCTTATCAAAAATGTTTGGATGGGTTTTCTTTATAGACTCCAAGAGGTTGTCCCACTCCTCTTGCAAGTTGGTAAGAGAAATATGCTCAAGACCAACTTGTGAATGCATGTCAAAGATATTATCCAACACTAAAATCTCAGGTGTTGCAACAAGTTGCTCAGCATTGACAATGTGAGCTTCAAAAAATTTTAGGTAAGGAGTGAGTTCTATTTGTAACTCTGTAACCTAATCGGTGATGTGCGCTTCTTGTTTCCTTAAATCTTCTATCAGCCACTGGAGTTCTTGAACTCGATGAATATGCTTTAAGAAAGAAGTTGGCTCAGTGATAGCTACTTGTGCACTTAATTGTATCTCTACTTCTAAACCTTTTATCTTTTCACTAACTTCTACAGTGAAGGTGTCTGAAGTACAAAGCTTGATGAGAAATTGATAGATTATCTGGGTAATAGATTTTACCTCGGTAATGATCTCAAATAATTTTACCTTGTTTAGTGCCACTTCTATGCTAATCCTTGCTATCAATTTGTTCTAAATCTTTGATTCTGCCCATTCTTCAATTCTTTTGTCTGCATCTATATCAGGGGCATTGATTTTGTCGGTGAGTGTGGCAAGTTGGTCTAAGATGGGAGTATTCTCATCAATATTTGTTTCTAGTATGATTTGTTGCAGAATATCCCTCACATCATTTAACACTTCTTTACATTTGTGTTCTTTCCTTAACTTCTCTTGTGCCACTTTTCTTGAACATAATACCCCATATCTAGTTAGTTCCTCGGGGCTTAGGGTTCTTGAGTCAAATTCTGGTATAATTATAACTTCATCAATGGTGACCGACCCTTTGAATTTCTTCTTCTTCTTCTTTGGTGCAAGAGGTGACTTCTTTTCACTTACAACAATAGATTTTTCTCCACTTTTCAGAGTATCTGTCCTAATTGACACCGTATCATCCTTCTTCTAATCCTCAGTAGATGGTGTAGGAGTCTTAGTTGTAGTGTCAGGTGGGTTCACCTCAATCAAATTTATTTCTTCTAGTTCCTTTGTTTCTGTAGACTGTGCCTCTATTTTTTTAGGCTCATTTGTATCTATGGGTTGCTCGGGTGCTTGTATCTCAGTTGTATCTTTATTTGGCTCAGGATGAGGAGCGTTGGGTTGTACTTGTGAAATTATTTCAACTACCTCTACAAGTACAGATAGTTCACTCGATAGAGATATGAGCACACTATCAGTGTCTAATGCTTCATCTTTGTATGGTGCAATTGTCACATCTTCATCATCCTCATCATCAGGATCACCATTAGTGATGTCCTTAATGAGTGCATCATCATCAGTTTTCTTTTGCAAGTGGATCTTTACTTGACCCTGTGCATCCTGTGAAATTTTGATTTCTTCCTTTTGTTCAGTGATATCAATTACCTCAATAACTGATATACCAGTGTCCTCTATTTTCTTTCCCTTGTCATCATCAATAAAAATACCTTTACCTTTTGTACTGTGTCTCTTCTTAGATAGTTTTAGGAATGCTTCCTATTTTGCTTTCTCTTCTCCTTTCAAAATTGATGTCCATAGAGAATCACATATGACATCCATATCATCCACATTCTCATCCATGATCTGCATAGCTCTATTCTTGACTAGAAATCTAGCCTGATACTTTGTCATGTATTCACTTACCACATCATAGCTAAAGTGTGAGGCTGCATGACTTAGTGACCGTTCTATTTTCCTTTTCTCTGTATCTAGTGCAATAGCCCATCTCTCACTTATTTTGTCATCAAGTTCCTTCAGCAATTGACATGCGAATTCCATTGGTACTTTCTTGAACTTAATCATCATCTGGATGATAGCATGTTCTAGCTTTGTCTTGTCCTCAATTGACATTTTGTCAAATTTGCCTATGCCTAGATTAGTAAGATTTCCATTCTCAATTATATCTTCAATTATTTCTTCTATTGTACTTTCCCTATTACGAACTAACTTGAATTGATCGAGATCATTTTCAATGTCAGTCTCCTCTATATATTCTTTACTTCTTATGTATTTCCTCTTTTTCTTCAGTGTCTCAACTACTTTCTTGGTCTTTCTGTTAACATATTTTCATGTCAGTGTAGCTGCTCTTCTTTTTGATACTTTTACTACTTCTACTTGCTCGGTGGATTATGTAGTAGTTGACGAATGTGTCCTTACTCCTTTAGGTTCTGGTAGCTGCATATCTTGTTCATCATTTGTGGGAGGAGCTGGTGTGTGATCCTTTTCTTTATCTGACTCGGTTTCCTTGCTATCATAAGGCTTGTTAGCCAACTCTAACTAACCTTCAGTTTCTTCTTTAACCAGTGACTCCTTAGGTGAGTCAGATGCATTTCCATATTTGGCTAAGAGATCTTTTCTCATTTTCTTCGCTCTTCTACACATTTTTCTAATCTCTATGTCTGTAGTGATTCGTGACTTAGCTTCCTCATATACACCAAACCTACTAGCAGTGATGTCTATCGGTAATTCCAGCAATGCATTAATAGATTTCAAAGTGAAATCATGATTCATTTCATATCCCATCAGTGCTAGCCATTTTATTCTTGGTTCTACTACCTTTATCATTGAGTGGTCTGTGCTAACTACAAAACATATGTCATCTTCAAATTTACTTACTAATTCCTTTGGAATTCTACTCCTTTGTTGCATTTTTGTTTGAAATTCCTTGAAATATGCATTGAATTCCTTATTCAAGTTATTTCCTAGACTTTTCATCATTTCACCGATTTGTGCAGTTATTGGTTTGTCTGATTGTCAGTTTACTTTACCGATACCTGGTACATATTTTTGCAAATAGAAAAATGTACAGACAAGCAGTGATCCGTACTTACATGTATTGGACTTCTTTTCCTTAATTGTCTTCATATTATCATGTAGTTGGTGTAGTAGCAGTTCTGCAAGATCTACCTGGTGATCTTTCTTCATAATTTTGTAGGCCATGTCCACGGCGCTGCAGGGTAGACTATTTGGTCTGGTAGATTAAAATATCTTGTACCTAATGACATGAGCTATGAATTTTACTACTGGATCTTTGATAGTTGATATTTTCAGTGCCTTATCATCCCATTGATCTCCAATGTTCTTTTCAATGTCAGGATGAGACAAACTATGAAAGGCTTTGGCTTTGTCGGATGTAGGGTACCCAGTAACCCTACTAATAATCTTCTTCATGACCTTAACAGGTTTATCTAACCAAAATTTTCCATCATGAAATTTGCTTAGCACAATTCTTATCCAGTCATTGTGGAATGATTGTGGGAAGTGTACAAAACACACTAACCCTGATTCTCCAATCTTCTTATACTTGGGTTTAATCTTTCCATCTGGTCCACAAACTTGTTGATAAGAAACATTAGTCTCAAAATCACATACTTCACCAATTTTGCAATGAATATAGGCCCTAACATCTTCTGTCAACAAAACCCTATCTGGAATACTAGAAAATGCACCCATATCATCTGTTTGTGCTGCGACCTTAGGATGAGGTTTGAATTTCTCCTCGGAAAAATGTGCTCTCATAATTAATTCTACTTCCTTCTCAATGTTCTGTGATTTGTTTGCAGTTGATGTCGATGCCATAAATTGTTTCTAGGGTTTTGGCAAACAATAGATAACTAGTGTTTGGTAGGCAGATGAACTTACTCATTATTGTCGAAGAATTGTTGTCAGTTTGATCTACAGTAGCTTTGAATCTGTTCTAAAAATCTTTAGCTCAAACTCTTCTTTGTAAAATCTCCTTTCTTCAAAATCACAATGTAACAATGAACTCTATTTTCACGTATTTATAGATTTTTTGATATTCCCACTCAAACTTTGGTGCATTAAATGTGTGACCTAACTTCTGATACAAAACAACTGTCAACTCGGTAATGTCTAAAATTTCCTTTTCTCGGTTAACATAGAATTTCTTCATCGGTTTGCACTATTGTTGGTTAACCTTGTATAGTGATTACCGACGGGTAACCAACTCACGTTTCTTCTTTTACCGACTATGTGACATTTGTAAACTTACAACACATAAACCATAGTGCATCTTCATTCATGTAGATTTGGTATTTGTACATCATATATAAGGAACTATATGTAAAATGTGATCATTTAAAATGTCAATTCCATACATACCTTTGTCATCTTAAGTGGAGGTACCGATGTTACCCAATCCAGTGGACAAGGTTTCACCGACAGTGTTACTTGACTCAGCATTCTCATTAGATTCCTTCTTCCACATTGTGTTCCTTAACTTCATAATTTTTGCAATGTTATATCCACTCTAAAATATATGGTTTTCATCTTGTGCTCAGTCTTTGTAGTTCTTGCTTACATGACCGACCTTGTGATAGTGCATACATGCCATTCCTGCATTTGTCCAGTTTCTTGAGTGTCCAATCCAACTCTTTCTATAATATTTTTCTACAATATGTCCATACCGACCACATACAACATAATTATTCCATGTATTATAATCCCAAACATATGAGTTACCTTATCTCTTCGGTTGATATGGCTTTCATTGTAGTTTCTCTTTAGGTGTCCAGACTTGTTTCATTTTTGTCTTGCAGTCCCTTACAATGTGACCATGCTTATTACAAGTATAGCATATTTTCTCCTTAGTAGTATTATTAGCAATGTCATTCTTCTTAGCTCTACATTCATAAGCTGGATGTCCAAACTTACCATAGTAATAACAATATCCATTGAATTTAGGAATGATAGGAGGTTTACCTTGTGCTTTGCTTCTGCACACATTAGATGTATGTCCTAGTTTTCCACAGTGGTAACATGTCATCACTTTAGGTTTCTGACTTTGATTGTTGTTGACTTTTTCAGCTTGTTGTGATGATTCTCCTTCACCGGTGTAGCCTATACCAGCAATGCTTCTGAATCTTCTTTGATTAGTCAGGAAATCATCAATATTTTTAGAACTGTCCTCAGCTATCTTCATCATCTCATTGTGTTGCTTTTGTGTCTTTATTTCATTTTTCAATTTTTCATTATCTTCTCTGAGTATTGCAACATCTTCAAGTCTTCTTGATAATTCTCCATTTACTTGGTTCATTTCTTGATTAACTGTCATCATCTGATTTGATACTTGGAAGTGACGATCAGTGAGTCTCTGTATTTCATTTTCTTTTGCTTGAAGTTGTTCAGTCATCAGTCTTCGGTCTTCAATAGCCATATTCTTATCTTGTTTAGCTTGTCTACCATTGTTCATGATTTCCACCATTCTCACCATTTGAGATTCATGACTGATTTGGAGTGCTTTCACTTGCTTAGATAGATGTTGATTCTTTTTAGATAAATCAGAGATTATGCTTTCGGATCCATCAGAGATGCTTCCAGAGCTTGATCCAATATGATCAAATATTTCATCAATAGGTTCTTCATGATAACTAACTTCATTCAGCTGAATTGCAAGGTTCTTCCTTTCAACCAGTAATTTCTTAAGTTCTTCCTTAGCTTGTTTGTACTGTTCCACAAACATTTGCATTTATATCTTCTGATTCTCAATAGTCTTGTCAAGCTTGTATCTCTCCATGACTTAGATCTTTACCCTTCAATGGTTAGACTGTTCAACAAGAGAACTGAGCTCTGATACCAATTGTTGGAATTAGTAGAGATAGGTACTGAGAGGGGAGGGGTGAATCAGTGCCTTTAAAACTTTACTTGCAAAACCTTTCAAACCTATAACTGAATACTTGTGATAACCAATCAAAATGACTTGAATACAATTACATAAATCAATCATCTAGTTAACTTTAGAAAGTAAACAACATGAAATCAATATGACAATCACATAACAAAAGTATTTTGGTAATGCAAAAACCCTTGTTAGAAGGTAAAAACTACGGTGGGGATGACACCCAAAAATTCTTCACTATTGCAGATAGAAAAGGTTTGCCTGTTAAGGCTACAAGTTTGATCACTTCTGGTGATCTTACCCTGTTAGGAGTAACATATTAGATCAGCTAGATCTACCTAGTTATAGGATTTAACAACACTAAATGAAGTGTGTACTAGGTTAAGAGATTTATACAAAGACTATTAAGTCTACTCGGTTAAGAGATTTCACCAAAAAATCTATCACAATTGTCAGAAAGTAATAGGCAATTATCTACTAGTTGACAACTCAATTGTCTGATATAGATCTATAAGTGCTTATCAAAATATCACCTTATCTGTGATGGTTCTCTACTCTATTCTGCTCGGTAGCCTTCACTAATTCTGCTCAATCTAATATCCTCTATACTCTGTTCTACTTGGTAAACTAATTGTCTTGAAGTTAGGCAAACTCTTCAAGTGCTCCATGATTCATATATATCAGTTCAACAACCTCATAAAATGGTGCGAACATATACAATATATAGTGTTCTATTTTTCCGCTTTAGCAAAAATTAGGTTACAAAAATAATCATAACCCTAAGATCTACGGTGCAAAATAACCTAGATCAACTATTACAAAGAAGATAAACATTACATTTAATGAGTATCTTTTACAATAAATGCTCCTTGATCTTGGTAAACCATTTTATGATTTGTTGTAACCGTCTGCATAGAATAATGTGCCATTTCAAATTACTATGCCATTTTCTATTATCATCAGTAAACACTGTATAATCTGCTTGGTGTATATTGTGATGCTCAGTGTTTACTGACCGTCAGTGTCAGTGTCACTGGTGCTCGATAAACTATGTGATGCTCAGTGTAAAAGGCTTTACCAACTACTCTATCTTACTTCTAGTTACTGACTGTCTCAATATAATTAACCAACCGACCTGTTTAACATCCATTGATACTAATGAAAACCTTGAATGCTCAATAGATATTAACACTAACCACTTTATTTCCTAATGTTTTGGTGCTTCATTTAGCCTTGAATCTGACATCTTGATCGAACGGTTTTCGCATAACCGCAAGGAATCTTTTCAAGGTATGTGATCATGTGACAACCACTGATCTTACTTTATTCCTAAACACTTACAACAAGTAGAACTGCTGCTAGGTGTATACACATGGGCATTTCTGATTGGCTATAATATTTGGTGACATGGAGACTGTCGACAAGGCTACCACTCAGCAAGAAAAATTTATATGTTTGCTTGCCAGATTTTATGACTTTAAAATTTTTCATTGGTTACATACAGTGGGGCCATTTTTAGAAGGATCTGTCAAACTAAGAGTTTGTAGTAGATCTAACGGTCGTTGCATGTTTTCATGGAATATTTTCAAGCTATGCAATCATGAGACAGTCATTGATTTCACTTTATTCCTAGGCGTAAGAAAAGGGTGGGTCCACTGCCAGGTGTACACACATGGCCGTTGTTGATTGGTTGAAGGTCTTTGCTGATGTGGAAAATGTCAGTAGCACTGGTGCTTGGTAGGAAAATTTTACATGTCCACTTGCTGGATATTGCAACATGGACATTCCTGATTGGTCGAAGCAAAGTGGGGCTAATTACTTAAGGTATCAATAGCAAAGGGAAGATCTAACAGTTGTCACATGTTCGCATGGAATATTTTCAAGCCATGCGATCATGTGACAACCATCAATTTGGTATCAAGGCCACCATGCCTTACTTTATGTCTAGTCATAAAGGAAAAGAAATGGTAACCGTCCGATGAAGGATCTAATGATGGAGATAAATCGAAGGTATCAAGTGGGTCCTGGTTGATGTGATTAAGGGACTGCCATCGATACATATTGATCGAACGGTTGTCGCATGTTCACATAGATTTATTTCAAGCCTTGCAATCATGTGACAACCATTAGATTATTTTTTAAAGAAGATGAATGGTCCAAATTCAAACTTGAGCACAGTTGATGTAAAATTCAATTTTCCCATTGAACGATGACAGTTCAATTTCTCAAAGAAGTAATGGCTTGATCGTGTGAAGTAAATTGCTGAAAGGATCAGTTTTGATTGCTGATATATTGAAGATTTACACATTCCTAGCAACACAACAAGATAAAATTTGCAGAGAACTGGGTGAGAATATTTGCAGAGACTGGTTGATGTTCCCTGAGAAAGTTCTAAAAAAAGGTTGGTAGATATCTCTGTGAAATATTTTCCTATTAAGTAGCATTATAATTCTGACATGTTTCTTCTGCACATAATTGTAAGAAATTTCAAACCCTAAAATGGCTCCAAGGAAGGAATTATCTGGTGAAACTAATTATAGTAAGAGGGGTTTGCATGAGGATTTACTATAGTTATTACCCAGTTCAATGACTAATACAATAAAGGAAAAGCAATTGACACCGAAGGAACCTAGGGTAAAACTAGTAGATGGTTTGTATGACACAGGGAATTACATAAGGGATGCTAAGATTGGCACACACAATGCAAGTGGCATTTATGATACCACTAGTTTAGCATTGTTCAAAGTAGGTTTTAGCCAGAGAAATGCCCCTCCTCCTAACAACAATATATCACAGTTTGACTTAGGCAAGCTTGTGGTACCCAACATTTTCATAGATGTAGATTTAATGATACAAGTTGCAAGGAATTATGACCCAATTACTAGGGTAATTAGGGATATCAAAGGAAAAATTTTTTATAAACATCTCTGCTAAAGAGATAAGGAGGGTTTTTAAGCTAAGTGAGCCCTCCAATGACCTAGAAAAAATTGATTTTGAAGAGTTGAACCAAGTATATAATGCACAAAGAGATTATCTTAGAAGTGGTCCTGTAAAGGAGTTTTGTGACAAGATTGGGAATATGATTACTATGGGAACAAGTACACAGGAGCCTTTCAAGATAGATTATTTTAATTTGAGGGCAAGAGGTGCATACTGGTCATTATGTCAAGTCTTTGGAGAAGATGTGGAGGAAATAATGCTAGTACATTTTATGTACATGATGGTCTAAATTTTACACCCATACTTATCAGTAACTTTTGAATATGCCCTATACATTGCTGATCTAATTCATAATGGATTAGTAGGAATCTAGAAAAACAAAGTTGACAAGCCTTTCTGTTGGTATTCTTTTATGATGTATATGTTCTTATTTAGGGGTGCAGATTAATTTGAGAAGGAGATGGATTTATTAAAACAAAAGGGTGGTGAAGACATGCTAGTCCAATTATGGAACCTCACCATGACATGGGATAGGGAGGATCATAGTCTCATTAATTTTGATAGATGCTTTGCATCCAAACTAAGGAGATTATTTCTCCTTGAAAGCCCAAGAATCCCAATTGCCTTAACCAAACTTATCAGGCCTAAACAATTTTCTTAGGGCCTCAAAATTGTGCATAATTGGGGGGATGTCATTTTTTACCCTATTTCTATTATTATCAGATTTTATGATTTCAGGGGGGCTCCATTCATTTTAGCATATCAAGTGCCTCTCAAGATTGGTATTGTAGAATTCATCAAAAAATTGGGAGACATTGAAGAGAACACTCTCTTAGGAAAAGGTAGAGGAACTTTGTTCCCAAATGTTACAATTGCACATCAATTTATAATCACTAAAGGGGGCTAGCTCTATATGAATCAATTCCTTGCACCATATCATATGGCCACTTTAGTGGTTAGGACAGTAGACCCAGAGGGGTTTTACAATGAAATGTTTAAGATAAAGGTTAGGTGCTCATTAATAGATAATATTTTTAACTTCCTTGAGGATCTTATTAAAAATATCCTTGATATACAAGAACAAGAAGTCAGAAAAGAGAAATGGCTGGTATACAAGAAGACCTTGGAGTTTGTCCAGTAGTTTGATAAGGGATATGATCCCTTAAAGAGCATAAATCCCATGGGTAAAAAGATAGATACTCTCATGGAACATTTTTAGGAGATTTATCAAACCCTCAATGAGAAAAAGGAGAAAGCCATGATGGACAACCCACAGAAGGCTAGAACACTATTGAGAAAGCCTACATTTGCAAAGGTTTTACCCTCGGGTAGATACATGGTGGAGAAGAGAACTAGTTACAATGTGATAGTACCAGATCTTGACAAGCTGAAACAAACAAAGAAGAAGGAGGATATCCCTTCCACATCACAATAGGTAGAGAAGCACAAGGAGGTTGTGGAAGTTTCAGATTCACCTCAAGATCAACCTGCTGAAAATGTCCCTAATTCCCCACCTCCCACCAAGATGAAAAAGCTAGAAGAGAGACCTCAACATGTTGAGGAAGTTTACTCTCCTTCCCAATCACCTCTGAATATCATTGATAACCAATAGGTTACAGAGCAGATCCAACAATTAGGATCTCTAGGTCAAAATTTTATGACCTATGAGGAAATTAACGAGGGAGTGTCAGAGCCACCAAAAGAACCTAAACTAGGTCTAATAGTGGGAGAGATGTAGGTAGACATTGAATTGGACCCTATAATCAAACAATCTTTTCATGAATTTTTAGCTGATGATGCCTTTGTGAAGGCTAGAGCATTCATGCAATTCTTATGGAAATTGAACATCAGTCAGTTTGAAGAAACTTGTGAAAAAAGGCATGAGGAGAATCTAGATAAGGACCTCAAGATCATTGAGGATGAGGTAAGGAAAGAAATGAAAGATAGGTTTGAGAAGGTCACTCCAGAATAGGGGAGAGACTTAGTGAGGAACTCAGGAGTGCTCATCCTCCTAGAGTGGGACATAGCTGATGCAGTGGTTCTAGATGCAATTAGAAAGTAGACCACTCCTATTCATAAAACTAAGGAGGAAGCAGAACATGCCATTAAGGGAGTCACTGTCAGCAATGAACATTAGGCTTTGGTCATGTGGTCCCTGAAGAAGAATGGAAGTAACAAGGGAAAGCATATTACTAGGGGTGATCTCACTGGTAGCCTAATAGTCAAGAGGGTCACTGACACTTCCATAATTGAGGCATCAGGCATGGTGGTAGAAACAACTCAACTAACACAAAGGGTGGAAGAAAAAGAGGCTAAGGAAAAGAAGGAACTCACACTGAGATTGGAGATACTATTGAAGGCTTATGGGGAGCTAAGGCAGAGTATATATGAAAAGGATACTTTAATTGCAGACTTGAAGAAGAGGTTAGGTGAGCAGGGCCAAATTCAAGTATCAAGGAAATTGCAAATTTCTTCTTCCCCTACTGGACCTTCTTCTTCAAGCCCTATCATTGAATACCCCCTCTCCCCTCTTCCCCCTTCTGTAGGTGATGAAGACATAGAGAAAAGGGAAAAACAAAGGTATGAGAAGAAAATAAAGGACGCAATCCTACATTTTGTTTCTAATGAAAAACCAAGAGAGGTTTACAGAGTTGCTAAGAAACTATCTGACATTTTGATCTCTTTTAAGAAAGAGATAGCTACTATAGACCCAATTTTGGAAAAGTGGGCTGCTAGAAAGAATAGGTTGAAGTCTTTCTTTGATTTTCTTGTAGATCAATGCATTGTTGATATCCAATTAAAAAATACTTATAAATTTGTTAAGGACCTTTTTGAGTTTGAGGTAAATAGAGAAATTCTAAAGAGAAAAGTAGAGATATTAAGGGCTAGGTACTTTCAGGATAGTTTTTAGATGTTCCCGTGTCTTGTCAAAGCAGATGGAGTTATAAAATATAGGGATTGGTGGCTAGAACAAATTGATGGGGAAGTGTCAAATAGAATAGACACTATTTTGAATACAGAGGATAATACCCCTTTTGTACAACTAATTGAAATATTGTGGAATGTCAAAATACACTTCACTAATGTGAGAAGTGAGGTCTACCAAGTGGTTTTTGATTGAGACAAGTTGCTACCAAAGAGGGATGAAATTCTAGCCTTTCATTGGCCAAGTGAAGAAACCTATGCATCTTGTGAAACAACATATCCTATGGAAGGTACCAAAGAAGAAGAAGTGTCCACTAAGGAGGAAACAAGTGGAAATGCCCCAACTCGTTAAAATCAAGCAAGCAATATTGGGAACCTCAAAAAAGTGAAGAAAGTACAGATGCTACACCTGGCAGAAGTTGAACTGACATTGGGACTTGTTGCAAATTTTGGCGCTCATCTCTGCAAGCATTTTGTAAAATTGTAACAAGAAGGTGTTATATTTGCCTTTTTTGTCTTATATGGTAGACACTTTTTGTCTTTTGTAAGAAAGATTCGAAGCTTGTATGCAATCCTTGTTTCTATAAAAGGATTACCAGTATCATTTGGTAGGGACCAAAACTTGAGCATTCTTACTGACAAGTTTTGAGTCTAGGGTACAATAGACTATATTAGGCAATTTTTTTGTAAAGAGAAATATTGCTGGTTCAGTTAAATATCCAGAAAGTTGTATTTTAAAGCATTTTGTATACATGATATTGGTATAACATTTGAATAAAATCTGAAGTTTACATCTCTCCATTGTGTATTTCTTCTTGAGCTTTGAATTGATGAAGTTCATTGCATGGATAAATTCTGTGTGTATGTTAATATTCTTTAGCTCTGATCCAGGATAAGATTAAATAAGCTTTTGATATGACATAAATTCTTTAAGTCTTGCATAAGGATATAAATAAATAGTGTGAATTTAGGAGTCTGTTGATAAAATCCACCATAAGGTGATTAGTATTTTTAGGGGATAAAGACAATCAAAGTTCAATATATTTTGTTCATGTATCATAATCTTGTAGTGAGGGTGTTTCCCAATGGATAAGGTACTGGTCAGTAGTGGAGCTATTTTATAAAAATCAGTGCTTATGGGTTTTATTTGTATTCCTAACAATTTGATATAAATGTGTCAAAATTCTTTAAGTACAGTAATTTACAGAGTAGTATTCCACCTAATGATAATGGAGAATCAATGAATGAATGGTCATCATTTAGTATTTTCTTATCATTTATGTGTTGTTATTAAATCCAATCTGTTATTGTTGAAGTAAGGCTTGTTGTCACTGGATTAGGAGTACCCTCCTTGGTTTTGTAGAACCAGAAGTGTAGAGGGCAGTCTTGTCCCTATAGTTGGTCCAATCATCATAGAATTCAATATTTGGATCTAACCCATCCTAAAACCCTATTGATGTATTGGTTGCTTCTAAAAGCATAAAGTCCAGTTTGAGGAACCAAAAAAATGGTGACTCTGTTGGGGAATAGAGATGAAATAAATATGATAAATCTGGATTGTAGATCTCTGGTGTTATAAATTTGATATCAAATAATGTGGGTACAAGTTGAGCTAGACTCCTGGCCTTCTTATTTGTCAGAACCAATAAGTACCATTGAAGAAGAAAGAATTATTTGCAAGCTTTGGATTTTGCATAATCTTGCAAATCTTAGCAAGATTTGCATTTACTTTTTATAAGCTCTTTCATTGATTTCTTTCCAAGTATTGAATACTCTAAATTACTAAGTTTATGAAAATAATTCCCAACTTGTGTTGGTGGTGACTCTAAGAATCTCTGCAGCAATGCTAAGTAAAAGGTAATAAAAATAAAGATCATTTCACACACTTTCAAGTATGAGTCATAGAAATACTAGGGCTTGGAGGAAGGACCACCCTGAAAATAGGTTAGAAGGTGAACTTCCAAGTACTTCTAGACCCCATCAGCCTAGAAGAAATCAAGGTGATAGAGATATGTCTCAGGCATGGAGACAGAAGAAAAATACAAGTAAGTATAATACCTTTCATCATGACCAGGAAGGAAATGCTTCATAGTATGAAGAAGTAGTAGATTTAGGTTTAGAAGCATATGATGATTACTATTCCCATCATTCTAAAGAGGATGGTGAGACACACAATAAGAAAGGATTGCCCCTAAATATAGAACCTCAAGGAGAAAATAGGAGGTCAAGAAGTAGAACTAGAGGCTTAGAAGGAAGAGGTGACCCTCCAACCTGGGGGATCTCCCTTTCTAGAAGCCCTCATAATCCTAGAGGTGAACAACAAGAGTTCTTGGTTGAAACTTCAAAATCTGAAACCACTCTCCCAGATTTTGAAGACATCTTTGAAGAAGTGTCTAAGTTAGAGAAAATAATCTAGGAACAAATTTCTAGCAGGAAGGACAGACAAAAGGAAAAGGAAGTTGAAATAAGGAAAGCCCAAATTAGGTCAGACCAGTTGAGGAGACAGTTGCTATCTTTGTAAGCCATAAATATTGTAAGGGCTCCTAAGAAAACTGTTGAACAAACTATTATCCAACTCAATACCAAAGTTAGGAGACTTAAGGATAAGGGCAAGTAGATCTCAATAGGGATCACAATAAATGAGCCTATCAGTAACCAAGTCCCATTGGAACCATTATCTAAGTTAGATAGTGAGTTGGAAAGAGCTAAAAGATAATAGGAAATTTTGGCTAAAGAGCTTGAGAAGCCAGAACTTGAGGCTACAACATTAGAAATGAAAAAGAATATTGACTTTCTTAGACAATCTTCAGGACCTTCAAGTGCAAATAATCTTGTAGTAATATCTAATGCTAAAATTGGAATTTCTTCCACCCAGGCTGCTATTGTTACACCAGTGATTAGTGAAAATGTTGCTAACATAGCAAATAATAAAGCTTCTACTTCTCAGGGTGGTGGATCACTACAAAGGGGACTAGTTCATGTTGAAAGGTACAGACAACTTCTCTTTAACAACATTACCGGTTATCCTAATTTGATTCAAAGATTAGAGAAAAGTTGCCTAAATTCACTGGTAATAATGTTGTTACTTGTGAAGAGCACTTAAATAAATTCATTGATATGATTGATGGTTATGAAATAGAACATGAAGATGTAATCATGAAATTGTTTGTTCAATCATTGACTGAGGATGCAAGGGATTGGTTTAGAGGGCTTCCTTATGATTGTATTAGTACTTGGGATGGTTTTGTTAATTATTTCAAAGACCACTATGGTGATAAGACCAATGAGGTTTTCATGTTGAATGAGTTCAACAATATAAAGAAAAAACCAAAATGAAGAAGTCCTTGAATTCAATGTGAGATTTTAGAAGGCAATGCACAAGCTTTTTCAAGTCATGAGATTAGATGAGAAGGTGTGTTTGGCAACATATTTGAATTCTTTTGATGCCAAGATGGGATACCTACTCAGGGATAAGAACCCTATAACTATCAAAGAAGCTCAAATATTTTCTATAAATATTGAAAGAAATATGAGAGTTTCTGGCAAGTTAGGGAGAAGAGAAGATCCTAAGCCCCCTAGGTTTGGCAAGAAAGAAGTTGATAAACCTACCAACGTAAAGCCTAGGGAGGATGATAACCTCAAGAAGATATTAAATGCCTTAAAATATCTAAAGCCAAATGAAAACAAAAATAAGTTTCAAGGAAATGATAGGCCTCCTCCCAATACTTTCAACAGAAAGCCTAGGTTACAAAATTTTCCCTACCATACACAATGGAAGGATGGGAAACCTACTATTTGGAAGAGAAAGGACCCAAAGCATAATGATAAGACCCTTGATCCTTTGCAAAAGCATTCAATCAATATGAATGAGGAGGCTCCATGGTGCACAGCATGCCAGTCCCCTCATGATTCAAATTATTGTATGATTTCTCAGAATATGTCTAAAAATGATGAACAAAGAGAGGAAGAAGATGAATCATATGATGACAGAGGTTGTGGAATGAATTTTGCCAAATTTTTTGAAGAAGTTGACTTTGAGGAGGAAAATGAAAATTAGGATGTGAATAATTCTCAAAGCAGAGGAGAAGCTTACCATCAGCAGGTCTTTTCTAATGAAGATGAGGAAGAAGTTGATGATATAAATAGTAACACAAAAGGGGTTGAAGAACCTGTTACATTAAGAAGACCTTCTGATGAAGAGATAGCCCAAATAAATGCTGACATGGTGACATAGGCTAGAAGTAATTATGTCCTTAGAAACATAACTGTTGGTAATGCAGATGGCAAGCTAGCAGGTATATTTATTAAAAAGGGAAAGGAAGACACAAAGTAGTTTGTTGTAAAGGATAAAGTTGTTGATGATGCCAAGAAGTTTAAGTTAAAAGGAAATGAAAAAACAAATGAGATAAGCAATACACTTAAAATAAAGGCCAAAACCCCAATGGAAAATATCCCAATTCCCCAACATGAAAGTAAATCAAAAGGGGAGAACAAGTTAGGAGCAGCAACACAGTCTGAGAATAATGATGTCCCGCAAGGCAAGTTAGACTTGTCTGTTCTAAATTATGCACCTATTGACATGAACCAGTTATTATCCTAGATCATAGTTAAAGTGCCTTTGATGGAAATGATGAGGATAAGTGAACACAAAGAGAAGGCCCTCACATGGATAAGTGGTGTTCAAGCCACAAATGTCCAAGAACCAGTAAGCACTAAGATGAAGGGTCAAATTCCAGTTAAAAGGAAAGACACAAAGGAAATTATTTCACAAATACCTCAGATCTACTTAGATACTAATTTTGTGAACTCTTCTATGGGAATTGTTGACCTTTTTTCCTGACATTAGTTATAAATGATAAGATGTTATAAAATTGCATGATTGACTCAGGGGCATCAAATACTATCATGCTTGCTGAAATCATGAGGTCAATGGGATTGGAATTTGACACCCCCATGGGAGATGCCAAGCCATGGCCTCCAGAGAAGTACCAATAATTGGAACAATCAAGACCCTACCTTATAGACTTGCTGCTTATCCAGAAAAACAACTAACCATGAGTGTTTTAGTTGTTGACATACCTCCTCAATATGGAATTTTGCTATCAAGAAAATGGAGTATAGAAATGGGAGGTAGCATCCAATGTGATTTATATTATGCTACATTCAAAATCACTAGTGAGAGCATTAGAGTATTTAGGGAAGTTAGAACCCCTCATATGATTGAGGAAGAGACTAATGATAATAACATGAATTGTTTCTTGGGTACTAATATAAAATCCTTTCAAGTACAGATTAGAGAAAGTGAAAATGAATCTCCTTTCAGAGATAAGGAAGAAAGTAGTGTTACAAGTTAGAATGACCTCTAGACCATGTATTTTGATGGTGCAAATTCTAAAGAGGGGTCTGGTGTAGGTGTGTTATTGATTTTTCCTATTGAAAAGATTTTCAAGTTTTCTTTTACCCTACTATTTACTTGTACAAATAACACTGCAGAATATGAGGCTTTATTGATAGGTTTGAGATTATCCTCAAAACATAAAATAAAAAATCTCAGGGTTATTGGAGATTCAAAATTAGTTGTGTCTCAGGTGAGATCCAAATATGCATCAAGAAACAAGACATTAAAATAATATAGGAATGTTGTTTGGGATGAGATAGAACACTTTGATGCTTTTTGTATTGATTGGATGGATAGAGGCCATAATAGGATGGCTGACTTATTGGATAAAATTGCTTTAAGGCTAGATGATATCAATTTTGTAGGGATATCTAAGATTGAAGTTCAAACTAGGCCATCCATTCTAGACAATTTTGAAAACTGGTAGGTTTTTGATGATGACTTAGACATTTTAAGATTCTTGCATTATGATGCAAATTTTGGTGATAGGAAAATAATTTTTTTTGACTATGTTAAAACATTAGACAATGAGGATACTTTCCTTGGCAAGGAAGTCTTGTAGCTTAAATCAAATAGGGTCCCAAAGGGTTTGGTAGTGCTAGAAAGAGCATTTGATAATCATGATAGCACTTTTCAAACAAGGCCTTTAAGTAAGCCTAAGGGTGTGGAGGAAATAAACTTAGGGACAAAGGAATCTCCAAAAAATGTATATATTGGGGGAGGTCTGACTCCTAAAATAAGAAAACCATTGATAAGTCTTCTTAGGAAATACAGGCACGTCTTTTCTTAGTCTTATGATGATTTAAAAGCATATAGAGAAGATTTATTTCAACATGAAATCCTTTTGAAGGAGAATACCAAACCTTTTAGACAAAAGCTGAGACTTGTCAACCCTACGTTGGCACCCAAGATGCAGGATGAGTTAAAAAATATGAGTGATGCAGGCATCATTCAGCCTATTAGACACTCAACATGGGTCTCTAACCTTGTCCCAGTGAGAAAGAAAAATGGAGACATCAGACTCTGTGTGGATTTTAGAAATCTAAACTTAAATTCTTTAAAGGATAATTATGGTCTACCAAACATGGAAGCCATGTTGCAAAGAGTTACTGGATCTAAACTGATGTCCATGATGGATGGTTTTTTAGGTTATAATCAAGTTGTTGTCAAAGAAATAGAACAATTCAAAACTACATTCACTACCCCATGGGGCACTTATGTATATGTTAGAATGCCTTTTGGTTTAACCAATGTTGGGCTACTTTTCAAAGGGCTATGGATGTGGCATTTGCATATTTTATAAACAAGTTCCTTATTGTTTATCAGGATGATTTGATAGCTTACTCAGAGAGGAGGGATTAGCATTGTGGCCACTTGGAAAAAAATTTGTAAGAGATTTAGAGTATGGGGTTTCCCTTAATCCAAGGAAGTGTGTTGTTGGGATAATTGAGGGTAAAATTTTGGGCCACATTGCATCTAAGGATGGAGTCAAGATTGATCCTAAAAGGGTAGCAACAATTGATAAGGTACCAGTAACAAAGAATGTAAAAGCTATCCAATCTTTCTTTGGGTAGATAAATTTTGTCAGAAGGTTTGTCACAAACTTTGCTGAAATCAATGTCCCTATCTCCAAAATGCTCAAGAAAAATGCAAAAATTGAAAGGAGTGAAGAGGCCAAGAAAGCCTTTTATGACATCAAGCAAGCCATTAAAAGTGCTCTGGTACTAAGATCACTAGACTTCAACAAGCCTATCCAAATTTTTTGATTTGCTTCTTATCTTACTATTGGTGCAATCTTGTTACAAAAGAACTCAGAGGGCTTTGAACAACCCATATCCTTTTTTAGCAAATCCTTGTAGGCAGTTGAGTTAAAGTATGACATAAATGAGAAATAGGCCTATGTATTAGTCAAGGCTATAAAAAACTTTAGGTGCTATTTGGTTGGGGCAATTGTAGTTTCATATGTGCCTACTGTTGTTGTGAAGGACATCTTGGTTCAACAAGAGGTCTCAGGAAGAAGGTGCAAATGGATAAATAGAATCCAAGAGTTCAATATTGACATCCAAATCACAAAGCTAGTTAGAGGACTAGGGTTAGCAAAACTTATGGCTCAAATCAATCTAGCTGCTAACCACATCAATGTTCTTGAAGAAGAACAGATGCCTTTCATCTGTGACTTGGATTGTTGTGAATGGTATAAGGATATCATTGGATATTTACAAAAATTATTACTTCCCTCTAACATGGATGACCATAAAAAGAGAACATTGAAATTACATGCTTTGAAGTATGTGATTATTAAAGGTGAGCTATGGTGGAGAAGTAATGAAGGTGTCTTGCTAAAGTGTGTTGACCCTCACAAGGCTGAAGATTTATTGCAAGCAATGCATGAAGGTGTGTGTGGTGGCCATTACATGGCCAAAACTACTACACATAAGATACTAAGGTCTGGATTTTGGTGGCCTAGTATTTTCAAAGATGCACATTCCTTCATCAAAAATTTGATGCTTGCCAGAGGTTTTCAAGAAAGCTAAAATTTAGTGGAAATTTTCCTTTAAGCCCTATAATAGTTGAGGCCCCTTTTCAAAAATGGGGCATTGACTTCATAGGGGAAATCCCTAATAAAAGAAGTGGAGGAGACTCATGGATCCTGGTTGCAACTAATTATTTCACAAAGTGGGTGGAAGCAATTCCCACTAAAAGAGCCACTAGTAAGGTGGTTACTAAATTCTTGATGAAAAATCTACTGATAAGGTTTGGATGCCCCGAGGTTATGATTGTAGACAATGCTATGTGTTTTAGATTTGAAGAATTTGTTAGTTTTTGTTTGCAATATGGGATCAAAATTTCATATGCTTCTCCCTATCACCCTCAAGGTAATGGCCAAGCTAAATCAAGCAACAAAAGCCTGATTAAAATTTTGAAGAGAGTCTTTGATACAAATAAAAGGGCATGGTATTCCAAGCTACAACTAGCTATGTGGGCTAACAAGGTAATAATCAAGAAGGCCATTGGTTGTGCTCCTTTTGATTTGGTATATGGTATTCATGCTACGTTACCACAGAATAACTTGTTGAAAATGTACAAGTTCATCCAGTTATATGATGATGATCAAGATGATGAGATGAAGGGCAGATTAGAAGACTTGATATAGTTGGATGAATCAAGAAGGGAGTCTCATGATAAAAATTTGAAATCTCAGCTAAAATATAAAAATTTGTATGAAAAGAAAACCACAATCAAAGATTTTAAAGCTAATGATTTGGTCTTGATGTCACTATTCCATTTTGGTTGTCATTGGTGTCACTATTCTAGATTTGTCAATATTAGTTCTCACAGTTGTATCCTTCAATATTAGTTCAATGCTCACCAACCGTAGGCACCGATAGTACAGAGCTAGTGGTATTAAGAGCATAAATTCATGGTTGGATTTACACATAACTAGTTTGGTCTAGACTCATTACACACTCATACTCAAATCATTTTGGTATGGATAACAACAATTTTATATTGGAGATCAGTTACACATTTTTTTAGGATCTCATTTGACATGAAATAAACTTGTATACCAATGATGGTATATATCTATTTAGCAACCTCATAAATTGATATAGATGAAATATATGTAATACTATGATGCTAAGTGTAAATGTGATCTATAATGTGTAAACTATTGATATATTCGTGTATCAATATAGAGAGATCTATAATACGCCAAGAAATGCATTTGTTGCATTTGTAGATGCATGCCTACCAATTCAATTTTGTATAACTAGCAATATTTTCTATTTTTGTATCAGGGAAGTGAACCAAATCAACAGTGACCCACCCTGTGTATTATCAACTAGTTACATAATACTTGAGATTTAACCCTTTATGGATTTTCCCATCTTGGCTTTCCATGAAAAAATATATTGGTGTTATGTGTTGATTTATTTATGCTTGCAATTGTTTAGTTTTAACAGATTTAAATTATGTTATGTGGACAATTAGTTAAATGTTTTAAATTATTCAATGGTATACTAATTCATCCCTCCCCTCTCATTATATCATATGTTCAACAATTCGTATCAGAGCTAGTTACTTTGGAAGAGTCTAATCGCTCAAAGGAGATTTGGGAGGTTGAACATTTGACATCAAAATCCACCATGGATAAGAATGAATTCTTATCCATATATGAAGATATGGAATCTATTGAAGATGAAAATAAAGTCATATTAGAAAATCTTTAGATGGTAAATGACTGCATTCAAAAATTGAAAGAGCAGATCAGGAAGTTCAAATCTAGACACAAGGAAGTAAGAATTGATTTCAAGTTGCAAAAATAAATTATCATTAATCTAAGAACCAAATGTGAGGAAAATGAAAAGACCAATAAGCTTCTAAAAACCATAATTAAGATAAAATTTGATGAATTCAAAAAGATGGTACAAGAAATCTTATCCCTCAAATATTCAAATTAGAATGAAACCAAGAAGAGAAAAGAAAAGATCAAGACCAGTTTGGAGGAGCTAGATAAGAATATGACATTTCAAAGATCTCTGAAAGATAAGAAAGGGCTTGGATCTGATACTAATGAATGCTCTCATAGATCAATCAAGGAAGAAGAACTATTTTTGGTAAGTAAATACAAAAATACACCTGATCAATTGATAAATGTAAGCCTCTGGTAAAACCCCATATAAGTATGAATCCACATACTTTTAATGGCTATTATTTCAAATGCAATAAATCAAGGCATAAAATAATAAATTATACAAGTGAGACTGATTTGAATAATAGATATTTTACTATTAGATGTTTCAACTACAATATTTTTGGTCATAAAGAAACTCATTATAGGAAACCTAGTAATGACAACAAATTTTTTTACTAGATACTGTTATACATATTTTCTATATGGTCATAAATCTAACTAGTGTAGGTCAAGACAAAAGAAACAGGGTAGCCAATGTTTCAAATGTAAAAGATTTGTCACATAGAAAGATATTGAAGATCACTTGATGCTAAATAGTCATAACTTGTTAGGATCAAGAAATACTGAGAGGGGGGGAGAATCAGTATTGGAACACTTTTGATCTTATTAAACCAATTCAAACTTAACCATGCAATAACTAAAATAAGAACATGCACATAAAGTAAATAACTCATAACACCATGATTTGTTCTTGAGGAAACCTTGACCAAGGGAAAACCCTGGTGGGGATGGTACCCAAAAATGATGCACTAAAAAGTATTGTGTCAATATTAGGAGACCTTTCCCTATTATGAGTAGAATATTACATTAGTACAAGTCCTTGTTAGAGGAAATAACCTATTAGGAGTCTATAACGTTGTTAGGGGACAATAACATTGTTAGGGGAGAATACAATATGAATCTCATTGATCTTACAAAGGACTCACTATCCAATCTTTTAAAATATATTACAATAACAAGAAATGAACTAGAACAACATTTGCTATGCCAAAATAGCTCCAATTGAGGTTCACAACAATAATCAAAGAATCTCCAATTCTCTTAGTCATAAATAAATCATCATCTATCCACTTCTCCCTTCACAACTCAAAGCCTTCATACACACACACACACACACACACACACACACACACACACACACACACACGAACGCACACCCAAGCATCTTAATTTCTTTGTTGGCTCACTAATTCTCTACTAAATGTGTCCTTATAATTTTATCACAAAAAAGGATATCATGCAACCTTACACATTATAAGATAGGTTAGATCTTATCATAGTTCATAAATCGTATCACAAAATAACTTATGTTATTATCCCAATCATTGCATCTACTCAGGTGCCCTATTTTCACTACATACTGTGCACACACAACTTTAGAAGCAAGTACCTTTATCTAGACGGAGCCAAAACTCAAGATATCTTAGAAGAAGATTTATTACATCTCATACAACATATATTTATGTTCGTAGATCAAAAGGATAAGTATCACATGATCTTTGACCAAAATAATATGACTATTTTCTAGAAACTATATCTGTAGTCAGGCATTTATCATTTAACTGACTATCAAAAACTTATTTCCACTTTGGGAGATCATCACTGAGGTATGTGTTGGTAACAATGACAACATATACACCTTTAAACACTACAAACTTTCCAACAATCTCCCCCTTTGGCATTGATGGAAACACATGGTGAAAAATGACAAAGTGTTTAATATCAAACTACCATTTATACACTCCCAATACATTTTTCATAACTACTACTCCCCCTTTGTAATCAATGGAAAATGTACATACAAAAATATATCTATATACATGGAAAAAAATTGGGACTTCTCATCATAACTTATACCATGCAAAGTATGTCTTGGAAAGAGGTTTCCAATACCTTTACATATGCTTCCAATGTCATCTTCAATATTTGACCAATCTGAATTAGACCATTCAGTTAAAAAGATAAGATCTCAAATTCCTTTAGTACTATAGGCATAGATCCATCAAAATATTTGTTCTCTATCTCCATATCCTCAAGATGCTTCTTCAAAATTAATAGTTTAGGAGTAATCAAACTCCTCAACTCACCAAATCTTCCCAACACTCTTGACTTTTTAGTTTGTAGCAAACTTATTTTATCCAATAATTCAGACACTTCCTTGTCCAACTCAGTAACTGATTATGAGGTGGACCCACAATTCTTCACCAAGTTGTCCAAAGTCTTCTCATTATTATGAATTATTCCCACTACATTTTGCACATACTTAGAATGATTTATGCAATAGTTGTATATCTTGTTCCCATGCTCAATGCATGTCCTTATTCTAGAGATACTGGTATCTAGTATGCCTAAGTCCCACTTTATTAACTTGCATAACTCTTCAAACTACTTCTCCATGAATTATTTTTCAACTTTCATAGTTGTGGCCTTCTCCAAAGAAGAGAAGTGCATACCAAGGTCATCAAGGACTTTCCCCAAGTTTTCTTCTACATCATTACCTTGGAAGGTAAGAGGTATGGGTAAAAGTTTATTAATCATGTCGACTACTCTGTCCATTATCTTGACTTTATTATGAGTTTCCTACTCAGATCTTTCCTTAGGCTTAGTAAAGGGCATAAGGAATAGCTTCATTAGCTCATTCTCATCCATTTCATGGACATTGGTGATTAGAGGTTTCTTAGCACTTCAATTTTCAAACAATTTAAAATCTTGCATTTCCTTACAAAATTGAAACATCTGTGTGCTATCCTAAGATTGAGAAAATTCATTGTCAAAAGCCTAGAAAACCTTGCAAAATTCTCATAGATTTTATTTAAATTTAGCAAGCCCTAATTAAAAAACTAGGCCTGAGAAAACCCTAAATACATTTGTCTTCATTAAAACCCTACGTCGTTCTTTTGGGTTCTATTTGGGCATTACTTTTTACAGATCAATTAAGTCCTAAAGGTGCATTTGTTTTAAAAAATATCACCAAGCAGGGTCATGTTATCACTACTTTATATTACCTAGGCCCGAACCCTTTTTAATTTTTCCTAAGTCTAAGCCTGGTGATATTTCTAAATATTCCTAAGTCCTAACCGCTTTATTTCCCAATGTTTCAGTGCTTCATTTAGCCTTGAATCTGACATCTTGATCAAACAGTTGTCGCATAACCACAAGAAATCTTTTCAAGGTATGCGATCATGCGACAACCGTCAATCTTACTTTATTCCTAAGCACTTACAACAGGTGGGACCACTGCCAGGTGTATACACATGGGCATTTCTGATTGGCTATAATATTTGCTAACATGGAGATTGTCGACAAGGCTACCACTCAGCAAGAAAATTTTATATGTTCGCTTGCCGGATTTTATGATGCGGTGGTTTTTCATTGGTTACATACAATGGGGCTGTTTTCAGAAGGATCTACCAGACTGACAGTTTGCAGTAGATCTAACGGTTGTCACATGTTCACATGGAATCTTTTCAAGCTATGCAATCATGCGATAGTCATTGATTTTACTTTATTCCTAGGCATAAGAAAAGGGTGGGTCCATTGCTAGGTGTACACACATGGCCAATATTGATTGGTTGAAGGTGTTTGTTGATGTGGAAAATGTCAGTAGCACTGGCGCTTGGTAGTAAAATTTTACATGTCTACTTACCGGATATTGCAATGTGGACATTCCTAATTGGTCAAAGCAAAGTGGGCAAATTAATTAAGGTATCAACAACAAAGGGAAGATCTAATGGTTTTTGCATTTTCACATGGAATCTTTTCAAGCCATACGATCATGTGACAATCGTCAATTTGGTATCAAGGCCACGGTGCCTTACTTTATGTCTAGTCATAAAGGAAAAGAAATGGTAACCGTCCGATGAAGGATCTAACGATGGAGATAATTCTAAGGTATCAAGTGGGTCCTAGTTGATGTGATTAAGGGATTGTCATTGATAGATATTGATCAAACATTTGTCGCATGTTCGCATAGATTTATTTCAAGCCTTGCGATCATGTGATAGCTGTTACATTATCTTTTAAAGAAGATGAATGGTCCAAATTCAAACTTGAGCACAATTGATGTAAAATTCAATTTTCCCATTGAACAATGATAGTTTAATTTCTCAGAGAAGTAATGGCTTGATCGTGTGAAGTAAAATACTGAAAGGACTAGTTTTGATTACTGATATATTGAAGATTTATGCATTCTTAGCAACACAAGAAGATAAAATTTGTAGAGAATTGGGTGAGAAGATTTGTAGAGACTAGTTGACATTCCCTGATAAAGTTCTAAAAAAAGGTTGGTAGATATCTCTATGAAATCTTTTCCTATTAAGTAGCATTATAATTCTATCATGTTTCTTCTACACATAATTGTAAGAAATTTCAAACCCTAAAATGGCTCCAAGGAAGGAATTATTTGGTGAAACCGATTACAGTAAGAGGGGTTTGCATGAGGATTTATTACAGTTATTACCTAGTTCAATGACTAATATAGTAAAGGAAAAGCAATTGACACTGAAGGAACCTAGGGTAAAAATAGAAGATGGCTTATATGACACATGGAATTACATAAGGGATGCTAATATTGGCACACTCAATGCGAGTGGCATTTCTAATACCACTGGTTTAGCATTGTTCAAAGCAGGTTTTAGCCAGAGAAATACCCCTCCTCCTAACAACAATATATGGCAGTTTGACTTAGGCAAGCTTGTGGTACCTGACATTTTCCTAGATGCAGAGTTAATGATACAAGTTGCAAGGAATTATGACCCAATTATTAGGGTTATTAGGGATATCAAAGGAAATCTATTAATAAACATCTATGTTGAAGAGATCAGGAGGGTTTTTAAGCTAAGTGAGCCCTCCAATGACCTAGAAAAAATTGATTTTGAAAATTCAAACCAAGAATATAATGCACAAAGAGATTATCTTAGAAGTGGTCCTGTAAAGGAGTTTTGTGACAAGATTGGGAAAATGATTACTGTGGGACCAAGTACACAGGAGCCTTTCAAGATAGATTATTTTAATTTGAGGGCAAGAGGTGCATACTGGTCATTATGTCAAGTCTTTGGAGAAGATGTGGAGGAAATAATGCTAGTACATTTTATGTACATGATGGTCCAAATTTTACACCCATACTTATCAGTAACTTTTGACTATGCCCCATACATTGCTGATCTAATTCATAATGGATTAGTAGGAATCCAAAAAAATAAAGTTGACAAGCCTTTCTGTTGGTATTCTTTTATGATGTATATGTTCTTATTTAGGGGTGCAGATTACTTTGAGAAGGAGATAAATTTATTAAAACAAAAGGATGGTGAAGACATGCCAGTCCAATTGTGGAACCTCACCATGACATGGGATAGGGAGGATCATAGTCTCATTAATTTTGATAGATGCTTTGTATCTAGACTAAGGAGATTGTTTGTCCTTGCAAGCCTAAGAATCCCAGCTACCTTAACCAAACTTATCAGGCCTAAACAATTTGTGTAGAGCCTCAAAATTGTGCATAAATGGGGGGATGTCATTTTTTACCCTATTTCTACTATTATCAGATTGTATGGTTTTAGGGGGGCTCCATTCATTTTACCATATCAAGTGCCTCTCAACATTGGTATTATAGAATTCATCAAAAAACTAGGAGACATTGAAGAGAACACTCTCTCAAGAAAAGGTAGAGGAACTCTATTACCAAATGTTACAATTGCACATCAATTTATAATCACTAAAGGAGGTTGGCTCCATGTGAATCAATTCTTGGCACCATATCATATGGAAACTTCAGTGGTTAGGATAGGATACCCAGAGGGGTTTTACAATGAAATATTTAAGATAAAGGTCAGGTGCTCATTAATAAATCATATTTTTAAATTCTCTGAGTATCCTATAAAAAATATACATGATATATAGAAACATGAAGTCATAAAAGAGAAATGGCTGGTATACAAGAAGACCTTGGAGTTTGTCCAGTAGTTTGATAAGGGATATGATCCCTTAAAGAGCATAAATCCCATGGGTAAAAAGATAGATACTCTCATGGAAAATTTTTAGGAGATTTATCAAACCCTCAATGAGAAAAAGGAGAAAGCCATGATGGATAACCCAGAGAAGGCTAGAACACTATTGAGCAAGCCTGCATTTGCAAAGGTTTTACCCTTGGGTAGATACATGGTGGAGAAGAGAACGGTTACAATGTGATAGTACTATAGCCTGACAAGCAGAAACAAATAAAGAAGAAGGAGGATATCCCTTCCACATCATAATAGGTAGAGAAGCACAAGGAGGTTGTGGAAGTTTCAGATTCACCTCAAGATCAACCTACTAAAAATGTCCCTGATTCCCCACCTCCCACCAAGAGGAAAAAGCTAGAAGAGAGGCCTCAACATGTTGAGGAAATTTACTCTCCTTCGCAATCACCTCTGAATATCATGGATAATCAAGAGGTTACATAGAAGGTCCAATGATTGGGATCTCTAGATTAAATATTTATGACCTATGAGGAAATTAATGAGGGGGTTCCAGAGCCACCAAAATAACCTAAACTAGGTCTGACAGTGGGAGAGATGGCAGTCACTAAATTGGACCCTATAATCAAACAAGCCTGTGATGAATTTTTAGCTCATGATGCCTTTGTGAAGGCTAGATTATTCATGCAATTCTTATGGAAATTGAACATCAGTCAGTTTGAAGAAACTTGTGAGAAAAGGCATGAGGAGAATCCAGATAAGGACTTCAAGAGCATTGAGGATGATGTAAGGAAAGAAATGATAGATAGGTTTGAGAAGGTCACTCCATAACAGGGGAGAGACTTAGTGAGGAACTTAGGAGTGCTCATCCTCCCAGAGTGGGACATAGCTGATGTAGTGGTTTTGTATGCAGTCAAAAAGTAGACCACTCCTATTCATAAAACCAAGGAGGAAGTAGAACAGGCCATTAAGGGAGTCACTTTCAGCAATGACCATTAGGCTTTGGTCATGTGGTCCTTGAAGAAGAATGGAAGTAACAAGGGAAAGTGGATTACTAGGAATGGAAGCAACAACTCAACTAACACAAAGCATGGTAGAATAAGAGGCTAAGGAAAAGAAGGAACTCACACTGAGATTGGAGATAGTGTTGAAGGCTTATAGGGAGCTAAGGTAGAGCATATATGAAAAGGATACTTTAATTGCAGACTTAAAGAAGAGGTTAGGTGAGCAGGGCCAAATTCAAGTATCAGGGAAATTGCAAATTTCTTCTTCCCTCACTGGACCTTCTTCTTCAAGCCCTATCATTGAATACCCCCTCTCCCCTCTTCCCCCTTCTGTAGGTGATGAAGACATAGAGAAAAGGGAAAAATAGAGGTATGAGAAGAAAATAAAGGACGCAATCCTACATTTTGTTTCTAATGCAAAACCAAGAGAGGTTTATAGAGTTGCTAAGAAACTATCTAACAGTTTGATCTCTTTTAAGAAAGAGATAGCTACTATAGACCCAATTTTGGAAAAGTGGCCTGCTAGAAAGAATAGGTTGAAGTCTTTCTCTGATTTGCTTGTAGATCAATACATTGTTGATATCCAATTAACAAATACTTATAAATTTGTTAAGGACCTTTTTGATTTTGAGGTAAGTAGAGAAAGTTGGAAGAGAAAAGTAGAGATATTAAGGGCTAGGTATGTTCAGGATAGTTTTCAGATGTTCTCGGGTCTTTTCAAAGCAGATGGAGTTATAAAAGACAGGGATCAGTGGCTAGAACAAATCGATGGGGAAGTGTCAAATAGAATAGACACTATTTTGAATATAGAGGATAATACCCCTTTTGTACAACTAATTGAAATATTGCAGAATGTCAAAATACACTTCATTGGTGTGAGAGGTGATGAAGGGGTGCTCGCCTTTATACCACAAACATATAACAGAAATAGAGAAACAACAACAATATGTAAGAATAGAAAATTGGCTTCTTATTATCTCCACAAATGTGGAATTACAAACTTTAAGAATTATAATATGCAAAACCACATGGGCATTCCCTTACAATATTCTGTAGGGCAAGCCTTGAATCATTACCCAAATCTACCCAGAACTGCCACAACTGCCTAAAACAACACTACACCCTTCCTCATATAGGCAATTTCCACCGCCCGAGAAGGTTCCAGAAATTTAGCCCTTAGGGACGACCAAACTTAGAATTATTTTATTTTACAATTTATTACATCAAAGTCGGCTCAAAATAACTTTTGAAACCTGAACAAAAATTTTGAAGGAAAATTATTTTTGGCCATTTTAGGTGACCCAACTTCCGGAGACCATAAGTCATCGCCAGTTGACCCGATTGATTATTATAACCCCATTCTAGAAATGCCACGAAGCACTCTATAGGCTTGACCAGCACAAGTGCTCATCACCAAAATTTTCAATCTCATCCGGGGCCTCTAAAGCCTTAAAAACTGAGTTCAAAGTTTCTATACCCTGTTGCCAATACCGAAAATCTTCAATATCTTCAAAACTAGACCTGATCTAGCCATGAAACTTTGCTGGTAGGCTAATATGACTGAGATGAACCTCCACATGTCGAGATCATAACACCAACTTACTAAAAATAGAAAGTTTCCATAAATAGCAGCCCTACACAAGATAGCCCTTATTGAATTTAAAAACAAAAATATTTTTGGGTGATGCAAGATTGCTCTTACACCCAGGATGATCCTGCATCAAACACCCGGGGTAATTTGAGAAGTGACCCTGTCATGACTCAGGTGTGCAGAGGAAAACCAAGATGGTTAACCTCCTCCTTTTTCAACCATGATGAATCTTCAACTGGTCATCCTTTCCACTTGACCAGATATTCTTCATATGTCCTATTCCTTGTGCTTTTGCCAACACAACTGTCTAGTATGTCTTCAATCTCCTTGGTATCTGAACTACTTGCTAGAATACTCCACTGTGCCACTGTGATCTCATCTTCAACACTTCCTTCATGATACTCTGTCAAATCTGAAATGTTAAACACTGGTGAAATATTTAGCACACTAGGCAATTCTACCTCATATGCATTTCCTGAATCATGCTTCTTCAGTATCTTACATGGTCCAAACTTCTTCATTTTTAGCTTGTTACATGTACCAACTGGAAACCACTCCTTCTGCAAATGAACCATGACTTCATCCCCAACTTGAAATTCCTTATGCCTCCTTTTCTCATCTACCTTAGCCTTATACTATGCGTTCATCTTGGTAATGTGCTTCCTCACCTCCCCATGGATGTTCTTCAAATGTTCTACAAAATCCTTAGCTTTAGCACTACTTATTTCTCTTTTATCTATCTTTTTCAATTCAGATGCATTTCTTGGACTATTTCCATATATAATCTGGAATGATGATTTACCAATGCTCCTGTTGACAAAATTATTGTATGCAAATTCTGCCTGTGGTAAAATCAAATCATATTCTGTTGGCTTGTCTCCAACCAAACATCTCAGCAAATTTTCCAAACTTCTATTCACCACCTATGTCTATCCATTAGTTTGTGGATGATGTGATGAACTGACCTTCAAATCTATCTTCAAATTTTTCCACAACGTCCACCAGAAATATCCAACAAACTTAGTATCTCGATCTGAAACTATGATCTTTGGAAAACCATGTAGTCTCACCACTTCTCTGAAAAACAATTTTGCTACATGAACAACATCATTAGTCTTCTTGCAGGGAATGAAATGTGGCATCTTCAAAAATCTATCAACCACCACAAAAATTGAATCATGTCCCCACTGAGTCCTCGGTAAATCAAGAACAAATTCCATACTGATATCCTCCCAAGGCTTCTCTGGTACAGGTAATGGCTAATACAACCATGTATTCTGTTTCACTCCTTTTTCCATCTGACATACTCTGCAACTCTGTACAAACTTCTTGACATCTTGCTGCAACTGCGGCCAATAATAATTCTCACTAACCAAAGCAAGGGTTTTATCTCAACCAAAATGTCCAGCCAATCCTCCGCTATGCTTCTTGTTGATGAGATTCTCCCTCATAGAACTTCTTGGAATGCACAACTGACTCCCTCTAAATAGCATATCATCCTGAATGATAAAATCCAGCCACTTCATTTTGTCTAGAGTAACAGGTTCTTTACAAGCTTTCCAAGCTTCACCAAAATTAGGATCCTCTGGATACAAATTCTCAAGCTCCCTGAACCCAACCACTTCAATATACATTTCTGTCAACAATAGTTGCCTTCTGCTAAGAGCATCTGCAACCCTATTAGACTTTCCACTCGTGTGTTTCAAAACAAATGTATAACTCTATAAAAACTCAACCCATTTCAAATGCCTCTAATTCAACTTTCCTTAACTATTCAAATATTGCAAAGTTTGATGATTAGTATACAAAACAAACTCCTTAGGAAGTAGATAATGTCTCCACTTCTTTAATGCCTAAACTATAGCATAAAATTTATGATCATAAACAGAATACTTCCTCTTGGCATCATTTAACTTCTCACTGAAATAAGCAACAAGTTTACCTTCTTGGCTCATAATAGCTCCTATTGTAGTACCACTAGCATCACAATCTACTTGAAACACCTTATTAAAATCTGGAAGTGTTAAAATAGGTTGTTCTATAAATTTTTGTTTCAACAGTTTAAAACTCTTATCTACCCCATTAGTCCACTTGAACTCTTTTCTATCCCCTCTCATTGTTTCAGTCAAGGGTCCACAAATACTACTAAAATTTATGATAAACTTTCTGTAAAAGCTAGCCAAACCATGAAAAGATCTTACCTCAGTAGCACTCCTTGGAGTAGGCCATTCAAGGATAGTCTGTACCTTCTCTGGGTCTATTTTTAGACCTTCTGCTAAAACTACAAATCCCAAATACACTAACTCTTTCTTCACAAAACTGCACTTCTTCAAATTAATCAACAATTTCTCATCTTTTAGCTTCTCAAACACCATATGAATATGTATCATATGTTCCTCCAGTGTCTTGCTAAAGATCAAAATATCATCTAGGTAAACAATGACAAACTTACGTAGAAATTCTTTTAGAACCTCATTCATGAGGAGCATGAAAGTGCTCGGTGCATTGGTTAGCCCAAAAGGCATGACTAACCACTCATACAATCCTTCCTTTGTCTTGAAGGTAGTCTTCCATTCATCTCCTTCTCTGATTTGAATCTGATGATATCCACTCTTCAAATCTATCTTTGAGAAATACACATCTCCGCTCAAACAGTCCATAATATCATCCATTCGTGGCAAT
Organism: Chamaecyparis obtusa; assembly: GCA_027943335.1. NCBI lineage: Eukaryota > Viridiplantae > Streptophyta > Pinopsida > Cupressales > Cupressaceae > Chamaecyparis > Chamaecyparis obtusa. The sequence goes on along the minus strand of BSBK01004313.1, from coordinate 23,215 downwards.
GGAAACCTATACTTGATTTTGATCTTGTTTATTGCTTTCGAATCTGTACACATCCTCCAGTCTCCATTCTTCTTTGGTGCTAATACCACTGGTACAACATAGGGACTCAGACTCTCACAGATCAATCCTTTCTGCAACAACTCATGTACTTGTCTGTTTAATTCTTCACTTTCTGCAGGTGTCATTCTGTGTGCTGCCTTATTTAGCAAACTCACTCCTGGGATCAATTCCATCTAATGACTAATCTTCCTAACTGGTGGTAATCCATCAAGCACATTATCAAATACAATATCCTAAAACTCATCCAACAAATCTACAAATTCTATAGGAACATCTTCTACTTCCTCCTTACCAGCTTTTGGAATTAAAGAAAAACACACATGCTCATGCCTCATACCATCTAGGAACTTTCTTCCATCAACAAAAGTTATTCTTGCACTACCACATAACTTTTCTTGTGTGTCATTCAATGGCTTTAGCTTATGTCACATTCCATCCTTTGTTAGGGAATAGGTATTTGCATGACCATCATGTACAACACATCTGTCAAACTACCATAGTCTACCCAACAACATATGACATACATCCATAGATATGATATCACACAGTACCTCATCTTGGTACCTACCAATCTTAAACTTCACTAGGCATTGTTCATTGACCATGACCTTGTGGTCATCCTTTACCCAAGCAATCTGATATGGATGTGGGTTCTTTTGTCTCTTGAGCTTCAGCTTTATCACCATCTCTTCTGACACCAAATTGTCAGTGCTTCCACTATCAATAATCACATCACAACACTTACCCTCACACTTGCACCTGGTGCCAAACAGGCTCCTCTTTTGTTTAGGTTAATTCTCACCACTCAGTAGGACTCTTTTGTTAATTAGCATTTCTGATGAAGGGTGCTCCCCTTAATACCACAAACGCATAACAAAAATAGAGAAACAACAATAATATGCAAGAACAGAAAATTGGCTTCTTATTATCTCCACAAATGTGGAATTATAAACTTTCAGAATTACAATATGCAAAGCCACATGGGCATTCCCTTACAATATTCTGTAGGACAAAGCCTCGAACTATTACCCAGAACTATTCTGAACTGCCTAAGACAATAATACAGCCTTCCTTATATAGGCAATTTTCCATCGCCTGGGAAGGTTCCAGAATTTTTAGCCAATAAGGCCGACCAAAATTAGAATTATTTTATTTTACATTTTATTACATCATAGTCAGCTTAAGATAACCTTTGAAACCCGAACAAAAATTTTGAAAAAAATTATTTTTCGCCATTTCAGGTGGCCCAACTTCCGAAGACCATAAGTCATCACCCGTTGACCCGCTCGGCTATTATAACCCCATTTCAGAAATGCCACGAAGCGCTCTACAGGCTTGACCCACACAAGCGCCCATCACCCAAATTTTTGACCTCATCCGGGGCCTCTAAAGCCTTCAAAACTGAGTTCAAAGTTTCTGTACCCTGCTACCAATACTGAAAATCTTCAATATCTTCCAACATACACTTGATCTGGAAATGAAACTTTACTGGCAGACTTATATGACCAAAATGAACCTCCAAAAAAGAAATTAGATCATTCCGAGCATGGACGAAAATTAACAAAAATAGTAACTTTCCATAAATAGCAGCTCTGCACAGGATAGCCCTTATTGAATTCAAAAATAGAAATATTTTTGGGTGATGCAAGATTGCTCTTACACCCAGGATGCTCCTGCATCAGACACCCAGGGTAATTTGAGAAGTGACCCTGTCACGACTCAGGTGTGCAGAGGAAAACCAAGATGGCTAACCTCCTCCTTTGTCAGCCATGATGAATTTTCAACAGGCCGTCCTTTCCACTTGACCAGATATTCTTCATATGTCCTGTTCCTTGTGCTTCTGCCAACATGACTGTCTAGTATATCTTCGATCTCCTTAGTGTCTGAACTAGTTGCTGGAATACTCCACTGTGCTGCTGTGATCTCATCTTCAACACCTCCTTCATGATACTCTGTCAGATCTGAAATGTTAAACACTGGTGAAATATTTAGCTCAGTAGGTAATTCTACCTCATATGCATTTCCTGAATCATGTTTCTTCAGTATCTTACATGGTCCAAACTTCTTCATTTTCAGCTTGTTATATGTACCAACTGGAAACCGCTCCTTCCGCAAATGAACCATGACTTCATCACCAACCTGAAACTCCTTATACCTCCTTTTGTCATCTGCCTTAGCCTTATACTGTGCATTCATCTTGGTAATATGCTTCCTCACCTCCCCATGGATGTTCTTCAAGTGTTCTGCAAAATCCTCAGCTTCAGCACTACTTATTTCTCCTTTATCTATTTTCCTCAATTCAGATGCATTTCTTGGACTACTTCCATATACAATCTGGAATGGTGATTTACCAGTGCTCCTGTTGATAGAATTATTGTATGCAAATTCCGCCCATGGTAAAATCAAATCCCATCCTATTGGCTTATCTCCAACCAAACATCTCAGCAAATTTCCCAAACTCCTATTCACCACCTCTGTCTGTCCATCAGTCTGTGGATGATGTGATGAACTGAACTTCAAATCTGTCTTCAACTTCTTCCACAATGTACACCAGAAATATCCAACAAAATAGTGTCCCGATCTGAAACTATGGTCTTTGGCAAACCATGAAGTCTCACTACTTCTCTGAAAAACAATTCTGCTACATGAATAGCATCATTAGTCTTCTTGCAGGGAATAAAATGTGTCATCTTTGAAAATCTGTCAACTACCACAAAAATTGAATCGTGTCGCCGCTGTGTCCTCAGTAAACCAAGAACAAAGTCCATGCTGATATCCTCCCAAGGCTTCTCTGGTACAGGTAATGGCTGATACAATCCTGTATTCTGCTTCACTCCTTTCGCCATCTGGCATACTCGGCAACTCTGTACAAACTTCTTCACATCTTGCTACAACTGTGGCCAATAATAATTTTCACTAACCAAACCAAGGGTTTTATCATGACCAAAATGTCCAGCCAATCCTCCACTATGCTTCTCCTTGATGAGATTCTCCCTCATAGAACTTCGTGGAATGCACAACTGACTCCCTCTGAATAGCATATCATCCTGGATGATGAAATCCAACCATTTCATCCTATCTAAAGTAACAGGTTCTGTACAAGCCTTCCAAGCTTCACCAAAATCAAGATCCTCTGGATACAAATTCTTGAGTTCCTTGAACCCAACCACTTCAATCTGCATTTCTGTCAGCAATAGCTGCCTTCTGCTAAGAGCATCTGCAACCCTATTAGACTTTCCACTCCTGTGTTTCAAAATAAATGTATAACTCTGCAAAAACTCAACCCATTTCAAATGCCTTTGATTCAGTTTTCCTTGACTATTCAAATATTGCAAAGCTTGATGATCAGTATACAAAACAAACTCCTTAGGAATCAGATAATGTCTCCACTTCTTTAATGCCTAAACTATAGCATAAAATTCCTGATCATAAACAGAATATTTCCTCTTGGCATCATTTAACTTCTCACTGAAATAAGCAACAGGTTTACCTTCTTGGCTCATAACAGCTCCTATTGCAGTACCACTAGCATCACAATCTACTTGAAACACCTTATTAAAATCTGGAAGTGCTAAAACTGGCTGTTCTGTAACTTTTTGTTTCAACAATTGAAAACTCTTTTCTGCCCCATTAGTCCACTTAAACTCTTTTCTATCCCCTCTCATTGTTTCAGTCAAGGGTCCAAAAATACTGCTAAAATTTTTGATAAACTTTCTGTAAAAGCTAGCTAGACCATGAAAAGATCTTGCCTCAGTAGCACTCCTTGGAGTAGGCCATTCAAGGATAGCCTGTACCTTCTCTGGGTCCATTTTTAGACCTTCTACTGAAACTACAAATCCCAAATACACTAACTCTTTCTTCACAAAACTGCACTTCTTCAAATTAATCAACAATTTCTCATCTCTCAACTTCTCAAATACCATACGAATATGCATCATGTGCTCATCCAATGTCTTACTAAAGATCAAAATATCATCTAGGTAAACAATGACAAACTTACCCAGAAATTCTTTCAGAACCTCATTCATGAGCCGCATGAAAGTGCTTGGTGCATTGGTTAGCCCAAAAGGCATGACTAACCACTCATACAGTCCTTCCTTTGTCTTGAAGGCAGTCTTCCATTCATCTCCTTCTCTGATCCGAATCTGATGATATCCACTTTTCAGATCTATCTTTGAGAAATACACAGCTCCACTCAAACAGTCCATAATATCATCCATTCGTGGCAATGGAAACCTATACTTGATTGTGATCTTGTTTATTGCCCTAGAATCTGTACACATCCTCCATTCTCCATTCTTCTTTGGTGCTAATACCGCTGGTATAGCACAGGGACTTAGACTCTCACGGATCAATCCTTTTTGTAATAGTTCATGTACTTGTCTGTTCAACTCCTCACTTTCTGCAGGTGTCATTCTGTGTGCTGCCTTATTTGGCAAAATCACTCCTGGGATCAAGTCCATCTGATGACTAATCTTCCTGACTGGTGGTAATCCATCAGGCACGTTATCGGATACAATATCTTGAAACTCATTCAACAAATCTGCAACTTCTACAGGAACATCTTCTACTTCCTCTTTACCAACTTTTGGAATTAAAGCAAAACATACATGCTCATGCCTCATACCATCTAGGAAATTTCTTCCATCAACAAAAGTTATCCTTGCATTACCACATACCTTTTCTTCAGTCTCTTTCAATGGTTTTAGCTTATGTCGCACTCCATCCTTTGTCAGGGAATAGGTATTCGCACGGCCATCATGTACAGCACATCTGTCAAACTACCATGGTCTACCCAACAACATATGACATGCATCCATAGATATAATATCACACAATACCTCATCTTGGTATCCGCCAATCTTGAATTTCACTAGGCATTGTTCATTGACCATGACCTTGTGGTCATCCTGTACCCAGGCAATTCGATATGGATGTGGGTGTTTCTGTCTCTTGAGCTTCAACTTTGTCACCATCTCTTCTGACACCAAATTGTCAGTGCTTCCACTATCAATGATCACATCACAACATTTACCTTCACACTTGCACCTGGTGCGAAACAGGCTCCTCCTTTGCTCAGGTTCATTCTCACCACTCAACAGGACTCTTCTGTTAATCAATGTTTCTCCTCTTTCAGCATCTTCAGAATTTGATGATCTGGCATCTTCATCTACATGCACAACTCTGGCCTGGCCTTCATTTCTCCTGTCTGTTCTGGCTTGGTGCTGAGGACATTCAAATGCCCTATGACCTTCTTCTCCACAGTGAAAACATGTTCCACGGAAGCCTCCTCTTCCAGATCCTTGTCCTCTTCCTCTTCCTCTTTGATCTCTATTATTCTGATCCTGGAAGTGATTGGAATTATTTTCGCGCTGATTCTGACTGCTACTAGCCTCATCCTTCTTTTTCAGATCTTCATTTCAGCCACCATATGACCATCCACCAGATCATCCACCGTGACCTCTTCCATTTTGTCTGCTCTCGAACTTCTTGTTCAGCTTTTCCTCTACTTTTAGGGAAAATTGGTATGCCTCCTCAATACTGTTCATTCGAACCAGATTTAACTCCTCCTGAATGCTTGGCCTTAACCCATTAAGGTATCGGGCAACTTTCTCCTTATCAGCTTCTGCATGGCCTGTTCTGATGAGGAGTCGATAGAACTCCTCTGTATACTCCTGAACAGATCTTCCTGCTTGCTTCAAACTTTGCATTTTCTTTAGTAGATCAAGCTCATAATCAACAGGAATGAACTGTCGCTTCAATTTATCCACCATTCGATCCCATCTTGTGATTTTATCTTTCCCTCTTCTATTTCACTCCAATTGAATTTCTTGCCACCAGATCTTCGCATGACCTTTCAGTCTGGCCTTCGCAAATTTGACCCTATCAGGATCCTCAACATCTTCATACTCAAAATATTTCCCACATTCATTGATCCAGTCGATCAATTCCTCTGGGTCAAGATTTCTAGAAAATGTAGGAACCTCAATCTTAGGTCTTTTCCCAATCTTGGAAATCGCTCGAAAAAGTCTTTCTTCCTCCTGGTTCACAATTTTGACTTCTCCTTCTTGATATTCTTCTTCGGCTTCATCCTCGCTTTCATCTCTGACATTAAGATTCATTCCTCTATGAATCTCTTCTTGCAATGCTCGCACTTGTCTCTGTAGCTCTCTAACCTCAGGTGTTACAACACCAGCTCTTCCGCCACGTTCCCTTCGTGGAGGCATTTTCGCGATGCGCGCTGAAACCCTAGCCACGGTCCTAGTGCAAACTACCTCATAGTCGGTGATCTATTTACACACTCAAGAACTCCTGCTCTGATACCACTTGATGAAGGGTGCTCCCCTTAATACCACAAACGCATAACAAAAATAGAGAAACAACAACAATATGCAAGAATAGAAAATTGGCTTCTTATTATCTCCACAAATGTGGAATTACAAACTTTCAGAATTACAATATGCAAAGCCACATGGGCATTCCCTTACAATATTCTGTAGGAAAAAGCCTCGAACTATTACCCAGAACTATTCTGAACTGCCTAAGACAATAATACAGCCTTCCTTATATAGGCAATTTTCCACCGCCTGGGAAGGTTCCAGAATTTTTAGCCAATAAGGCCGACCAAACTTAGAATTATTTTATTTTACATTTTATTACATCATAGTCGGCTCAAGATAACCTTTGAAACCCGAACAAAAATTTTGAAGAAAATTATTTTTCACCATTTCAGGTGGCCCAACTTCCGAAGACCATAAGTCATCACCCGTTGACCCGCTCGGCTATTATAACCCCATTTCAGAAATACCACGAAGCGCTCTACAGGCTTGACCCACGCAAGCGCCCGTCACCCAAATTTTTGACCTCATCCGGGGCCTCTAAAGCCTTCAAAACTGAGTTCAAAGTTTCTGTACCCTGCTGCCAATACTGAAAATCTTCAATATCTTCCAACATACACTTGATCTAGAAATGAAACTTTACTGGCAGACTTATATGACCAAAATGAACCTCCAAGAAAGAAATTAGATCATTCCGAGCACGGATGAAAATTACCAAAAATAGTAACTTTCCATAAATAGTAGCTCTGCACAGGATAGCCCTTATTGAATTCAAAAACAAAAATATTTTTGGGTGATGCAAGATTTCTCTTACACCCAGGATGCTCCTGCATCAATTTCTCCTCTTTTAGCATCTTCAAAATGTGATGATCTAGCATCTTCATCTACATGTGCAACTCTAGCCTAGCCTTCATTTCTCCTATCTATCCTTCCTTGGTGTTGAGGACATTCAAATGCCCTATGACCTTCTTCTCCACAATGAAAATATGTTCCACAAAATCCTCCTCTTCCAGATCCTTGTCCTCTTCATCTTCCTCTCTGATCTCTATTACTCTGATCCTAGAAGTGATTGGAATTATTTCCTCTCTGATTCTGGCTGCTACTGGCCTCGTCTTTTTTTTTTGGGTCTTCATTTTGGCCACCATATGACCGTCCACCAGATCTTCCACCACAACCTCTTCCATTTTGTCTGCTCTCAAACTTCTTGTTTAGCTTTTCCTCTACTTTTAGGGCAAACTAGTATGCCTCCTCAATACTATTCATTCGAACCAAATTCAACTCCTCCTGAATGCTTGGCCTTAACCCATTAAGGTATCGGGAAACTTTCTCCTTATCAGCTTCTGCATGGCCTATTTTGATGAGGAGTCAATAGAACTCCTCTGTATACTCCTGAACAGATCTTCCTGCTTGCTTCAAACTTTGCATTTTCTTTAGTAGGTCAAGCTCATAATCAATAGGAATGAACTGTCGCTTCAATCTATCCACCATTTGATCCCATCTGCTGATTTTATCTTTCCCTCTTCTATTTCACTCCAATTGAATTTCTTGCAACCAGATCTTCGCATGACCTTTTAGTCTGGCCTTCATGAATTTGACCCTATAAAGATCCTCAATATCCTCATACTCAAAATATTCTTCACATTCATTGATCCAGTCGATCAATTCTTCTAGGTTAAGATTTTCAAAAAATGTCAGAACCTCAATCTTAGGTCTTTTCCCAATCTTGGAAATGGCTCGAAAAAGTCTTTCTTCCTCCTGGTTCACAACTTCAACTTCTCCTTCTTGATCTTCTTCTTCGGCTTCTTCCTCGCTTTCATCTCTGACATTAAGATTCATTCCTCTGTGAATCTCCTCTTGCAATGCTCGCACTTGTCTCTGGAGCACTCTAACCTCAGGTGTTACAACACCACCTCTTTCACCATGTTCCCTTCATGGAGGCATTTTTATGATGCATGCTGAAACCCTAACCACGGTCCTGGTGCAAACTGCCTCACAGTCAGTGATCTATTTACACACTCAGGAACTCCTGCTCTGATACCACTTGATGAAGGGGTGCTCCCCTTTATACCACAAACATATAATAGAAATAGAGAAACAACAACAATATGCAAGAACAAAAAATTGGCTTCTTATTATCTCCACAAATGTGGAATTACAAACTTTCAGAATTACAATATGCAAAACCACATGGGCATTCCCTTACAATATTCTATAGAGAAAGCCTCGAATCATTACCCAAATCTATCCAGAACTGCCCCAACTACCTAAGACAACACTACAGCCTTCCTCATATAGGCAATTTCCACCACCCGAGAAGGTTCCAAAAATTTAGCCCTTAGGGCCGACCAAACTTAGAATTATTTTATTTTACAATTTATTACATCAAAGTCAGCTCAAAATAACTTTTGAAACTCGAACAAAAATTTTGAAGGAAAATTATTTTCTGCTATTTTAGGTGACCTAACTTCCAGAGACCATAAGTCATCACCAGTTGACCCGATTGACTATTATAACCTCATTCTGGAAACACCACGAAGCGCTCTATAGGCTTGACTAGTGCAAGTGCCTATCACCCAAATTTTTGACCTCATCTGGGGCCTCTAAATCCTTCAAAACTGAGTTCAAAGTTTTTGTACCTTGCTGCCAATATAAAAAATCTTCAATATCTTCAAAACTAGACTTGATCTAGCCATGAAACTTTGCTGGCAGGATGATATGACTAAGATGAACCTCCACATGTCAAGATCGTAACACCAACTTACTAAAAATAGCAAGTTTCCATAAAGAGTAGCCCTACACAAGATAGCCCTTATTGAATTCAAAAACAAAAATAATTTTTGGGTGATGCAAGATTGCACTTACACCCAGGATGCTCCTGCATCAAGAGGTGAGGTCTACCAAGTGGTTTCTGATTGGGACAAGTTGCTACCAAAGAGGGATGAAATTTTGGCCTTTCATTGGCCAACTGAAGAAACCTATGCATCTTGGGAAACAACATATCCTATGGAAGGTGCCAAAGAAGAAGAAGCATCCACTGAGGAGGCAACAAGTGGCAGTGCCCCAACTCCTTAAAAGCAAGCAAGCAATATTGGGAACCCTAAACAATTGAAGAAAGCATGGATTCTACACCTGGCAGAAGTTGAACTGACATTGGGACTTGTTGCAAATTTTGGCGCTCATCTCTGCAAGCATTTTGTAAAATTGTAACAAGAAGGTGTTATATTTGCCTTTTTTGTTCTTATATGGTAGACACTTTTTGTCTTTTTTAAGAAAGATCCAAAGCTTGTATGAAATCCTTGTTTCTATAAAAGGATTACCAAGATCATTTGGGAGGGACTGAAACTTGAGCATTCTTACTAACAAGTTTTGAGTCTAGGGTATAGTAGGCTATATTAGGCAAGTTTTTTGTAAAGAGCAATATTGCTGGTTTAGTTAAATATCAAGAAAGTTTCATTTTAAAGCATTTTGTATAAATGATATTGGTATAACATTTGAATAAAATCGAAAGTTTACATCTCTCCATTGTGTATTTCTTCTTGAGCTATGAATTGACGAAGTTCATTGCATGGATAAATTCTGTGTGTATGTTAATATTCTTTAGCACTGATCCAAGATCAAATTAAATAAGCTTTTGATATGACATAAATTCTTTAAGTCTTGCATAAGGATATAAATAAGTAGTGTGAATTTAGGAGTCCTTTGATAAAATCCACCACAGGGTGATTAGTATTTTCAGGGGATAAAGACAATCAAAGTTCAATATTTTTTTTTCATGTATCACAATCTTGCAGTGAGGGTGTTGCCCAATGGATAAGGTACTGGTCAGTAGTGGAGCTATTTTATAAGAAATTAGTGCTGAAGGGTTTTATTTGTATTCCTAACAATTTCAAATAAATCTGTCAAAATTCTTTAAGTACAGTAATTTACATAGTAGTATTCCACCTAATGATAATGGAGAATCAATGAATGAATGGTCATCATTTAGTATTTTCTTATCATTTATCTATTGTTATTAAATCCAGTCTATTATTGTTGAAGTAAGGCTTGTTGTCACTGGATTAGGAGTACCCTCCTTGGTTTTGCAGAGCTAGAAGTGCAGAAAGTAGTCTTGTCCCTATAATTGGTCCAATAATCATAGAATTCAATATTTGGATCTAACCCATCCTAAAACCCTATTGATGTATTGGTTTCTTCTAAAAGCATAATGTCTAGTTTGAGGAACCAACAAGGCTTATTGTGACTTGCCAACAATTGAGTTGTAGAGATAGATTTGTCCTTAAAATAGGAGTAGAAATAGGATTAGAGGTGGGTTCTTTTATCTCTTCTATTTTAGTATCCTCCTTTTCTTCATCCATAACTTCTTTCATTTTATATTTAGTTATTGTACCAAGATCCTTCATTCTTACTATGATCTGTGCATTCATGTTATCTATCTCAGGATCAGTGTCATCATATTCTTGAAAATGGTCATCAACATCCTATGAAGTGTCCAAAGACATAGGTATACCTACAACAAAGAAATCTAGTTGCTTTGTTGTACTATAGAACTAATCAGTATTTTCATCATTCTTAGGTTGGTCTTCTTCTATTCTAACTGATTTAGATGATTCTCTAATCATTAAAATTTTTGGTTTGGTCCCCTTAGAGGGATTAGGTTTTTCAGGTCCTTCTTCAAGTAGCAACTTGTCAATGGCCTTTTGTGTATCTTCTTCTATTTCTTCATATTTTCTTACCATTATTTTGATCAATCTTGTTTTTTTCCTCAATAAGGATTTTACCTTTTTCTAAATTCTTTATATCTCATTATGAGAGATATCCATATGTACATCCTCTATAACCTTTACAAGGATCTTACTGTCTTGTTCTAGGGCTCTCTTCTTTCTAATTTCTAATCTATCAATCAAATTCTTTTTGAAATCTAGCATATGATTTCTTACAATATCTTCAATTTTGACTTTATCAACATCATCATACCTTTCATAATACCTAGGTAGTTGACTTATCTTCCTTCACTCAATTATTCTTTTTGCTAATATCTTCAAGTCATGTTTCCATAGTTGTCTCTCAACTAGTTTTTCATGTTCATTGGTCTTCTTTTCTTTCTCCTCATCTTCTTTCTCTTCTTTCTTCTTCTTCATAGGAAATTCTACCTTGGGTGGAGTAACCAATGTATTTATTTTAGAACATGGTCTAGGGCTCATTGCCTTAGGTCTAGAGGACCTTTCAGTCCTCACAGGAGCTTCTCCTTCCTTCTTCTTAGTTTTTGTTGTTTTTGATCTCTGTGATGTTCTCCTATGAGGGATAGGAGCTTGATCTTGTACTTTGATTACTGCTAGAGGTGAATCTAATATGTCTACATGTTCTGTAGTGTGTAGTGGTGTAGGTTCTAGGCTCACTTGTCTAGAGGACATCTCTGCAACCTTTTTCCTTAATAATTCCATTAGATATTTAGATAATCCTTCTCCTTCTACAACTTTGTCAATAATTTTTTGTACTTTTCTCTTCCTTTCTTCCTTACTCAATTGATCTCTAACATTTAGAGACTTTTCTTCATAAGTTCCCCACTGCTCTTCATTAGGGTCTTTTTCACATGTGAGGATATGTTCTATGTGAGGTAGCAAAATCTATGCACTTACCTCATATCCCATTGGAGTTGATGATTAGATATGTAATATGATTAAATTAGTATTATGTTGTCATTAATGTCAATTAGTTTGACAGCATTTATCTTGTAAGTTACTATACTGAAAAATCTAAGGAAAGGTGAAAAAGATGAAGAATAGAGAAATCTACATGAGGAAAGATGTATATGATAGATGAGGATAAGGAACACATTGAGTAACTTGTTGATGAATCTATGACTTGATGATATTGGATTTATTATGTTGCATTCATCTATGATGAAGTATAGAGCTAAAAGACACAAAGTAGTGTTTTTAGTAAATGAAGCATTTCTAGTATACACCAACGAAGTGTAGTGTATACCGATCGTAGTATTAATTGAGCTGTGTTCACCGATGCATTTCTTTGTTAACCGAGTGGAATAGAATGAATCAAATGACTAGTTTAGCTGATAAGATTGATGAGCTGGCAAGAGTATAACATTGAGGTAACAGATAATGTTTGTTACAAAGATCAATGGTTGATGAAATTTAGGAAAGATCTAATAGAGAAGATTGAAACGTGTTATTGACACAAGTACCAAGAAAGTTTGAAGCGGCAAAATCTATGAATGTGGTTAAGCGGCAAAATTTGATGGTGGAGAAGAAAATATTTTACTCACCTATATAAGAGAACATATTTTCTTTAGTAAGATGCCGGAAGAAGAAGTTGCAGGATTATCACGTGAACAAGCTTTCATGCATTCTAATCATACTAGTTAGTAAGAACTGAGCTGCAGAATAGTTACCGAGCTATAGAGAGAAATTACAGATGGACAGTAAGTTGATATAGTATTGAAACTGAAGTGAAATATTGGTCAAAAGGATTTGTATGGACTGAATATTGATCTGTAATCTACAATTGAAGTTGTATTAAGTTAGATCATTTACTGTTACACATTTAACCATTGTATATAGTTTAAATCTCTTAACTGAGTGGACTCTAAAAGTCTTATGATGTATCATTCATAGAATGAACATTTTTATCCTATGAATGCCATAGTGAATGTTGGTTGGATGATAACTTCTAGTCTAAAATCCTCTAACAAGGTCACACCTGATAGTGTGTTTGTAACCTTTAATAGGGTTGGGTCTTAACTGACCTCACTTCAAAAGAGTGAACAATTTTGGGTTGCTAGTCCCAGGTTGTTTTTCCCTTTACAGGGTTTCCACATTAAATCTCTTGTGTTATGTGTTGATTGTGATATTTTTTTGTTATCATACTTTGCATGTTACATGTTATATTTGATCAATAAAATTGTTACAATATTAGATTGGTAATCAGTAAAAGCACAGATAGTGAGAGTTATTATTGCTTACCGATGAGCAGAATTTAGAGAAGTTGTTTTGAATTATACATTTTGTTTTGGAACACTGGATAACTGATTCACCCCCCTCTCAGTTATTCTAACAATTGGTATCAGAGCACTGGTTGCTTGGAATAGAGTTTTAAGGACTTAAGCATAAAGGTCTCAAGATGTATAAGAGGGAAGTACCGAAACTAAACAAAGAGAACTTCAAAGTATGGAAAAGAAGAATGAAGCTACACATATCTGGAATTGGGAACTCAACACTAGATCTGATGGAAAATGGCTACATACAACCACCCACTGGTCCCTTAACTATTGATCAACTAAAGGACAAGCATGAACATAATGTTACTATGATGGAACTTATTGCTGCTTGTACTGATGTTGAATTTGAAAATATCAAGACTTGCACAACTACCAAAGGAATGTGGGATAAGTTAACACAAATTTACAGTGGAGATTTGAATGTCAAAAGAGCTTGAGCTGAAAGCCTAAGAGGCAGATTTGATGATATGAGAATGAAAGAAGGTGAGAACATTATCCAATATTCAAATAGACTCAAAGAGGTGGTACATGCTATTAGAGCATCTGATGGAGTGATTGATGATGAAACGGTGATAAGCAAGATTCTCAGAACTTTGCTACCGGTTTATGCAATCAGGATTTCTGCAATTCATGAAACAAGAGCTACATCCAACCTTACTCTTGACACTCTGATTGGTAAACTTACAACCTTTGAATTAAACAACTTTGATAACAGTGTTGTTCCTTCTGTTGAATCTACTTTCATGTCTTCTTTGAAGATTGGAAATTCTAATAGTAATAGTAAGAATTGTGATAGTGATGGTGATACCGATGATGAACTTGATGAGCTTGAAGCACTTATGGCCAGAAGATTTCCCAAAGGAAGAGGAAGGTATAGAGGTAAGCTACCTTTAGCATGATTTAATTATAAAGAAGTTAGTCACATTTCTACTAGATGTCCTCAAAAGAAAGATGATGATAGATCCAAAGACCGATCTGAAGGAAGCTATGGGAGAAGAGTCAATAGAGGCTACCGACACTACAATAGAGACAACCGAGATGAAAAAGGAAAAAAGGTATGTTACATAGCCGAAGATATTGAAATTGAATCTGATTCTGATGATGATATAGAAGTTGCATTTTTTGCTATGAAAGATGATTCAAAAGAGGAAGAGAAACATGAAGAGAAAGCATTGATCTCTAAAGTAAGTAGAAATGATACATGGATCATAGACAGTGGTTGTACACATCATATGACCGGTGATGTAGAAAAGTTTGATCAGCTTGTTGAATATAATGGAGGATCTGTGAGAATGAGAAATGATGCACCTTGTATGGTAAGAGGTAAAGGCTCACTGATGATCAATGACAGACTACAATATGAAAATGCATACTGGGTAGATGGACTGAACTATAATTTGTTAAGTGTGGCTCAGCTGAATAATTCAGGCCACCGACTAGCTTTTGAGAGCAAAAAGGTGAAGATCTATGATGATGGAGGAAGACTTGTCAGAACTAGTACACAATCTAGAGGTAATCTATTATATCTTGATATGGATCAGTCTTCTTGTTTGTTAATAAAGGATGAAGATGTTTGGTTGTGGCACAGAAGGTTATGCCATGTGAACTTTGACAACATGATCAAGATTAGTAGAAAGAAAAGAGTTAGAGGATTTCCTAACTTGACAAAACCTGATCATGCCATGTGCCATGAATGTCAGAGAGGTAAGATGACTAAGTCCAGTTTTAAAAGAAAAGACTATTCAACAAAGAAGATACTTGAGTTGGTTCATATTGACCTATGTGGCCCTATGAGAACTCAAAGTTGTTCTGGTGATAGATATTTTATTCTTTTTGTTGATGATCATACTAGACTAATGACTGTCATGTTCTTGAAAGAGAAATCTAAATCTTTCAAAATGTTTAAGTGGTATAAAGCTAAGGTAGAGAAAGAAACTGGAAAGGAAATAAAATGTCTAAGATTTGATATAGGAAATGAATTTATCTCTGATGAATTTACTAATTTTTGTAATGAGCATGGAATCAAAAGGAAGGTTTCTGCACTGAGGACACCTTAGCAAAATGGTATTGCTAAAAGGAGGAATAGGTCTATAATTGACTATGCTAGAACTTTGATGATACAGAAGAATTTTCCTCAAACATATTGGAGGGAAGCTGTCAGTACAGCTGTTATGTTCCTAACCGAGTACAACTGAAGAAGGACTCCAACCGAACACCTTATGAACTATGGTTTGGACACAAACCTACTGTAAGTTATTTCAAAATTTTTGGGAGTAAATGCTTTATCTTGAAAGATGAGAGAAATGGAAAATTTGATTCTAAAGGAGATGAAGGGATATTTTTGGGATATTCCACTACAAGTAAAGCATACAAATGTTTGAATAAGGTTACAAATAAGATTGTTGAAAGTACTAATGTTCATGTTGATGAGTTTGATGACAAGTACATAGAGGAAAGTACAAAGGAACCAAAAGACTATGGTAGATTTACTTACATTAAACATCCAAAGTATCTACCGACACCGCAAGCAGTGACAACCGGTCAGCAGGGAAATAATGTAGGACAACAGGCACCACAAATCAATGAACATGAAGAAGCTACTAAGCAAGAGAATGACCCTAAATAGGATGAACAAAAAAGGAGAAATCAATTTTTGGCTATTTTTGTCAGAAGACATCATCCCAAAACACAAATTATTGGAGACAGACATGCTGGAATGCAAACTAGAAGCAAAACAAGACAAGGTACATGTCTAATTTGTGAATTCAAACCTAAAAATGTGAAAGTTGCATTAGAGAATGAAGAATGGTTTAATGCAATGAAGGAGGAAATAGAGCAAATAGAAAAGAACAAAACTTTGTCCTTAGTACCCCGACCAAATGATAAGAATGTTATCGGTACTAAGTGGATATACAGGAATAAATTGAATGAAAAATGGTGAAGTCACAAGAAATAAAGCTAGATTGGTATGCAAGGGATATGCACAGGAAGAAGGCATTGACTATGGTGAAACATTTGCACCTGTTGCTAGATTAGAAGGAGTTAGAATGCTACTTGCATATGCTGCACATAAGAAATTCAAAGTCTATCAAATGGATGTAAAGTCAGCATTTTTAAATGGTATACTTGAAGAAGAGGTCTACATTGAACAACCTGAAGGATTTGTTGATCCCGACAATAAAGACATGGTATGTAGATTACATAAAGCTTTATATGGATTGAAGCAAGCACCGAGAGCATGATATGAAAGATTGCATACTTACTTGTTAAGTATTGGATTTGTTAGAACAAGTGAAAACAACAACCTGTATGTGAAAGGTGATACTGATGATACTATTATCATTGCTAAAATATTTGTTGATGACATTATCTTTGGAGGCTCAGATCTTGTCTGCAAGGCATTTTTTGATGAAATGCAAAAGGAATTTGAAATGTCTATGTTTGGAGATATTAAGTTCTTTCTTGGATTACAAGTGATTCAGCAGAGTGATGGAATATTTATCACACAATCTAAATATATAAAGGAAGTTCTGAAGACATTTGGCATGGAAGATGCTAAACCTATAGGAACACCAATGGCTACTTGATGCAAATTGACAAAGGAGGATGAAACTATCGAGGTAAATCAGACACTTTACCGATCCATGATTGGTAAGTTAATGTACGTAGTTCACAGTAGGCTAGATATAGCACATGTTGTGGGAATTGTTGCAAGATTTTTTGCTAATCCTAGAGAATCACACATGATAGCTACAAAAAGGATCTTAAGATACTTGAAGAAAATAGAGAATTATGGATTATGGTATCCTAAGGAAGGGAATTTTGAACTGAAAGTTTACACCGATGTTGATTGGGCTGGAAATGTGGATGATAGAAAAAGCACCACCGGAGGAGCATTTTTCTTTGGTGAAAGACTTTTAACCTGGACAAGTAAAAAGCAGGCTTGTATTTCTGAGTCTACAGCTAAAGCAAAATATGTTGCTGCTGCTACTAATTATTCAAACATTGCATATATCAAGCAAGTGTTAGAAGGAATGAATGAGGTAATCACTGACCCGGTGATTATATATTGTGACAACACTAGTGCTATTAATATTTCAAAGAATCCTATGATGCACTCTAAGACAAAGCATATATCTATTAAGTATCATTACTTAAGAGAAAAAGTGCAAGAGAAGCAAGTAAAGTTAGAATTTGTTACATCTAAAGAACAACTTGATGATATTTTTACAAAGCCTCTACGAAAGGACACATTTGAATACTTGAGGACTAGACTTGGAGTTTGTCCCCTGTCTATCGGTCACTAAGGTGATCTGGTTGTTGCATTAGCCTACTTTTATTAGAAGATCAATCATGTTGATGCAACATAGTTCACACTTTGAATCATGTTCAAGGTTGTGATTAAGTTTGAGAACTTGTACCAATTGGGATATCAGTATTCAGAGATACAAAGGAAGATAGAATTGATTGTTTCTTTGTTTCTTTGGCATTGCTATCAAAAGGAGAGATAAACAATATGAAATTAAAAGGGGAGAGATAAAGAGGATATGAAAAGGAACAAGCATCGATGAGAATTATCAAAGGGAGAGATAATCTGAATGAGACAGAGTATTGAAGATCAGTTACAAAGAACAGAAGCAGAAACAGGAGAACTGAAAAGATCACAACTACAGAATGGTAAAGCTGTATTATTTAATGCTGGTTTAGTAACATAGTAATTAAACATATTAAGTCTATTCAACTTATAGTATTTGTTCACAAAGTTGTAGAATGTATGTTTGGTATGTGTATGGTACATTTCATATTACTTGAGTTGCCATCAATGCCAAAGGGAGAGATTGTTGGACTACAACTGATTTGGAATTTGATTGAAGAATCTATGATTACAAGATCACTGAGGAGTTGATGATTAGATATGTAATATGATTAAATCAGTATTATGTTGTCATTGATGTCAACTAGTTTGACAACACTTATCTTGTAAGTTACTATACCGACACATCTGAGGAAAGGTGAAAAAGATGAAGAATAGAGAAATCTACATGAGGAAAGATGTATATGACAAATGAGGATAAGGAAGACATTGAGTAACTTGTTGATGAGTCTATGACTTGATGATATTGGCTTTATTATGTTGCATTCATCTATGATGAATTATAGAGTTAAAAGACACAAAGCAGTGTTGTCGGTAAATGAAGCATTTCTAGTATACACCGACGGAGTGTAGTGTATACTGATCATAGTATTAACTGAGCTGTGTTCACCGATGCATTTCTTTGTTAACCGAGCTTAACAGAATGAATCAAATAACTAGTTTAGCCTATAAGATTGATGAGCTGGCAAGAGTATAACATTGAGGTAACAAATAATATTTGTTACAAAGATCAACGGTTGATGAAATTTAGAAAAGATCTAACGGAGAAGATTGAAACGTGTTATTAACACAAGTACCAAGAAAGTTTGAAGTGGCAAAATCTATGAATGTGGTTAAGCGGAAAAATTTGATGGTGGAGAAGAAAATGTTTTACTCACCTATATAAGAGAATAGATTTTCTTTAGTAAGATGCTAGAAGAAGAAGAAGCTGCAGGATTATCATGTGAACAAGCTTTCATGCATTCTAATCATACTGGTTAGTAAGAACTGAGTTGTAGAACAGTTACCGAGCTATAGAGAGTAATTACCAACATACAGTAAGTTGATATAGTATTGAAACTGAAGTGAAATATTGGTCAGAAGGATTTGTATGGATTGAATATTGATCTGTAATCTACAATTGAAGTTGTATTAAGTCAAATCATTTACTAAACATACACATTTAACCATTGTATATAGTTTAAATCTCTTAACCGAGTGGACTCTGAAAGTCTTATGATGTATCATTCATAGAATGAACATTGTTATCCTGTCAACACCATAGTGAATGCTGGTTGGATGATAACTTATAGTCTAAAATCCTCTAACAAGGTCACACCTGACAGTGTGTTTGTAACCTTTAACAGGGTTGGGTCTTAACCGACCTCACTTCAAAAGAGTGAACAATTTTGGGTTGCCGGTCCCAGGTGGTTTTTCCCTTTATAGGGTTTCCATGTTAAATCTCATGTTATGTGTTGATTGTGATATTTTTTTGTTATCATACTTTGCATGTTACATGTTAGATTTGATTGGTAAAACTATTACAGTATTAGACTGGTAATCGGTAAAAGCACAGATGGTGAGAGTTATTATTGCTTATCAACGGGCAGAATTTAGAGAAGTTGTTTTGAATTATACATTTTGTTTTGGGACACTGGATAACTGATTCACCCCCCTCTTAGTTATTCTAACATACTCTAGGCTCAATAACTTCCAAGTAAGTACTATCAGTTTCTACCATAAAGTAGATTGTGTCTTGATATTTTTCTACAATCCACTTAGAGATTCTTTCTCTTTGCTTCATTTCTCTCAGAAAGCCTTTGAACAACCCAAAGAGTTTACTGTTAATGTGACTCTTCTCTTTGATTCTGTATTATTTTTTAATTTGTACTAAAATTGGTTCATCTTGGTTCCATGTGTGAGGATGCATGCTAGGAAATCTATTTATAATATGAAAAAATAGGTGCAAGATTAATGAGCCAAATCTGAAAGCATTTGACTTGTCATGTTTATCCTTCTCAAATTTTCCATTAGCTACAATCTAAGGACCTCACATACATCATAATGCTCATTTTCAACAACCATATTATAGGCCATCTATATTATTCTTGCAAAAAACAAAGTTTATTCTACTGATATAGTGCATTTTGCATCCTAAAATCAATTATCCTAACATCCTTCTGCTTGAAATCACTGATGGTCATGACTCTCTTGTTTGATTTTGAACTTGTCAAAGTCTCAAATTTCTTGTTTGTGTTGTTTGTAGCCACATGAATCTTTCATGTGTTGTCCAAACCAATGACCAGGTGAATTAGGCCTCTTGTGATCTTAATTGGTTGGTCACCAATCCAAAAGAAATGATCATGAATCCTGTTGAGTACTATCTTGATCCATTCTGGCTCATCAAACTCATAAAACTCTACATATTGCAATATATTTAGGTTTTCTAATTTTTTCAATGAGGAATTCAATTTTCCATCCTTGCCAATCATGCTTATCAACTCTCTATGTATCTCTATGTCACCGATTGACTCATATTTGCAATGTATGTATGCCCTAATATCTTCAACATGAAGAACTCCATGAGGATTTTGTGAAAATTCACCTTATAGTTCATCTTCCATTGACTTGAATGGATGTTTCTTGAATTTGTATCTATTTATTTCCTTTATATCAAAGACTTGAGGTGTATCCATGATTTCAAACTATAAGTGTAGAAAAGTAAGCTTGTAGAACAAATTGACTACCTTGATAGAAAAAGTAGGGTTTATGCAATACACTATCTCAAGACTCAATCAGTCTACTTTAGAATACTCATAAAGTTTCTCTAAAATGCTCAAATGGTGATCAAAATGACTAAGTATGCCCTTAAATAGATTCACAAAGCATTTATGGAAACTTTCAAAGGGTATATCCAAAAATTTGTTTAAAGCCAATCACCCATACAACTACTAGCGATCAATCCAGAATGCATTCTAGGCCTTGTGATCTTTGATATGTCATTAACACATAACTATGAAACTATACACAACCTCACAGATTCTCATTCTTCATACTAGGGGCTTGATAATTTACTGACAAATTCTTCCAATGCTCCCCCTAAGGTCATGCTTGGCCATTTAGGATAAAATAGAAACATTATCATTAGGTGAAGATCCAATAGAATTTAATGCTTCACCTTGATTCTTAGATTTAGGTTGATTCTTCTCCTTCCACTCTTTGTCATTGACCTTGCTTCCTTATTTTACAAAGAGGTGATTAAACTCATCCACATAATTTTTAAAGTTCTTTCCAGTGTCACCAATATTTTTCTTTATTATTGTAGGTGGTTTTTTGTTTCAAAATGGTCCATTATATATACATTACTTGTCTATATGTCCCTTATTGTTGCACTTGAAATAGGAAAAAAGTAGTCTCACGGGATGAGACCTATTTTGATTAGTCTTCAACTTGCAGTTCCTTGCAATATTCCCAAAATTGTTGCATTTGTGACAAATGATCTTACTGGATGCAGTAGGTTGTCTAATGTAATATTGATTCTTCCGTATTTCATCTACTTTTCTATATTCATTTCTTCTATGTCCATATGCCCAACAATTAAAGAAATTATCATAAAAAGGTTTGGAAACATTCTTACCTTTACAATCCTTCTTCATGTGACCAAATTTGTTGCATCCAAAGCATCTTCCTTTGAAAGGTTTGATTTGATCCCTAGTTTTCTCCTTTTGATTAGGTTCTTCTTGTTGATTATGTATCTCAACCATCCTTCCTTCAGATTTATTCTCCTGAGGTTTGGAACATTCAACTTCATTGAAGCCAACTCTTGTTTTGTCACCTTTAGGTTTTTGTCTCTCTAGCTATTCATCAATTTTGTTACTGATTGCATGAAATTTTTCAATATGATTCCTTGCCCTCCACAAGCTCTTCCTTAATGATGATGTTGTACTTCTCTATTTCATCATAGTTGGTTTTGACATTATTGATTTCTAGCTACATTCTTCCCATCTACACATTTTCACTCTTCAAGGCTTCTTCAAGTTTTCTATTTTCTTCTTTCTCTTATTGGATTTCTTTAGTCATTTTCAAGGTGGTGATCTCACATTCATTCTTTAATGCATCCTCTTCCTATTTGAGTTTTTCAATCAAATCAGATGAATCATTATCAGGTTCCCTCATCTTCTCAACAAGTTCTTGTCTCTTGTTCCTTGAAATGTCAATCTTCTCTTTGAGCCTCTTGATATAGTCTTCATCCTTCTTTATTTTTATTTTAATTCAGCATTTTTAGCATTAGCATTATCGAGGTCTTCTAGTGCTGCCTCAAATTTTTCTTCCAAACTTCTTGAATCCATCCAGATTTCCCTCAAGTTGTTAGGCTTTATCTTCAAGATCCTTGATCTCTGATACCAATTGTTAGGATCAAGCAATATTGAGATGGGGGGTGAATTAGTATTGCAACACTTTTAATCTTATTAAACCAATTCAAACTTAACCATGCAACAAATGAAGTAAGAAGAACATAAACGTAAAGTAAATAACTCATAACATCATGATTTGTTCTTGAGGAAACCCTAGCCAAGGAAAAACCACTATGGGGATGGCACCCACAAATGATGCACTTAAAAGTATTGTGTCCCTGTCAGGAGTAGAATATTACATTAGTACAAGTCCTTGTTAGAGGATAGAACTTGTTAGGATTCTATAACTTTGTTAGGGGTGACTACAATATGGAGCTCATTTCTCTTACAAAGGACTCACTGTCTAGTCTTTCAAAATATCTTGCAACAATAAGAAATGAACTAGAATAGAATTTTCGATGCCAAAAATAGTTCTAGTTGAGGTTCACAACAATAATCATAGGATATCCACTTTTCTCAGTCATCACAAAATCATCATCTATCCACTTCGTCCTTCACAACTCAAAGCCTTCATATATATATATATATATATATATATATATATATATATATATATATATATATATATATATATATATATATATATACATATATATATATATATATATGTATATATATATATATATATATATATATATATATATATATATATACATATATATATACATATATACATATACATACATATATATATACATATATACATATACATATATATATATATACACACATATATATATATATGTATACATAT